>JAQISU010000262.1:1235000-1685000 GCA_029339505.1 Unio delphinus
GTGTGCGTGTGTGTGTGTGTGTTTAATTACATAAATATCTCTGCTTTAAAGACTGTTATGACACTTTGTATCTGCAATTGGTAATAGCTATTACAGTGTACGTTTGCAAGATAATGTAATGCTGTTCCAGAAATATAGGCGCATCACCCATCGAACACGTTTGAATGTATGTATTCGTTTGCGTGTGACATATGCAATACAAAATGCTATAATATGCTGACCATTATATCCCGAACATATTTATTCAGCAAGAAATGAACGACCAAGAGATAACGTACTTATAATGTTTGCCCTAAATTATTAGTGTAGCTGGAGATAGTTGCTAATTAATATGGCCCAGCATTAGTTGTAAATTAAACCTGAATCAATAGCAGTGAATTTAATTTCTTCATGTTGTTGTACTATATACATGAGTATCCAGTATATCGATGAGAATAAAGAAATTAAAATTAATTTACTTCTCTGTTGCTGTTTTTTATAAGTATGTAGACTTTCTTAATATCAATTAATAATAACTACATCAAAACAATACTATTTTAGTTTGATGGTGATATGAAGATAGAGGCGTTAATGTTGACAACTATCAGTTGAATTTCGAATTTCGCTACTATTCATATTCTTTGTGAACTAGTCACGTCACGTAATTGTAACCAATCATTGCTTTTCCACAAACATAGGGTTAATATACAATTTAACTAGCTTCATCTGTCCCTTTACACTCTGTAATTGTCAAAAATATATATATATATATATATATATATATATATATATATATATATATACCCATTATGTCAAACTCCATCACAATATATACCATATATATATATATATATATATATATATATATATATATATATATATATATATATATATATATATATATATATATATATATAGAATAGGCAAGGCAGTTCAGCTTGTAGAGTACACAGCTACCAATGAACTCTGATAATTTATATTAGCAATGAACTCTGATAATTTATAATGAACTCTGATAATTTATATTAGCAATGAACTCTGATAATTTATAATGAACTCTGATAATTTATATTAGCAGTGAACTCTGATAATTTATATTAGCAATGAACTCTGATAATTTATATTAGCAATAAACTTTGATAATTTATATTAGCAAGCATACAAGTCAAGAATACATTGTTAAATATTCCAAACATTCTTACGCTTGGGAAAAGGAAAACCAGCATTTACAATCAAAAAGTGAAATTTAATCATAATGTAAACTTGACAACTTTACTGTATTGAACTGGTCGTGTGATATAGTGTCGGCCATCTTGCCTGCACACGTATTACCGGGATATCAGGTGATGGAATCATCGAGCTTGGTGCTATTCAAATGAAGATTTGAATGGTAATTTACGTATACTTAACATATTGCATGGGGTAATAAATTCATTTAAAATGAGATTTTATCACATGGCCGGAGATCACAATTGACACACAGCATGTCAGAAGGTAATACAGATAGCATGGTATGTCGCGATATCTACATTTGGAATGCCTTACAATGTTCAAATTCAGTGTTTTAGCATAATAAATATATAATTAATGTCCGTGAGACAGTTTGAGATCGACTATATTAAACGAATATCCTTCTTAAACGCAGAATGTACACTTTTGTTCCTTATTACTATACTAACAACATCTACAGGATAACGTATCAGAAGTGTATTATCCCTTTCTATATTAAGATGAGATATGATCTGAAAATATCACAGCAGAGACTATGCATACGACTTGACCTGTGGCTTCCAGACCCGTTCGATATGAACCACTTTCAAATAATGAATGGCGCTTCCTTTAACATTGCAGTGTTTATTAAAACAAACACTACTAAACAATGACAGCCTTAATCGTCGATCATCAGATGATTTCTACACCTCAAAACCATCCCCTTTATATTGCCTTTTTGATTCGTTCACCGAGTATACATAACATAAATAATAGTGGTCTCATACAATATATTTTCACAGATGAGTTTTGCATCAACTACTATAACATCACATCTATGTTTTCCATAATATCAGCTACCAATACGAATCAAAGTCTACGAAATGGAGACCGAAGTCTCAAGAAAGCAGCAGATCCAGAGGTTTTTCAATTGAAAACTTATCCGAAAAGCTATCTAAATGCAAGTGATGTCTCAGCTTCTGAACATTTGGTTTCTCTCGGAGACTGCTATCTTATATATTTCATGGACCATCTGGTCCAGCTCACCATGAAAACAGACCCACAACCAGTTGAAAGGAGAATAAGTCAAGTATGCACCCTGCCCGCCATAATCATTAAAGGCATTTAAATTGATTCAAATGATGTATTAACATGGCATCTTCCACTGTGTGAAGAAAAAGAAGATTGTGCATGCAAGGAAGCACCACAGATGAAAAAAGAAGATCTAGAATGGGTTCTCTTAAAGATGACCTATGACGAAGAGTGTGCTTTTGAAAGTTTTCAGGAGCAAGCTACATGGGGCCTGAAATACATATGGACAAGACTTACATCATTACAGCCCTTAACAAAAATAATAGACAAAGCGGCTTGTATGGAAAAGTCGAAATTTCAGGAAGAAAACGTGTATCTAGATGAAAGCTTTTAATCCTTGGTCTTTCATGATGTAGAGAACATGGATACTGTCAGTAATAATGACAGAAATGGAAACTTCCCACTAAATATTTTCAATGAAGATATAGAGAGCATTAATGGAGTCATTATCTCAATTACAGCAGTTGAAAGTAATGGGGTAACAGTCGAGGATATGAAAAAATCCAGGACGATCCAAATGTGTCTTGTAATTTGTTGCCATATATTAATGTCACTGATATAGATGAGGAAGATGTACAACCAATTAATGAAGATAAAATGAATGAAAATGAAGAAGAGGAAGAGGAGGAAAATCGAGACATTCTCCAAGATGTTCAAGCCCTCCTTGAAGAATTACAGATACCATTTAATGACAAACAAAGATGAAACTGTAGTCTGCGGTACTGATAGTAGCATACGAGAATACCAAGATCTAAATAAAACACCTCCACTATTACGCCGTCATCCTCAACCTTTCAGTGGTAGAGATGCCGATATAATCACATTGAAACTGGTTCTCGATGAGCTTTTTGGAGAAGGCTGAACTGAGTGAAACATATGAAAAAAGTTGTTTGCTCCTGACTGCAAGATAGCTAGAAATATCTTTGAACTCATAAATGGGAACCCAATGTATGCAACATTTCTTTCCGAATTTCCAGAACTGCACTTGCGAAAATCCAAAATCATGAATTTAATATCAGCTTATGAAACATCAAGTCTCATACAAATACTGAAATATATGAGATGATGATGTTGAAAAAGACTGCAGTCAATTAGTAACTATCGAGAACATCGAGACAGCCACGCAAATGCAAATCTCGGTTATTTACGTTCATCAACTCCCTACCACACTCACATGCAGAGGGGTTATCCGTCAGCCAGCTTGACTTGAGATAGAGGCAAACGTTGAAAGAATTCATTGAAAAAACATACATTTAGAATAAAAGTTTCCCCTGCATACTGATATAATGAGGCATTTTAGCGAAATTGTAGCCATCGCCGTTGCTGGAAGACTAGGAGGAAAAGATGGATACAACTTACTTCTGGGCGGTGTGAAGTCTTCACTCCCGTTCTCAGACAAATGAAACATGCTCTATTCAATATCATTCACAATGAATGCATTGTCCGGTTTGGATTAGACACTGCTCGAGAGATTGACCGCAGAGACGCAAAGAAATGTATTCGACCTTGGGCCACACTAAGCAATGTAATGATACAGATGTCCACAGTAGACGAGTAGAGACAAGTACATACAGTAATAGAGTATGTCATCTCAGGAGAGGATTTAAAGCAAGATGACACAAATGATGAAGAGATAACATCCACAATTTTAGAATCATGATACATGGGGAAAAAGCCAGTGATAATGACTTGGGACATATTGTAAGAACAGTTGGTCTGATATATCGAAGAAAGGGAATGTCATCAAGTTTTGGTCCCATTCTAAAAAATGTATATCACAAGGAGAATCCAGAAGTTCAGCAAGAGATGCTAGATTCAACAACAGAAGAGATGGGAAAGTTCATGATTACCATATATGCAGCAAGAGAGTGTTTTTTGGGTATGACACTTATTGGATGTCCTAACATTGAATTGATAAACGGATTCAAACATACCATTAACAGAATAAAAAGATCAAAAAGGTTAACAATCAAGAAGACTAAAGGCATACCCAAAAATACATCATGTAAAAAGGAGAAAACAAATAGGACAGTATAAGATAACTTTTGTGGACTGTCTAAGCTCTTCTATGAATACTTGCCAGTCAGTCAGTAAGCCAGATGGGACAAAATCATCCTCTCATAAATCAGCTCTTCTCAAGCTCTTCACGAGCTCATAAAAAAATATCTGATACTAGACCTACAAGTTTGCAAAATAAAGATTTGCCAGACTTAGATGGGTTCATCATAACAGATTTCAAAACTTCAGTTGTAGTTGTTGTTTTTGTAAGGTTTAACGCCATTTTTCAGCACACGATAGGCTATACATGGCGGCCAGTATTATTGTTGGAGGCAGAACACGGGATGCCCTCGGAAAGAACCACCGACCCACGATAAGCTACTGGCATCACATAACTACATTAGCCGAATCTAAGACTCGAACCCACACAGAGTTGAGATGGCAGTGATCCGTAATGGAAAACGCTCTAGACCACTCGGCCACTCGGGGCCCCTACTTCAGTTGTAGAATCTGCCAGTGTAAAGTTCAAGACATCAGCTTCGACTAGAGACCAGAACATAAAATATGTATCAAATACGATTATTTACAAGCTGATAGGACACCTTCCAAATTTACGTCACATTGTTATATGTGAGGAAAAAAAATCCTTCACACCATATACACTAAAAGCACATGCAAGAAAAAGGCGAGATTGTAAACGATAAATATCTATCTTACACTTGACGAAAGAAAAAAGATGATCATTACAGATACATTTCACAAGCCCTCTTTTGTGGGAACATCGACAGGCAAGAAACTTGTGAGTTCTTCTTTAGGCAGTCACATTAAAAGCAGCTTATGCTTAAGCAAAATATGACACTCGATATGGACAATGAAGCAATGCTAACAGTATGTCATTGCCAATAGGTCCCATGTAAATGATGTCCTTTCTCAACAACACTGAGAGTTCGCTTTACATGCATCTATGATTATCCTTGTTATACTGATTTACATATCTTACCGTGGTACATAATACAGTTTTGAGGAACACTTAAATCACATTCCATCAAGATCTATTTATTAATCTAAGATTCATTTTTTACCATACATCAGTGTACTTGAATGATTTTGTGTTCATTTAAAGAAAGATGTAGTTTTTATAGTGATCAGCAACCAGGCATTGTAAAACACAACCAATAATATGCTACAGGACATAGAAAGGAATGATGAAGATATTGAATGGCCATTAATGTCCAGTGTAATTTAGATAGGAAAACGACTCGTACCTTCAAACGGAATTCATTTGAAATGGAAATACCACACAATGTGGACAGTGTACACCATATGGCAGCATTCGGAACAGTTCTATTTACAATGATCAAATAATTCTAGGTTTTTGTAATAAGTATGAATATAGAATAGCTGATATTTTATCCTACCTCTACCTCCTTGTGATTGAGCCCTAAGTTCGCATCCTGTTTCTCGAGCAAGCAGAGGTCTGTCCTTTACTGTGAATAATTGACCATAATCATATAGTTTGTTGTCCCATGAGAGAACTCATCGACTGAGCATTGGCTGTGGTACAGTGGCAAGTAACAGGGTGGTTATTTTATCTTGCCACACAAATGACATGTTCAGTTGCAACCGTTTTAAAGATTTCACAAATTGTATGATCGATGTGTTACTTACAAAGCTCAAGCTCATACTATAAAAAAGCATCCGCTTATGACAGCGGGACCCAGGAAAGGAAGTTGAGTGATATTTATGATGACTGCACCACGAATATTTCCTAGATAACAATAGGGGGATTTCAGAATATTATTGAGACAATGAGGATGAATTCTTGGACTCTGCAAAAGAGCACTGTCTTTACTTGAAAGGGAACCAATGCAACAGTCTATGTGTCTATTTACTAAAAGTGTGCATAATACAGAATGAGAATAAAATGGTGGCAAATTTCATGTGACATGTGAATATATATATATATATATATATATATATATATATATATATGTGTGTGTGTTTGTGTGTGTGTGTGTGTGTGTGTGTAATGGGTAGCCTTGGGTGGCCCTACAAATAGTTATATACAGTAAATATTACATATAGTGGAAGGTGATAATGCAAGAAATCTTATAACATGTATGATCTCGTTCTATGGGATTCATTTTTTGTTTGTATATATATATATATATATATATATATATATATATATATGTGTGTGTGTGTGTGTGTGTGTGTGTGTGTGTGTGTGTGTGTGTAAATAGTCCAATTGGAGTGTGATTTGGATTTCAATATATACGAAATGTTTATGTAAATTTTGATAATTCTTTTAATTTACATATCATCATTTTCAAACAAATATCAAGTTCGTTCATTTAACTTTTTTAATTTTCAGTTCAATCTGCAATAGATGTTGAACATTTTTTGTAAAAGTGTTATAGATCAAGAGTCATATGTAAAAATGGTTGCAAAGCAAATGATTTTTTATATATTTTTTTTGCAATCCACTTTCATTGAAATTTAAAATACAACAAACAGGCGCATCAATCTTTGAGACCAGCAAATTATAATGTGGGATGTAACAATACTTATATAGACTATTCATACAATCATTTAAAATGTTCATATGTGGCTTGAGGGGGGGGGAATGAAGTAATAAGCCTGTATAGGAGACTGAAATGGATATAAAATGGCACACATTATATTGTCACAAACACCTGAATAGACTGCATATTTGGTTGATATGTGGTCTAATAACAGGGTGCATGCAGTTGTTTATACCAGCCTGGAATAACTCATTAGGCTCATGCAGTCACGGGCTGGAGATGTTGATAGCAGAGGGCCATTCAGCTGGGGTGTCATATTACCATGGATAGAAACAATCCAAATATTTGGGGCCTGTCCTAAGACTGCTACCTCGTGCATTAAATCATAGTGGAAGAAATATAAGGATAGTCATAGTCATCCAAAAAACTTTACTCAACTTCCTGAATATTTCCTTTCTGATCGGTAATTGGTTAAGGACGTTAAGCATGACCATAACATAAACTTTGTTCCATAAGCAAGAGCACCTAAAAAAAAATAAGGTCTCTAACAATGAGATTTCGCTCAATGTTAACATATGGATATATGGATGGAAACTAATTCCTTAACTAGTCCTGAATGTCGACCATTTGCCAGAGATTGTGTTCCTTCTGAAGGTAATGATATGGTAAAACATTATGAATAATTCAAAGTGTTGACGGATAAGACAGATAGTGTTAGATAAAGGAAACCATCCCCTTAGAACGACATAAAGAGATAGAGGCCATATTTCCATTTCATTGTTCAATGAGCTGATTGTTTCGATTTTCCACGATTTAATTATTGATTGATTGTATTTTTAACGGCACATCATCACTGTTAGGTTATTGAGCTTCATATAATACCTTATATGTATACAGATTTAAAATTGATAATAGTTTTCATAACGACTGGCGATGTCAAATCCAAATAGTTGGAAGTAAAATGGTATAATGATAGCGGTAAAATATAAAGTTGTCCGATCAACGGGGGATGTATATGGTGCATGTTAATGAAGACAGATGAAACGATTGCAAGGTTTCTTGGCATAACCTACTGTAGTGACTCTTAAAAATTCAAATTTGACTAAACGAATGGCTAAATCACTCATAGTTATTACAAGCGAGATTGGTTAAACATGTTTTTGAACAAAGTTTGCAAAATACCTGTAGGGTCACTGGTCATGATCACTATAGATGGCTTCCAAAAGGAAACTATATATTTATGATCACAAGAGTTTTTAAATACGAGCAAATGCAACAATTCGGCTTTGTCATAGCAATCAAAGCTAAACCAGAGCAAGGTAATTCAAAGTGACACACAGTTCAACACAAAGCTTTATAGCAGTTAGTAGTAAATTCTTCTTTTGTAATACAACTGTTATTTTCACCCTTTCGGTAGATATTTGATAAATACAGTGGAGAAAATCTACAAAAGCTCCTAAACTGCTTTTGTTTCATATAGCTCTTACCATAGTATGAATATCCATCCCCATTGGTTTGTACCCCCATTCTGATTTTTAAAACAAAAACGAACCAAAAATTAGATTTAGAAACAAACATATTCTGAACTTGATCACTTAATTTATTGATTTACAATTTCAAACATGGTTATGACCAGGGGGACCCTAACTCCATCATGGACTGCACATTTCATCTCAAACAGAAGTTTTCAGCGTACCTCGCTTGCTAGTCACATCCAGTTCCTAGACAAGTCTATTTTCATTGAAGGGGTGGATACACAACTACATGTGTATGTACACAGAATGAACATACTATGCCATCTACTTCTGATATTTACAATATCAAATCAAAGAAGAGAATGAAAACTACAAATTCGCCTTTCACATTGATTTAACTAGTGGTTTAATTTCTATGTACAAGATAGTGCTGTCGGGGAAAAATAGACTCACTCATAGTATACATAATAAAAATATAAAATAATAATAATAATAATAATAATAATAATAATAATAATAATAACAACAATGAGAACTTTTTATAGCGCCTAATCATTAGAAGCTCTAAATGTTTTACAACATTTATAATGATTTGGCTACAAAACAAAAAAACAAACAGCATGAAATTATAAAACATAAAAACATGCTGAAAATATTTAAGGTAGGAAACAATACTAGGTCTTTAAGTCGTTCCTGCAGTCAAAACAGTTGAGCTTTAAGAATAACCTTGAACGTGATCACTGTGTATTTACGTCTAATTTCAATAGGCAATTAATTCCAAGTTGCTGGGCCCTGGTATACAAATGAATGTTGTACATATGACTTCGTTTTCGTAGTGGCAATAATGATTATATAATTGTCAGAAAAGGAGCATAAGTATATTTCTGGTTTGTACACACAAGATAGGCCAGATAGGCACTGCTGGACTGGAGTCCATCAGTGAAATGTAGCAGCCACTGTATGGTACAGAGCAGTAGGGAGTACATAAGGTACATTAATCACAAAACCAACATACAATTACAGTGTTAGGCCTTACTGGTCACATGCAATGACAGTGTTAGGCCTTACTGGTCACATACAATGACAGTGTTAGGCCTTACTGGTCACATACAATGACAGTGTTAGGCCTTACTGGTCACATACAATGACAGTGCTAGGCCTTACTGGTCACATACAATGACAGTGTTAGGCCTTACTGGTTAGAGCTGGGTAAGAAATAAATAAGTGGATGAAGTTACAAAGTTCTGTGTATTTGTATCACACCAACGGTTTTCGTCATTGAAATCGATAAGGTGGGTTATAATCAAACTTTCTTGCTATATTTGAAATAATATTGCCTGTGGAATATTTCTCTGTTCAAAAAACACCTTTTACTTCAGCATAAAATATCTCCTTTTAATAAGTCTTGTTATGGCTATCGGCAATCTTCTTGACGAAGGAAGATCAAAGTGACCTGGTAAAATATTGCTGACTGATGTCCTCGGGTGTTTAAATGATGTCAGTGATACCTTAAATTGGTTTTTCTTACTGTATATTCTAAGTGTAAGCTCAGCTTGCGCAGCTTCCATGACCTGAGCGATTTCAATGATTGTTTCATCTGCAAGATGCAGAACATATCCCCCATCATTATAGTTTCTTATGTCTGCACATTCAGCTCGATGTCACATGATACTTGTTAGGTTGTGTATACCTGCAAAAATTTGGATCAGTAATTTTTAAATGAATCTTATTTATTCTAAACTAAAATAAGCAAATCTCTTGAATGATTGATTTACTGTCACAATAGAAGAAATTAATATAAAAAATAATTTTCAAATTTCAATGCAATTTAGTTGGAAAATTACTAATCAGATTTTTTTAAAATTTGGACTTACATGTTATTGGCAGCAAACATTGTAAAATAAATAAAACCAAAACAACAATGACATGCTGTGCATATATGTTTACTGAAAAAATGTGTGAATGATCAAGTGTGAATGATACAGAAACATATCTCCGTTCCATTTTCCATTTCAAATGGTTTTTGACTTATAAAACTCATCTGCTTAGCCTGGGCTCTCTTTGTCTAATTTGTAATCAAATTTTTCTCCTTCTGTGACAGTGTGGAATACCTTTCAACGCCTTCGTATGTCTGAAGCAGACATAGAAGACATATTGGTACTTCACGTTTTTTGGAAAGGGTTTTCTAAGAACTCTCTCCACTCCACCTAATCTACCTCTGACACTACTGCCAGCCTAGTCTTTTTCCATTGATTTGAAGCAAATATATTTAATTAAAATTAATTTGAAATTAATAACCAACAGGATAAGAATGTTGTATATATGTTATATAGAATTCTGCTACCATAAATTTATCTTCAAAGCCGAATTTAACTACATAACAAAAGTGTCAGAAATTACAAGTTGCTGCAACAGAAACCAAGATCTACAATTTTTTAATAGCTTAAATGAACAAATTTTCAAAATATTTTCCATTTATGTCATCTCTTAACAGAAAGTTAGTTTTCAGGACAAACAATCCTAACATTTTTACTTTCAACCAATCATCTTGATCCATCATAGGTTCCACAATTGGTGGTTGTCCGTCAGGAATAATATGCTGGGATTTATCCCAGGCCGGTCTCTAAATTAGATGAGAGGAAAATTCATTGAATTGGACTGTAACATGTCCAGGTTAGATCTGTGGAATATTCATTGAATTGGACTGTAACATATCCAGTTTGGTCATCAAAAATCATGAATATAAAAACAAAACATTGATATATAAAATTGCATGTACTGTTTCTTGCAGAGGCAGCATCAATATTTGATAGAAGAAAACTATTTGTACAGTGCTAAAAAAATGTATGCCTCTATAATTCTTCCGACAACACGATGATTGATAGATTAGAGTATGCTCTCCTTCAGATACAAATGACACATTTAATTTGTAACCCCTTGGTACTAGCTATTCCAAACAGTTCATAATTTGTAGATTGTTTCAATAAGTTAATACTCTTTCCTTAAGTCTGCATTTTAATGTTATGTAAAGTTATGTATGGGCTTGGTCAGGTTACTCTTTGACACATAAACACAAGTATGTTATTTATTACCAAGGCAATTGGAATAAATCGTCCTACTTAAAAACAAACATCAGTAGCTGACACAGTGTAGTTCAATAGTACGATTAACAAATTTCACCCATGCATATTAAACTTACTTGTAACGTGCTTATCATAATACAAATACAACAATACCAAAATATATGATATTTGTACAGATTGGCTTGTAGTTAAAAATGAAAGAGAGATAAACCTGAAGAAAATCTGTTCATGTTTTGATCTACTGCTGAGGTTTAACTTTTATGCATCCTTTGAATCCTTCTGTTTCATTTTCTGTATAAATATGGTTTATTATGAGAGGTCAAAAACCAAGTTTAGAAAACATTTTATAGGATGATAATAATAACAATACTGATGAAGGACATGTATTTTTCTCAATGAAGCATCAGGATAAGCCAAAAGAGGATACTTACTTTGTTGTGGTAACTCTTATGTGTTTGACAAACTTTCTTGTCATTTCAGGAACAGTAAAGCAAATAAATTTGAAGCAAAACGACAAATGCTATAACACAGTACTGTAGAACTTTAAACTAGGTGTTCAACATTATTAGTGACATCAGTACAATGACAACAAAATGTTTGTGTTAAAACCGATGTTTAATTCTTTATGTAAGCCCAGACTTTTGAACAGGCTAGACTTAGTGCCTCATTTTGTCACCATAAAACTGTTTTAATATTTATGATAATTTATTCTTCAGTGACTAATAATATGTGTTTCAAAGTATAAACTGCATCTATAAAGATTCTAACCTGTACAGATGTGGAAACGTTACATTGTGCACTTGACATATGCTGTCTCCCAACCACTCTGAAATATTCCACACTGTACCCAGGTTTACAGCTAATGAAATTTGATCATTATGACTCATTTTTATTACATCGAGAAGACTTGATCTTGTGATGACAGACTCCTCGTTTAGCTTGTAGCTGATTTTCAAAAAAGCCTGGTCAATATCGTTGTGAGTATGACCCACAATAAGAAATGATAACCAAAACTGGAATCATAATAATTATCATAATAATTATGCTTATTCTGTATTGGGTCAAAACCACCATCAGATATATCTAATATAAAGTTGCACATAGATATTAGTTTAATTTCGAAACAGATGTATGGTCACATAAGGATAAATAATTGTGAAATTCATATAATGTAACAAGGCACCTAATTGCTGTGGGCCTGACTAATATCATGACTACTTATTTACCATGCAAGATCAGTTTGACAAAACAAATATGTGTCACAGATGAACAGAGAAATAATATTCAACAGGCAGGTAGATAATGTAAGAAATGATACTAATATCTTGGTAATGTATACCATATTACAAACAGCTTCATACACTGTATAAAGTACCTAAGGGGACTGTTTTAAAATACACAAGGTATGTTTATATGCCATATATGTTGCATGATTGATGCATATTATACAACACAAAAATACACATTTTGTGTCAAAACTATAACAATGAAGCCTTGATGATGATATAATGACAAATAATTAAATTCTTAAATAAATACAACCTAATCTAACTGTATAATTATTATCATCCCAAAATCATTATTTCCTTATTTTATTGAAACGCGATAACTGTACTGTTTATAAATTATGCCATATCACACTTAGGTTTGTAAAATACAAGATTGTCTTGTAAAGGGTCCAATTGTTCACAAAACAAAATTGAGGTGTTTAGTCATATAAAACCACATTTTAAATGTTGCTCATTCAACCAAATTCAAGTTAGACCAATAAATACAGCTTTGTTCCAAATACATACAATTTTTGACATCCACTGCCAAATACAAAATTAAAATACATGTGTTCAACACATACATTAAATTATTTTGAAGTATTATTAACAAAAATTGTAAAATGAGTGTGATGTTACTCATTCAACTTAGAGAAAATATTTTGGAGACAATTTTTCTCTGAAACAGAACACTATGTGGCATATAAAAAAATTCGATTTTTGTCAGTTATTTTTGTATTCAATTCTTTTATTTTTAAGAGTACACATTATGCTGTGGAACTATTAAATGCAACCATTTTTGAAACTTCACAAAAAAAGATACTTTTCAGGACATAACAATTCACTAGCTGAAATAAATAGGGTTATTAATTTGTTGTGGCATAAATTAGTTAAAAGTGAGTGTGGAAGAAACGTGAAAATTAAATTCATGCATTACAACAAATAGGGGTATTAATTTGTTTTAGCATACATTTATTAAAAGTGAGTGTGGAACAAACATGAACATCCAATTAACGAATTAAACAAAATATAGGGTTATTAATTTATTCTAGCATAAATTTATTAAAAGTGAGTGTGGAATAAACATGAACATCAAATTCATGAATAAAAAAGTAGGGTTATAAATTTGTTCTAGCATAACTTAATTAAAAGTGAGTGTGGAATAAACATGAACATCATATTCATGCATAAAACAGGTAATAAACTTGGTCTTACATACACTTATTAAAAGTGAGTGTGGAATACACATGAACATCAAATTTACTAATCAACAAAAAATGGGTTAGTAATTTGTTCTAGAATAAATTTATTAAATGTGAGTGTGGAATAAACATGAACATCAAATTCATGCATAAAAAAGTTATAAATTTGTTCTAGCATAAATTTATTAAAAGTTAGTGTGAAATCAATATGAACATTAACTTCCTGCATTACAAGATAGGGTTATTAATTTGTTCTAGCATAAATTTATTTAACGTGAGCGTGGAATTATCATGAACATCAAATTCATGCATTAAAAAAAAATAGGTTTCTCATTTTCTTCTAGCATACATTTATTAAACGTGAGTGTGGAAAAAACATGAACATCAAATTCATGCATTAAAAAATATAGTGTTATTAATATGTTCTAGAGCAGCAGGGAGGACGAACCCTACAACTTTTTCCGACAAAATTGATTGAAGCCTCAAAACGGAAAATAGAGCCTTCCTACGAATCTCATGTTTTAACCAGAAAAAAAAAAGTCTCCAATTTAGCAAACGGAGATTTAGCGATTTTTCAATCATCGGGGTCGCAACGATGTTGTCATCGCCCCCCCCCCCCCCTGCTGCTATGGGTTAACAAAAATCATTTACGATTTCAACGGAATATTTGATCGAGTCCGATACGATAACGTGTCCGAGGATCATGTAAATTTATTGTTATACATCCGTGTGGGGTCGACTGAGCATGACTAAAGAAATTTCGAAATTGATTGAAGTCCATATCAGAGCACCATGTCTGCCAAATATTTCGTAGCGTATGTGTATCAACGCCGTTGAAAACAGCAAGAATATTACAGTTATCTCTGATCACTTTTGGAATCTGAGTGTAGCGTTGAGTGACATATATCACGTCGGTGTTTTTATGCCTGCCTCGGGAAAATATTCTAGCTGGGTTTTTTGATTGTCTAACATCACATCGTCGTATACGACTAAATTGTTAATGCTCCCATCAAGGTCATCCACGGATGGTGCCTCGTCAATATCAGTTATAAAATCAATGACGTTTTCACCTTTAATTTCTGATGCATTATCGTTAAAATCCTTTAACATTTCATAGCATCGTTGATCATCTACGCTGGGAGCAACTAAATACAACTTATCCCACTTCATCCATCTCATTATTAAACTGAGCAACAATTGCGTCTTGCCGGATCCAGATGGCCCGATTATAATTGCGCGGATAGAGTTTGGTAGCGCTGCATGATGCTTAACTGGTTCTCTTGTTTTAGTCGCTGAAAATCAATTATATTCATATCTCTATACATAAATTATGGATCTATATTGTGTGAAGTGTAAAACGCGTACTGGCACAAATGATGTGACGACGATTACAACTAGCAATAACAGATCTGCACTTACTGGTAGATGTGCTACATGTGGTATAACAAAATTTAGATTTGTTTCTATGAAATCCGGAGATGTTTTTAAAAAAAAACGAGGAGGTGATATCGCAGCCAAGTTAGTAAAACTCCCTCGAACGCCGTGAGCAAAGTATCCAGGAGAAAAGCACCTTCCAGGATATAGCTATTGTGGCCCAGGAACACGATTAGATATCAGACTTGATGATCAAAACCAGCCTCGACGTGGTGAAGAACCGATAAACGCCATTGATAAGGCGTGTCATGCGCATGATGTTGCATATAAAAGCAGCAATTTGTAACACAGGCATCTCGCGGATGTGAAATTAATTCATGCGTTAAATGCTATTCCTGATAAATCCTTCAAAGAAAAGTTGGCTTCGTGGTTGGTAAAATCAGCTATGAAAAGCAAATTGATGTTAGGTGCTGATAATTAATAATATGGAATCTATTTATTATTCTCCGAGGGGATACTTGAGGGGTAACGCTGCAATCAGTAAACTCGCCAGCGCCGCAAAAGTGAAAATGGCTACTGCGGCTAATTGGTTATCCATACAAGCTATATGGCAAATCTATTTACCGCGTCCTAGCCAAGTTAACATTTCGCATTTTGATGTTACGGGGCACAATGAAGTTCATCAAGCTGATTTATTGTTTTTACCACATGACAACTGTTACAAATACGCGCTAACCGTAGTTGATGTTGCGAGTCGATACAAACAAGCAGAACCGCTAAAAACAAAATCATCACCTGAAGTTGCTTCTGCATTTGAAAGGATTTATCGACGAGGCCCACTACGCTGGCCAAATCTGTTACAAGTTGATCCTGGCAATGAATTTCAGGGTGTGGTTGCATCTACAATGAAACATCACAATGTCACCATCAGACGGGGGCATACTGCACTACATCGCGATCAGGCAATTGTAGAACGATTTAATCGGATTCTTGCTGAGCGGTTATTTGGAAATCAATACGCAAAAGAATTCATCCAAGAAAAGCGATCCCGTGAATGGGTTAAAAGGTTACCAGGGGTAGTTGCATCGCTAAATAACGAGATTACCAGAGCAATCAATATGAAACCTAACAACGCAATAAAACAAAGTATATACCACAACCACAGCGGGATAGCGTTTCTCAGCCAATTCTCAGCAATGTAACCGTGAGATATTTATACGAACCAGGAGAACTCGAAGGTGGTAAATAAAAGGCTACTGATCCTATTTGGACTGTCACTACGCATAGCATATCTACTATAACACGATCAACTGGTAGACCTCCAATCTATAAATTGGATTCAACTGCCCCTCAGCGGGTTTTACACGCGAACAATTACAAGGGAAGGGATTCCTGATGATACTCAATTGCCACCGCATGGTCTTAACTAGCGCCGTTGCGTCTATTACACTCAAGACAAGTCAACATCACATTGTTTCTGACATGACCGAGACTGTTATTTTTTCTGTCTACGGTAAATTGGCGAGGATCTTTATCCGTATACTGCCAACGCATTATACAATCGCAACTCGCGCATTGATTATTCTGTTGTTGCTTCAAAGTGATTATTAATTCAGCATCAATATCAAATTGTCGTTTTTTTATCCTGTTGTTTGTAACCGGAGAGTTTTTTATTAATGATTTTAATATCTATGATATCATCGCCAATGATTTTATCATCAACAACAATTCTTCGAAGTTGATATATTCGTCGTACTCTGGACACTGCAAGATAGACTAAATTTGACCACTCAATGTTATTATCAACTATCCAAACAATTGTATCCGTGATGGTTAATCCTTTCGAAGAGTGTATTGTTGCTGCGTAACCTAGCGTCCATGGGGATTTATCAGCACGCAATGCATCTTCGACAACATTTATATCAACTAGCACAATATCATTTAATACCAGAATCTATTTTTCCTGACTGTCGTTGACGAAGTCACACGTCCTGGAATTTCAACTTCAATATTCTGCTTTCGTGTATCCGAGGGTCTATAACACAACGGCACTGGAAACGTTGGGAATTTTTTTTTATGCAACGCAAACAACTTTCTTTGAAGTGTATCTCTGACTATCTTTCTACTTGCCACTATCAAATCGTTTGGTCTCCACGCTTCCCAGAAATCATTCATGGTAGTTTCTGAAATCACCTCACGTGCTACTTCACATTGGATTCTATCCGGTTGTAATCTAATTAGTTTCTCGAATTCACGTAATGGTTCATCAAGTGCTCTATAGTCAGTATTTATTTCTTCATAATAGTCAACAAACCCTTTCAACCAATCATGTGGGCTCCCACCGACAAATGGTGGTGGCTGACCATGATCGCCGCACATTATAACTTTTGTATTCGCGCGCAACAACCAATCAAGAAACATTTTTAATACATCCTCCGAAACCGTACACGCTTCATCCCAAATAATGATTTCAGGAATGAATTTCTCACCCATTCCTTCAGAGGTCCATTCATCACCCTTCCATCGAAAAAAGCTGTGATAAGTACAAGCTTCAACATTTCGTTGTTTTATCTCTCTCGCTAGTCTGTGGGTTGGTGTAAGCACAATCATATTTGCCCGACCTTGATATAATTCTATCGCACGAGTTGTCTTTCCTGACCCGCCGCAACCGTTTAAATAAACTGTTTTATATCTACAAATTGGATCAGATATCGGTGGTGCATTAGACCACTCTGATAGTTTATCATTTTTCAGGTAATTGTTTTCAATTGTAACATCTGCTGATTCAGAATAATCACGCAGCATTTCTTCTTTAATTCTCCATGATCCCCAACTTTCATTCGGATTAGTGAATTCAGCAACTGCTCCACTGTACTTGCTGTCAATGTAAAATGAATCAACGGCAACTCTAACCGCAGTGTCAGGAAATCGATTTATCATTGAAAATAAATTGATTCAAGCATAACCCAGCATCGATGATCTGTAACCGTCGCTGTAAGTAACAACTCTGCCCAATTTTGTTCCATCGGACAAGAAAGCATCCTTACGATCCACATATATATTTTTGGATACTGCATCTGCGATTACAAAGTCGTATTCTGTGTTATCCATAATCAGCCGTGAAAAATGTCGTTTATAGTCGCATTTATTTCCTCCCTGAGTGAATTTTCCGATTATTCTTCTACCGAGATCTTTTGCTTCGACGTTTCGTTGATTAAATACCCGTTTGGACCACTCAATGATATATTCTTCGTCGGCATCAATATGTTTTCTAGATTCGTCAATTACACTATCAAGACGTTCCGGTGTTGGTAACCAGACATTGCTTTGTTTCCGATATGATATAATTGCTTCACTGACGGTCAGCGAAATTAACATTTTTGTATCAATCATGAATCGTAATAGCGCTATTGGCAGCCACTTCTTTTCAGACATGTGTCTACCAATCCAAATATAACAACAGCGATGAAGTCCTGCTGCGAATTCAAATGATACTACACGATGGAATCCAGTTAAATCAAAATCAGGCAGCGGCCCATTAATTGCAACACGAGTCATTTCATGTACGGGGTGTCCAAATCGTTTAAAATACTCAATGGACTCTCCATAACCAAGAAACCTCGCTGGATAACAAGCAACCATATCAACTGAAATGATATTATCACGGTCGTATTTGTTATTGTATAAACCGCCATGACAAAATTCGAGGCAACTATCCTCAATGTCTGGCAAGAATTATACGCGTGTTGGTTTCCATGCGTTTTTCATCCTCGCAAAATGAGCTGCAACCGACGGGATTGTAAAACAGTTTGTCAATAATTGTTCATCGTTGATAATTTCATTATTTATGGCTTCGCCACTGGCTACTCCGTCGCCCACCGTTAAAAACCCACTAGCTGTTTTTTTCATTTTGTTGTGAAATGCTTCAGTGCGGTATAATTCACCGTTTGGTCTTACAAACTCATCAAACGTATCCGTGTCGTTTAAGTAACCACACCGACACGGGGTCGTTTTTACTCAAATGCACAATAGCATCGAATAGTTTCTCTTCAACGAGAAAACCATCCCTGGAGAATTCTTCTTGGAAGAATTCGTCGGGTATATACTTTATTGTTCTGTTTCGTGGAAATATTGTGACCGCGGACGTCCATGCGTGTTCGTTATGATCAATAATTTTGATTGGAGCTCCATTTTTGTTATATTTCGGTTCGTATAAAACTTCTCCGGTTATCGTTGTAACGGTTATTGGAAATCTAAGCGACGTTTCTAATTTTGCTATATCGCTAATAGTTGCTCCGCGCTCTTTGACTGTTAAACTCCATTGAGCTATTTTGCTACGCCGTAGATCGGTAAGTTTATTCCCTCGGGATGCATTTGTAAAATGTTCTGTTACTCGTGCTGCTACACAATTCAGCGACGAGGTAGCCGGCGACGACTGTTTCATCGGCGCTAGTTTTCCTATATCGGGTTTTTCATTTAACGGATATATCCCATACACAACTGCTGTTTCAGGATATGCTCGTTTATAATATGGTTTGTCAATTCCAGTTAACAGACCCGGCTTAGAATCACGGCTAACAACGACTGTTTTCTTGTCTTTGAGAATTGGTTCAAATTTGTCTCGTATAATCCAATCACCTGATTCTAAATTGACAATGAATTTCACTCTGAAAAAATACTTTTTGTTGCCAAGTTGTGTTAACATCATGGCTGCGTTCCTGTCGTTCATGGTGGCATCAACAACGCCATCAATTCGAAATGTTGACCAGCTATAAGATGCACCGTCGTGCTTGAATTCATTAATACAATCGCGTATTTTATTGATCAGGGCTCTATCCGTTATTGCCCGTTTTGGCACATCTTTGAGGGTTCTATCGAGATCGAATTCCTCAGTCATATAGTTAAAACAAGTATTTAAATAAGAAATTTATATATAATGAATCACTGCAAATGGCTTATGATTGGATCAACAACCCCGTGTAACAAATCATGCAGAAGCGAATTCTGTGGGTATCATTTACAGAGCGTTCGCAACGGTTCCCTAGGCCCCCTCCCGTGCCTCCGATGTGGAGTGGGGGTAAGGGGGAAATCACAATTATGTCTCAGTTGTGGCGGCAAACGATACAGGGAACTAAAACGCTATTATTACAAACGAATAAAAATACCGTCATTGATCCTAACGATGAAAAAATCATAAAGACCCCTCAAGATTATATCCAGAGGTTTATAATTAAATCAAATAATAAATTAGAAAAATAGTATTATTATACAAATGAACCAAGAATTCAGACCGCACCCCGTGCTTGTTAATTATGAAGCATCCAGTGACGGTGTTGTTAGAAATCTCAGACTAAAGAAACCGATTGGATGTGTAAACAATATGGGGTATTTGATGTTTGGTGCTGGGAAGAAGAAATATTATTGTCACATAATTATTTTTGAATGTCATAACGGATTCATCAAAGATGGCTTTGTGATTGATCATATTGATGGATCGCCTCAAAATAACAAATTGGATAACTTACGAGTTGTTACACAGAGTGAAAATACTAAAGTAGGAAAAACAGGTATGTATCCAAAACAAGCAAAGAATGTGAAATCATTTGATTTAAAAAATAACGAAGAAAACGTATTTCCATCAATGAATGCGGCTGGAAAACATTTTGATATTTGTGAGCCCTCGGTACGAAAAGTAGCAGAAAAAATAACTAGATCAGCTCTCTCAAAGAAAAATAAACACAGGATACAATTTGTATACATCAAGGAAGATAAATCCTCCAGTGATAAATCCATATGACGGAGTAATGTCCCATGTAGTCTAATTACTGTCTATTACGATTAATTAATTAATTATCCGTTACGATGAAAACTGTTACTGTCCTTAATTAAGTTACTTAAGTAACCTGTAAATATAAAAAACGGAGTCAAAAATGACCCAATTTTTTTTAATAATTAGAGGTAAAATATGTTATATTATTACTATGAAAATGGATATCAAAGATGTAAATGCTATAATCGCTGAAATTTCAAATTTGAAAAATCGAGGGATAGTATTATCTGAAGATCTCGACTGGGACAGGATTACCTCAGAATATGAAGACATTGAGTATCAGTCTAGTAAGGGTCTTTATGTTTTACCTAAGATGTACAGTCTCGTGAAAAGAATTCAAAAGCCCATCAATGCTTGTTTGTACGGTAACGACATTAATGCATTTATAACGCTATTTAGCACAGTTGAAGCAATACGTCAAAAGCTCGGCCAAGAGTATCAAAAACGAACTGAAATTAGTTCTAAAGTTCGTGATCTTAGAAAAATATTAAACGAGGAAAAACCCGTATCCTAACCACGTGAGCAACTATAAAAAATAGTCTTCACATTTGAAAACTCAGTTCACAAACAATATATGGTAGGTGAATCGCTTACAACTAGATTAGCCCGAGAGCGGCTAGCAGCAATTAAAAAGTTTATACCGGTTCGAGACAGACTTCGCGAAAAACTTCAACAACGACAACAATCGCAGACTGACTTTTCTGTGTCAAGTGAACAACTGTTTACTCCAATAACAAGTGCGACCAAAGATGTGAAAAAGTTAACTGAAGCAGCGATATACGGAGATATTACTGAAAAAAAAACGAGCAGCGAAGGCGCCGCTGCTTGATACGCTTGAAAAGATAGCAGCAGAGACTGAACAAACACGCGCAGAGATACAACAGCTATCCAGTGATATAAAAACCCAACGCGAAATTGAAGAACTCGAAGAAGAACAACAAGGTGCAGCTGCAGGAAGAGACTATTCACCTGAAAGTATATTTACAGTCGCAGCATTAAATGAAATTAGAGGAAACCATACAGATTCCGAATTAGCTGATTTTGCTAGAGAAAATTTTCCAAAGGGTAAAAGAGAGAAAGTTTTAAACGACGGGTTTAAAGATTTTATTTAAAAAAAGCGTTTGGGCATCAAAAATATATTTAGCGAGACGCGGCGGGAATGAAATCAGAACGTTGCAGCACCCTGGTTATGATGACTTTCTAGCTGCGGTTAAAGGCGGTCCACAACCACCACGTTATACGGAGTATCCAATCCCGGAATAAATAGACATAAGAGCAGATGCCGGTTCTAAGAAAACAAGCGGAAAAGGATATTCAATTAAAAATCCTTTGGATTTCAACGCAACCGTGACATGTCCTGGTAATATTCTCAGTGATATGTCGCGGTTAGAAGTACTTATAGGTGGAAAATGAGCCGGAAACAACTCCGTCGAGATAATTAATGAAGCAGCTGATATCTGTAGACGATTATTTGCCGGCGGTATCATGGACATTGATGTATATCGAGAACTCATTGCTGAATTAGTTGAAAATCACAGAGATGCCCATGGTTATAATGAAAATCCTATGGATTTTAGCGATAGTTTGAAAGCGATTACTCAATTCACTAATTGAAAAAACTAATAGTTTTATAACAAGATGATCATACACTACAACCATGATAAACCAGTAAGCGTCTACGTGGTAAACTCACGATTGCCTGTTTACCGCGCGTGGTACGGAGATGGTCTCGGCAGTACCATCGCGGAGTTATTTACAAGAATGGCCCCAAAAGTGGCCCCGCTAGCTAAACAATTATCAGTGAAAGCCATTGATGTTATTCGTGATAAGGGAATCAGCGCTGTTGGAAATCTTGCAGGAAAGGCATTTTCTGCCGCGAAAGATAAAATAACATCATTGTTGCGAAAGAAACCAACAGTGACGAAGTCGGTGGTGAAATCAGCACCAGTGCTGCCATCAACGACAGTGATGCCTGCAAAAATCAGCAAAGCAATAAATAACGCAGTGGAAGAAAAACTAGCGTCGTTGGCTGCTTCGGTGACTCCGTCGCCATTGACGGCTTCACCGGTAACAGATAACGCTATCATGAACGCAATAGCAGGAAGTGGTTTGAAACGAAAACAAAAACGACGATGATTACAAAGAGTTTCACAATTGAAAACACTAGTGTGAATAATTTAATGTTTAAACGAATAGCTGATCCCGCGCTTGATATGGAAGCCCCAGTGCGCAAAGACGATTCCGTCCGTGATTATCAATACTATTCCTATCATGCAATACAACCGGATCTACGATCGCGAATTGAACTTCAAGTTCAAGATACCAGTAAATACTTTTTGCCGTGTGAAGCATTTATTGAAATCGAAGGAAAACTCGTAACAAATGTTGCAGCTGATACCCCATATCCAGATAATGAAAATGTCCGAGTTGGTTTTGTTAATAATGACATAATGGCGCTATTTGAAAGCGCACGATATCTCATTGATGGAAAAGAAATTGAATCAATAGACCGCGAGGTTGATGTTGCAACAACAATAATCGGACTAGCAAGATACTCCGATGATTATACAAGGTCGGCTGGTCCATCTATGATGTTTGCAAAAGATATTACCGATAACGCTGACCACCTTCAATATATTAAAGTGTTAACACCGCAATACACTTCAGTTGCTAATCAACAAGAAGCAGCTAATTCAGAACGTCGAGCTAGACCCGGAGCTGCGTTTGATATTCTCAAGGACGTTAATGATAATTTCAATCTAGGGTTTGCAACACGAGTAGCGACGTTACAAGGACAACAACGATATTTGTAATGTGCGATTCCACTCCATCACATATTTGGATTCTGCAGAAATGTCAGAAAAGTTATTTATGGAGCTAAACACACAATCGCGTTGGTGCGAAAAGGCAATGACAATGATGCAATTTGGCATGCTAATGGTGTTGATAATGGTAAAGTTGTTTTGAGAAAATAGTATTGTGGATGCCAGTAATGACCCCATCAATTACCACGGAAGAGCGACTACTCTCATTTATGGACGCAGGAGGAAAATCATTGCTACGTTGGCTAACAACAACTGATGTCAAACAGGATGATGTTGATGGTACATTTACATGGCACTTGGCATCAAAACAAGGCGTTTCAGCTCCACGTCATATATTTATAGCGCTGCAGAATCGGAATCGACCAGGCTCCCAAGAACGCAGTCATATGATATTTGATCGATTAGGAGTCAAGGAGGTTTCGCTGAGAATAAACGGGCAACAGGAACCAACCGAAGATATACAACTTGATTACGACACTAACCAGATAGCACGTGTGTATCATCGGATGCTGTCATATATGGGTCGTGATCAAAATGTTGATACTGGTTTACAAATATCGTAACTTGATTTTAAGAAATTGTATCCGATTTATTACTTTTCGCTGGAACATCTTGATTTAACAAGGCAATCCGTCGTCGACATACATTTTAGGGCTCGTATAATCCCTGGTTGTGCTAATTATAGAGCGGTTGCTGTCATTCTCAGCGACAAATCAATGCTACTTGAAGGTATTGGTGGACGAATGAGAATCATTGATGCACCAGTGGAAAATATGTAAACGATTCACAATTAGATCAATTGAAAGCATAAATGTGTTTAACAATAAAATGCCATATAGTGTTGTTAGTGTCAAGCTGACTGATGGTCATGTCAAGGAATTCAAATCAAAATCCGCTAAAGAATGTGGAACCACAATAACGTTGAAACCAGCGCAGATGTCCGGCGGTACACATAAAATATCATTGACGGATCGTCAAATAAAACATTTCAATGATGCGCTAAAGAAACAGCGAGGGGTTCAAATTGAATTTTCGAAGGCTGCAATCGCCAACATGATAAAATCAGGCGGTATATTTCCATTGTTAGCTGCAGTACCAGAATTGATTGCAGCGGCTGCCCCAGCGGTGGCGAAGGCGAAGGCGGCGGCGTTGAGAGCCGTTGGTACCGCGGCAGGGATGGCGTTGAAAAAGGCAACTGGGAAAGGATATAAAAAAGGGAAAGGGTCTAAGACTTCCAGGAACAACGTATTCATGGTACAGCGGAAATACCAGGAACAGTTTATTGAAAAATCAAAGGTTTTTAGAGAATCCAATTGTTCCCATGTCCAATTTTGATTTAATTGATGCTGCTAGCGCGTTATCAATAAAAAAATTTCAGAGGGGTCTTTATGAAAGATCAGTTGACGAAACAACCTAAACGCGTTGAAACCGGAATAATCAATCTTGATAACAGCAGCGGATCGGGAACTCGCTGGGTTACATACGCGATTGATCCGCGTGGGATTGTCTATTTTGATTCATATGGGCAAGCTCCGCCAAGCGAGTTTATGCGATATATAAATTCAAAGAATCATTCAATTCCGATTTTTTTAATCCACGCTGCCAACACAACAATTAAATGATCCACCGATATGCGGCCGTGAAGTATTAAATGTCCTTGCGGAGATATCTACATTTCCGTGGAAACCGCCTCATCAGGTTGTAAACGAATATACCAGTGGGAGGTTTTTAGAAAATCAATAAATTGAAAACCCATGTTGCGCTAACAATAATGATTGATATTTGAGGGCGACCTCTATCAGCGTTAAAAAAAAACCACCACGGAAACACAGGATGTAAAAAAAATAATTGAAGATGAAATCGCTGAGACGTTGAATTTAGCAAGTGTTGACCCAAACGAAATAGTTGTATTTCAAGATCGCCAGGGCAAATTGAAAACCAGTAATGTGTCGTTGGATGACATTTTAACACGAAGACATGACGCCGCCGATGACGCTATTGCGCTGTTTCAGGATGGTAAACTCAAACCAGGCGTATTTGTTTCGACTGTCACAGAGAAACTAACAACAGTAGATAACACAGCAAACTCATTAAAATCACTCAACGATGAATTTGTTAAATTCAATCAACCGCTACAAGAGTTTCTTGGTATTCCACCAGTGACCACACCGAATATTGAAACGATAAAAACCGCGATCGACAATTTAGCAAAGCTACGATCTGATTATAATGCTCATATAGATGCTTTTAACGCACTACGAAGAGGCTTCAGCAGAACCAATGAAGCCATTGTTAAATTCAATCAACCGCTACAAGAATTTCTTGGTGTTCCACCAGTGACCACACCAAATATTGAAACGATACAAAAGGCAATCGACAATTTAGCAAAGCTACGATCTGAGTATGATGCTCATATAGCTGCTTTTGTCGCACTACGAGAAAACTTCAGCAAAACCGATGACGCCATTGTTAGATTCAATCAACCGCTACAAGAATTTCTTGGCGTTCCACCAGTGGCCACACCGAATATTAAAACGCTAAAAACCGCAATCGACAATTTAGAACAGCTACTATCTAAGTATATTAATCATATAGATGCTTTTAACGAACTACGAGAAAACTTCAACAGAACCGATTACTCCATTGTTAAATTCAATACACCGCTACAAGAATTTCTTGGTGTTCCACCAGTGACCACACCGAATATTAAAACGATAAAAACCGCAATCGACGATTTAGAACAGCTACGATCTAAGTATAATAATCATATAGTTGCTTTTGACACACTAGTAGGAGGCTTCGGCCAAAAAAATAGCATCGTTGATAAATTCGATCTACTGCTACGAGAATTTCTTGGTGTTCCACCAGTGACCACACCGAATATTAAAACGATAAAAACCGCAATCGACAATTTAGCAAAGCTACGATCTGAGTATGATAATCATATAAATGCTTTTGGCGTGCTACGAAGAGGCATCGACAGGACCGATGACGTCATTGATAAATTCTTTGGTAAACAATATATTAGACCTGAAGATGTTAAAACAACTCTAGATAACACCACTGCAAAATTCGATGAAATAACTCGGTTTGGTCGGCAATTGGGAGCAATCAACACAGATGTTATTACGATCAGAGGCAATCTCCAGAGACTTGAAAAAATAAAAATTCCTCATGATAGCTTCAGCTTCAGCAATAAGGTATACACACTTCGATCTGGAACATTTGAGTGGACACCAACATCTAAAGCTTTACTCATCACAGCTACTGTCAAAGGTATTTATCGATTCACGCTGGCAACAACAACTCAATTTAATATATCATCGTCGAGTTCATCCGGGGTCAATAATGTGATATCAACGATCATCGACAAGAATACAAGTGAACAGTTAACGATAACAACAGATGATAAAAGTTTGGCTAGGGCATCAGTAACATGGTATATGGAATTCGTAGCGGATCTGAGCAAATAACTGAATTGAAATAAATTTACAATTAGATTCGTAATTGAAAACGCTAGTGCTTTTAAAATAAAAATGACATCAACGCCGTCACAATATCGCTATGATACAATCAAAGAATTATCAATGAAACTCAAAACACTCGCTGAGGAGTATGCAATAAAAATAAAAAAATACCGCAGGAGAATTACAGCCATTGACGTTACAGTGTATTCGGTATCTGGTGTAATGGCAGGGGCTGGTATTATACTGTCTTCAGTGACAATGATAGCCCGGGTTGCTGTTCCAATTTGTGTATCCGCGGCGACAACAATTGCTGGGGTTGCTAATGCAATTACTAAAAAACTATCATCGTGTTCTCAGGGAAAACTCAACGAGTATACAGTAAAACATCAAATAGCATCCAACGCGTACTCGCAATTATCCTCGTTGATATCATCATCGATTGATGATACAGTAACTACCGATGAAGAGTTCTCAGCGATGATACGTATTAATAATTCCGCGGTATCGAAATTAGAAATTGTAGACAATGATAATAATAATGTCACTAAAACTCGAAGAGTTTCAACTGCTTCAATGTAGACAATGATGTCACTAAAACCCGAAGAGTTTCAACTGCTTCAACGAACAGCAGAAAATACCAACCCGGTGAAAACAAGCATGATCTCAATATCATCAACGAAATCCGAGTTTAGTGTAAACTTCCCTTCTCCGGTTCCCGTGAAGGAGATAGCGCTAGCAAAATTACGTGTATACCATAGTTGGCCTAATATCAGATCGGTAGCATTTGGTGGGCAGAGACCCAATAACTCATTGCTGTTCGCGAATAAGAATAAAGAAGACGGGACTCCAGACTGGAACGTTGTTTCAATACCAGCAGGGTCATACCAAATCGAACAAATCAATAATGAATTCGCGCGTAGAATAAAATCGATTACTGGAGCAGAATCAGAAATCGCTATAACGGTTCACGAGCCAACGCTATCATCTGCCATTGAAATAAAATCACCTAATTACGTCGTAGATATCTATAACAGCTCAATCAGAATCGTGTTAGGATGGCCTGAAAACCATCCTCGACAAGAAACCGCTGTTGTAGCACCAGAACCTGTAAAATCTGATTATGTCACAGACAAAATAAAACCTGATAATCCAATAAAAAGTTATAAAGAGTACAGTGTACCTATAGAGTTTTTTGGGCTCGGATACGAACCTAGGCTGGGGGATGGAAAAGCGCAGGGGTATTATTTTGTTAGCGAACCTAGCATTATTAAAAATTTCACAGCGATGAATAATGATTTTTCACTGTTATTAATATCTCTTGATTCTGGTACTCTCACTCGAGATGAATTTATCAGCGTTGTAGAAACATGTAACAAAATCATCGACGATATGGAAAAATTTAATTTACAAATTATTTGAGTTATACTCGATGCGGAAAGTTTAACATCGAGAAAAACATTTGCAAAAAAATATAATATCCGCATTGAAGATATATCAACATTTAAACTACCCGGTTATAAAGTACCGGATTTAAAGAAACAACTTAACGACACCATCGATATTGGCTTTAAAATAATCTATGACGCATGGAAAATAAATCTAGTGGAAGATTTATTAATCCTGACTCACAATAATGACCTAGATGGTGGTGGTAGGCATATCGCGCCACACAATGTAAATATTTCATCGGTGATTGCACTCAATTTAGTATGTGATGCTATCGAAGGAAGCTATCAAATAAATCTCGAGTAATCAAATCAAGCCCAGCAGGGATATATTCTGTATTCATTTGCACCAACAGCGCCTCCAGGATTTTTAATTGTTGAGACTCCAATTAATCCAGTCTATATGCGATGCCATAATAATTCGCTAACGAGATTTAATTTCAGACTCATTGACCAGTCAAATAATTTGATTGATCTGCAGGATGAGGTGTTAGCGATTAGTCTATTTGTAAAGTCCTAGGACTTGATCAAATATTCGGTTGAAATCGTAAATGATTTTTGTTAACCCATAGCAGCAGGGGTGGGGGGGAGATGACAACATCGTTGCGACCCCGATGATTGAAAAATCGCTAAGTCTCCGTTTGCTAAATGGAGACTTATTTTTTTTTTTTGGTTAAAACATGAGATTCGTAGGAAGGCTCTATTTTCCGTTTTGAGGCTTCAATCAATTTTGTCGGAAAAAGTTGTAGGGTTCGCATCCCCTGCTGCTTCTAGCAAAAAATATATTAAAAGTTAGTGTTTAATAAACATGAAGATCAAGTTTATGCATTGAATAAAAGGTTATTAATTAGCTATATCATAAATTTATTAAGATTGAGTTTGCAATAAAGATGAACATGAAATTCACTAATTAACAAAAAAAGTAAGGTTGTTAATTTGTTCTAGCATACATTTAATATAAGTGAGTGTGGAATAAACATGAACATCAAATTCATGCATTATAAAAAGGTTATTAATTTGTTCTAGCATAAATTTGTTTACAGTTAGTATGGAATAAGCATAAACATCAAATTTAGTAATTAACAAAAAACGGGTAATAAATTTGTTTTATCATAAATTTATTACAAGTGAGTGGGGAATAAACATAAACATCAAATTCATTCATTAAAAACGGGTTATTAATTTATTCTAGCATGATTTTTTGACGTGAGTGTGCTTTAAATTCATACATTACAAAAATGGTTATAAATGTGTTCTATTATATATTTCTTATAAAGTGAGTGTGGAATAAAGATGAACATGAAATTAATTTATACAAAATAGGGTTATCAATTTATTGTAGCATAAATTTATTAAAAGTGAGTGTGAAATCAACACGAATATCACACTAATGCATTCAAAAATAGGGTTATTATTTTTGTTTAAATATAAATTTATTTAAAGTGAGTATGCATCAAATTCAATCATTACAAACATAATTTTATTTAACGTCAGTGTGGAATAAAAATGAATATCAAATTTATGTATTAAAAAATAGGGTTATTAATTTGTTCTAGCATACATTTATTAAAAGTGAGTGTGAAATCAACATGAACATTAAATTCATGCATTCCAAAAATATAGGGTTATTAATTTGTTCTAGCGTGAATTTATTTAAAGTGAGTGTGCATCAAATTCATGCATAAAAAAGTATAGGGTTATAAATTGGTTCTAGCGTAAATTTATTAATAGTGAGTGTGGAATAATTAAAAACTGATGCTATTAACATGTTATCTGGCACGATCCAGAGTTGTAGACTCTTTTCATTTTCATGAAATAAAGTAAGACCAAGTTTTTCTAACAATTGACAAAATTGCATTTTGAGAATTTTCCACTTTCCACTCATTTCTTGTCGCTAATGTACGCCACGCTGCATCACAGACAGTTGAGACTGAATTTGTATCATTCTTGGATGCATCTCCATTGAAAAATAACTTGATTTACTTGCATAAACTGGTATTTCAATGTTCATGTCCTATACCTATCTAGTGCTTTTATAAAGTAGTTTAAGTGCACATACAAATAGTGTTTTAGCTACTTGTGTCCGTTCCGTTAGGCACAATGGCGTAAGGGCCCAGATTTTCACATTTTTGGTCAGTTGTTCTTTTATTTTTTGAGGTTTTCTTTCTCCTCATCTTTTCCAAAGACGACCCGCAAGGCCTTGACTTTGTCTTTAAACAAATGGAGTGGTAAACCGTGTTGTACACCTCTTCAGTTTCCTGTTAGTAATAATTCAGTTTTATCGGTATTTATTTCGGATCCCGCTACTTTCCCAAATCTTTCAAATTCCTTTACGAGTTTCATATAGGATATTTTTTTATCTTGTATAACGTTTGAGAAATCATCTGCATGTTGTAGCATTTTGATCTCATTTCTAATATTTGGAACTTAAATCCCTTTTTTTTCTTTGTTCAGTTTTATTTTTATACTCATAATTTCAATCGCTATTACTCTATTTTAAACTATAACTTGTATGCTATCACCTAGAATATTTTTATCTAATACAAATATCACCTCTTATTTATAACATCTTATCATCAACATACACCATTTACATCTCCCGTTGATTGGAAAGCTTCATATTTTCCTGTCACCAACATCTTACCATTTTATATTTAACTATTATGGTTTTGTATATCGCTGGCCGATGTTAAACCTCTCTTATATTTGAACATCTAACCTATTGTTTGGCGCTAAATAGCCTAAAAGTGCTGGTGCGCCGTTAAAATTCAATCAAACAAACAATCAATCGCTATTTCGTATAATAGCATAGAAAGTGGACACACCTGTCTGACTGATGTCTTTATATTAATTTATTTTCCGTCTTAGCTCCATTTACCTGTACATACGAGTTTATGTCTCTGTATAGGATTTTAGTCCAGTTTTGGAAGTTTCTTCTAAATCCAAATTTTTCTAACGTTTTATATAGGTAGTTCTGTTCTAATATGTCAAAAGCTTTCTCTTCATCAATGAGTACCATAATAATCCTCTGTCCATTGATATTGATGTGTTCTAGTATTGTTCTAATGCTCAGTATGTTATCTTGTATATTCCTACCTTTTGCCCCACTTGTCTGATTAATGTGTATTATCCTATCTAATCCTTTCTTTACCCTTTCCGCTAATATTTTGCTAATAATCTTGTAACCTATATTAAGGAGGAAGATGGGCCTCCAGTTTTTAAGTTCCTTCCTTTCTTCTTTCCCTTTATATATTAACGTCATGATTCCTTCGCTCATGCTGTTTGTAATTTTCTTGTTCCCAAGTGCAATGTTATTATAATTCTAATACTGGCGATAGCTCTCCGTTGAATTTTTTTTATAGAATTCCGCGAAGAGTCTATCTCTTGCTGTTGATTTATTTTTTCTAAGTTCTCGATTGTTTTTAAAAATTCGTTTTGCGTGACGAAATCCTCACCTATTTTCCTAGGTTCTGCAGATATCGTCTCGCATTATGTCTCTTGTAGGTATTATTCTATTTGTGTCATCTATGTCTTGCGATCTATACAGTTCTTTGTAGTACATGTGTATGTGTTCAATTATCCTTTTTTAGTCTTTTATTGTCCCCTCCCCTTCAATTTTCACTGATTCTAATGTTTTCTCCCCTCCCTCTTTTTAACTCTTCTCTTTTGTATAATCCTTCTGTATTTTTGTATAGTTTAGTGAATTTTCCCGCTTTTATAACCCTCCCCTTGTTTTCCTCTATTTTTTTGTCTTAATGCTCCATATTTTACATGTTTTTATTCGGTTTCCTAACGATTCTTTTTCTACTTTTATTTTCCCTATCCTTAGTTTTGAATAGTATATTGCTATGCTTTTGAATCTCCCTTTTACTTTATTCCATTCCTCTATTATATCCAAATTTCCCTTTTTTTAAAAAAATATTTCTTCCATTATTTCCGTCCCGAAATCCTTGTTCTCTATTATTTTATTATTTATCTTCCATTGGCCTATCCCCCATGGTATTATACTGATTATCCTTATTTCTATATATATTAATTTAGGGTCTGAAAGTTTGTAGTTTATAATCCCTGCTTTTATGTATTTATTGTTCCCCACCGATGTTCCCCAAAATTTGTTTTACCTCTTTCCCATATCCTCATTATATTCGAACGTATATTCCACCAAGGGTATGTTAAGTCTTTTGTAGATGTCAACCAATTTTTGTGTGTTCATTATGCACTCCATTTTTTTCTCTTAAATTTCTTGTACTCTGTTGTCAATTTTCCAGTCCTGTCTATCTTGTATCCCACCTAATTAAAATCCCCTCCTAAAATCACGTTTCCTATTGTGAACTGCTCCAAATATTTTGCCAATTCGTCTATACATTCCTGCTTCCTATGCATATTGGTTTGAATATACACATTGATAAAATTTACCCCTCCCATTTCAATGCGTATTAGGCGCCCCTTAAAGAAAATTGCTCCTCCATCCTTTCCCCATTTTATTCCCCTTTTATTTTTAATGAAAACAGCTACTCGTCCTCTTATGTCCCTCCCTATATAGTCATTCGTTACTATAATACAATCCATCTCCCTTTCCCCCTCAATTTTTCGGTCATTTGTTAGTCCGTTATGAGTCTCCTGTACGAAAAGCATGGCAAAGTCTCCTACTGTTTTTAACTTCACTATTTTTTTTCTTTGTTAATTCCATTTGCATTTACTGACATTAAACGGAAGTTCTGTTCCGCCATTTTCATGTCTGTTCCCAGGTTATCGCTTTGTGTGTATTAGGTTGTTATGGTTGTTTCTTATTGTTTATCTGGTTTTGTTTAGTTGTCTAAATTATGTAATTTTGTTTGGGGATTAAGGATCATCCTCTATTGTATTTCCACTTTTTGACATGTAAAAATCACTTGTGACATTCGATGTGTATAACGTTTCGCGCTCCGTCCGTCTTTTAATCACTTTGATATCGTTCGAAGCACTGTCGTATTCTGTCTCGCCTTCACTCCCTTCTGTATTGCTTAGCTTGTTAGTATTTAATTCTCTTCGTTTCTTCTGGTCTTCTTTGGGTTTGTTCTTCATCTCCTTTTTATCGTCATCTCTGTCCATCTCCTCAAACCAGGCCATATTCGTGGAGGAGGTTGACAGATTACTTGCCTTCCTTTTCTTGATTTTTTTCCCCTTCCATTGAGGTTAATGTAATAAGGGGCATAACATCAGACATCAGACAGTTCGCTTGTTCTGTGTCTGTCTTCTCTTTTTCTCCTTCTCCTTCCTCATTTAGGACCTGAAATCTAATTGTTGTGGTTATTGTATCCTTTCCTGGCTCTTTTGTTTTAGTATTGTTTGGGCTCAGAATTTGGATCCTTCCTTTGATACATGTGCAATTGACTTGTAGGATTGTTATGTGGAGATATTGCCACTGCTCCTGCATATGATGCTGGATGGATGGTGTTCGCTGTAGGCATAGTCCCTTGCTTAGAATCACACTTTTCATGTCCTGTGCAGCCACACTTGGGGCACTTTCTGTCCTGCTCGCACGATTTATACCAGCTTTTCAGTTTGATCCTATCAGGTAAAATAACATAGGTATTTTTTGTCGTCCTCCCTTGTCATGGCGAGACGCCTAGCTTCATTTGATATTGGTGCACATCGCCATATGGTCCCCATTTTGTGGTATTTCCCTTGGCCCCCATTTTGTGTTCCAAATTCTATATTAATTATTCGGTGCAAATATATGGTAGTCTGCTTACATGTATATATACCATTTTAGGGCCACCTTCCTTCTCAAATGGTGGTGCCTCTTCGACCGTCACTGTCATCCCCTTCACCTCAATGTATGTCACATCTAGGAACTTTACTTCTTTTTCTTGTGGTGCAGAATGTACCTGTTTAAACCCGCATTATGTAGTTCTTCGATTTTTCCAATGTCATATTTCACGGCATGAAGGGTCATTAGAACTTCGGCTTGTTTTGGTGCGCTCGCATTTATTCCAAAATTTATGGGTTGAATCCCGTGGGGTGGTATGTCATGCAACTCTGTTCTGAAATACGCATTTTATTTAGATCTTACCGCCTTGGGTGGCAAGTTCCCGGCATAAAAATCGTCATTTTGGTCAAGTATTTATTCTAGTGTCATATGGTCGCTTTGGTCATTGTCTGTGGGTGTCACACCACTGATAGCAGTAACACTTCATACTTTCACCATTTTCTCTTAAAAAAGCTGGCTAAGGTATCTATTAGTAATTTGAATATTGAATTGTTACCTATGCTAGTACTTTCTACGAACAATGTTTATGGGGATGCATTGCTATTTATAATTTAACCACTTGATTTTGTTAGCATAGTATGAGTGCAGGAAACCAACTGGTTTCACAATCTGCACTATCTACAGCAGTTGTGATCTGAAAATGTAAATCTGAAATCTGAAAACCAAAGGTGAACGATGCTTACTTCACTTTTTGTAACTTATATTGTAATCCTTTTTGCGATTAGATAAACATTGACTTCTCAACTACAGGTATTAGAATACACTATAAATGCATCGTAAAATAGTTTGGATAATTTGATTTTCATGTTTTGAAACTAAAAACAATGTTATTTTTTAATAAATATTTCCCTGTGCAAATGGTGATCCTCCTAGCATGTTAAAATATATTTAAATCTGTATATATTTTAAATGTTATTTTCTTTCTTTGATTTTCCATCTGTTGACCAAATACAATGTTATTTCTCATTTATAAAATCTTTCTCAAAATTACTTGTTTTCTAATGTCTCAAATTTGTATCCAGTTCAATGTTGGGATTCTATCATGGTGTCTCAAATTTGTATCTAGTTCAATGTTGGATTTCTATCATGGTTGTTATTCAAACAATACAACTCTGCATCTTTTCCCTTTTTTATACAACCACATGTAAAGCTTTATATGACCAATAACACATATATTCTTGTTTTTCAATGCTCGTAACATAAGTTTTTGTACAGTTCAGTTTATACCTTTGAAATAATTTATCAACTTCTTTTTCATGGGAGATATATCATTTTCATCAGAAATTATTTTCTCTGGGGCTAATGGGTAGCCAATGAAATAGTCATGGAAACGTAATTTAATCACCAAATTCACTTAAAAAATGCACCAAGTACGATATACATCTTATGTTATGTTTAAAATTGATTTTTTCACATCATACCTTGCACTGACTCCACGTTTTTATGTAATATTATTGCTAAATACACACCTTACTACATTCACAATCATTAGGAACAGCCATAATCTGGTACAAATTCAAGTTTTACACCTAATATATCTTTAACCTTATATCTTGTGATAATCATGGAAGACTTTGAATAAATTAATTTTATGAACTCATTGCATATTAATATACCTCAATATGAAAATACTATGACTAATTATTATTAAAAGATTTACTTGTCTAATGAATTTCCAGATAAACCGAAGTACTAATTAAAATGCAATTCAATAACATGGCATACTATGGCATGAGGATATGCTGCTTAATTGGGATAACTTACTATTTTAAGCTAAGATTTACATTCCGTCAGGTGTCATTATCCTCCAGTCAAAGTACATAAATGGAACTTGATCTTAGATTAAAAGGCTTGTAAATGGTTATCTTAGATTCATCACCCCTAATTTGCGATCTAATTAAATTAAATCAAACAATTTTGACAATAGGTAGCACATCAGACCTGGATCCAATTGTTTACCCAATACTATTAATAATTCTTTATAATCATCTGACCAGGATCCAATTGTTTACTCAACACTATTAAAATTACTTTATAATCATCTGACCCGGATCCGATTCTTTATTCAATAATTACTAATTCTTTATAATCATCCGACCTGGATCCAATTGTGTACACAATACTATTACTAACACAATACTATTACTAATTCTTTATAATCATCCGACCTGGATCTAATTGTTTACTCAATACTGTTAACAATACTTTATTTACAGAGGGGACTCATTTAGATGAAAATAATTTTACCTTGAGGTCCTCTAAATAAAGTAAAACAATATACATCATACAAAAAATTAATATAAATTACTATTTAGTTCAACAAGTCTAGAGTAAAATAAATTTGACTAAAATATCATCTTTTAAATACTAATATTTTTGGCAGCTTTTACGGCCTCTGAAAGCTTTTTCCAAGAGTATTGGAAACATTTTAAAATTGATAAATTCCTGACTTTGATGGATGAAGATTTCATATGTGATGTTGATCTTAAATGGTATTAAGTGCTGAGTAATAGTTTAATAACTCCTGTAGGTACTCTGGAGCAGCTCCATTTAGACATTATGCACAAGGTATGTCTAGTGAAAATCAATCTTTTGATATGTTTTAAGCCATTTCAGTAATGTAAGAAAGGCTTTTAGTTTAAACATTTTATTTCTTAACTGTGTAGTTCAAGATTACAAGTTCTGTAGTACAGAAGGTAAAGGACTAGAACAAAAGAAAATATTTTGCTTTTCTCCTTTTGACGATACAAACATTGTAAATATGTGTGAATATATGGCAGATGAAATTGAGTTATAATGACAATAATTTTAAATTGTTGAAGTCATAGTGAAAATTATCTTAGCTAAAACATTAGCATTTAGACATGGTATATAAAGTACAAAGATCAACAATGAAGGAGTTGATAAATGATGAGAAAGAAAAAAAGAAGTTAAAAGCAGAAACTTAATTAAAATGTGTATCGCATTGTGTCTGAAGTTGCGAAAAAAAAGGAGGGAAGAAATTAAGAAAGTTACAAAAGTGGCCAATATAAAGTGAACAGTACTGCTTTATAAAGTTGAGTTACATAACTGACATTGTATGTATATATTCAGAATGATAGGTAGATACACAAACACACATTATTATGCATCAAGTTTTCCTGGCCTTTAAAATAAATAATACAATCTCTATACTCACGTGAATCTTATGTAAATATTACATACTATGTTTCAACAATGCAATAAGTAAAGAGCACACAGTAACATTAAGATTTGTTTCATCAGCATAATATTTCATCCACAACCATACATGTGAACTTGATGTACAATGTAAATATCTGCTCAAGGTACACAGCAGACAAATGATGACTGAAATTGAACAAATGTAGAACCACACAAAAAGATCACTTTTAAGAAAGCAATCAGATAATGTGAAGTCATTTATTTTTGTGGTTTAGTGATACTGAATTTTTTGTACTGTGTAAACTCATGGATACTGAATTTTGTCTACTGGGTAAATACAAGGATATATATCATTTTGTGTAATAGGTATGTGGTCCCATAGTTTTCACACAAAAAATAGCCTCTAGCTGCAAACAGAGTTAAAACATGCAAATGAAAATAAAATGTTCTGGGAGAGAAGGTAAATGTGTAATTTGTAATTAGTGAATAGAACTAATTTTGCATAGGAAAATACAGTATATAAGTCAAAAAACATTTGCCAAGTTTGGTGATTCTAGCATGAATCATGGTAGAGGTAAGAGGCTCATGTGGGTCTGAGATCACTCTCATGGCTGACAAAATAATTAGGGTAAAAGATTAACGTACAACACCTTTGAATCACATTTTGTAACTCAAGGAAGGAGTTATACAACTAAAAAAACAATGTTTCAGTACAGTTTGTTATGAGGTATACAAGGGTTTAAATGATATAGTGAATATCGAAGCCCATTGTCTGTTAGGTGTGCACTTCTGTCACAGTTAATATTAAGCATAAGAGAGTCACTACAACATTCTACAAGATTTTACAAATAAATGACATTTAAAAAAGTAAACAACAGCCTTCATGGATGAATTGATGCTATACTGGCCGAAAATAATTTTCAGGACATCAATATAAGAGCATTTTTTCTTTTTTACAAATACGTGTTGAAACCATTGCTGATATTCTTTAGCAATAACAAGATTTTCAAACTAGTTGCTATGACAGTTATACTGGGCTTAAGATTAATACCATTTCATTTTGTACCAACTAGGCATCATCAGAAGTCTTTTAGTGAAAATCCCAATGTCAACAAGACCATCCTTTCAGTAGGAGTAGCTATAAAAGGATTGCCAAGATGGATGTCATATCAAGATTGGCACAAGTTTCATTTAGGACCAATAAGATATTGTAAGAAGGGTTTTAGTGAAAACCCCATGTTGATATCCATTTAAGAGAAGCAGCAATAAAATGATTTTCAAGATGGTCACTTTGTCAAGTTTCATGTCAATCCTCCAAGTAGTTTAGAACGAGTAAAAATAATATACTTGTGCTCACAGTCAGATGATAGCAACTGGCCATCCCACAAGATCGTCTGTTTTATGACCAGTAGAGTTAAAATCAGACGCCTTCCAAAAATCCTGGAGCAAATATACATGTACATAATCATAAATGAGATCAATTATCAACAACATATATTACTGTCATTCAACCCCACCCAACACACAGAGTTTTGACCTTTATCCAAGTGCCCAAGAAGCAACTTGATTGGAATACAATAAATACAAACTTTGCAAAAATTCATTTGCATATGTACAAAGGATCAATATATCGTAAATATAGCAAATATTAGCTGGTCAGAATAATAGTTCCTAGTGAGGCTGGACAGCAAAAGTTTCATATTGAATCTTCAACACCCACAACCTAGTCTTTTCCCCTCTCCTATCATGTAAAACAAAAATATTATCCTCCTTATTTCAGTAAAAGCAAAACTCTACAGGAATTTTGTTATCATTCAAAAGAAATTTTTTATGAGAATCTTTATACTCTAATGAAGCTAATGGATCAGACTCAATGCGCTTGGAACTCATCTAGAGTCTATCAAGAATCAAAATTTAGCCGACCAGTGCTTTCAAACTGTACAATATAGTAATTAGCTTGCCATTATAAGATTAAATATAATAAAAATGGTGTCTGGCATTAGTTATATATATGCCCCCCTCCCAACCCAAACAGATCCTTACGAGCAAATTCTGTTGGCACTGACAAGCTTCTGTTCAAAAGTATCCCTCACAAAAGACCACCTTGCTAACATGACCAGCAGCCTAGCAATTTGGTGCAATAATTAAATATACAATTTACCCTTCACATGCAGCCTCTTTTGATTTTAATATGTATGCAGAGCTAGTATTGTATTCAAAATGTGTTATTTAATCCGATTTCTGTTTCCCGATATCTGGTTTTTGTTACTGAAAGAAGTGTTGACTAAAGTACATGTACCACTAAGGTTAATATTATATCACTTAAACATCACCAACAGCCATATTTATTCCATAAATCTGATACAGACTCAAATTTAAATACATTCAAAAGGGTAACTACATGTAATAAGATTAGACATGCTGCTGTTATCATGAGATGTCTGGTTTAGTCTCTCTGATAATCGTTAAGATTACAATTATTGAACAGTAGTTACAGATGAGAAGTGGCTTTAAATGTACATACACAAGTCAGCAACAAAATGGTTTGATAGCCTTTATGGCTTATCTTAGTAAGATGTTGAGCTTGTTCACCTTTGATAATTAGTGGCTATTGCTACTGAAAATAATTGTCAAGATCACAAATCCTCACGGCCATGAGGTCAAATCTACGTGATGTTAATGGCACATATCGAAGCAGTTTTGGCTTCTCTCACTTACTAGTGCAAAGAAATGTCTGAAAACAACAGGTGTACAGAAATTTTAAAAACAATAGGACATCAGACTGTGACTAACGAATCATGTGACAAGATCGCTTCCTTCAGAAACACATGGCAATTTGTTTAAGTGCCGAAAAAATTGTTTTATCAATCTTATTAGTTGGCAACATTGGAATAAGTACAGTGTAACTGCAAAGAGATCAACAAGTCATTGAGGAAAATAAAAATTCTCAATTTAGAAGAGAAAGTGAAAGTAATTCAACTGACCAAAAAGGTGGAGAGTTCGAGGATCCTGGCAGATAAATTTGATGTCAGAAAGATTCAGATAAACAATATCGTGAAAGATAGGGAAACATCTCTATGGAAATGGGAAGGTGGAATGGATGGAGAAAGGAAGATTGTTAGAGCCAGGAGATGTTTGTATCCTGATTTGAATGCCAAGATTTTTGAAAGATTTTGCACCCGTCAAATGATCCAAGAAAAAGTGAAAATTTTGCCAGTTGAAATTGGATATGACAACTTTACCGCAAGTAACGGATGGTTGCATGGATTTCACCTCCTTAGTGGAGAATCAGCTAATGTTAATAATGAAGTTGTCAAAGATTGGAACTAGAGACTGAATGATATATGCAATGGATAAGACAGCAAGGATATTTTCAATTGTGACAATACTGGTTTGTTTTTAAGACTGTTGCCAACAAGGTCGCTGGTACGAAAAAGGGGATTCATGTAAATACTAATCACATTTGTCATCCCCTTCTAGAATGGCCACTTTCTTGCTGCAATAGGGGTGACCTTATAAGAGGGGGACTACTGTATATATGTACTTGTATGTTTTAATGATCCAATTTTACATAATATGTAGAATAGAGTCTCCTGCAGGGGTAAATTCTGATTTCTGCCAATAATGAATTGGATGTCCACTTGCCATATTTTTATTCCAGTGTGAAAAAATGCAAAGTCATGCACTCATGACTACATACATAAGAAATGGCAAAGTTCAGTGTTATGTTTTCCGTATGAAAAAGAAGTTCGTTAGGGACTGACATTATACTGGCCAAAAAGAATTTCCAGGAATTCAAGATTAGAACCCTTCAAAATAATTTTAATAGCCGAGTATTGAAGCCATCTCTAATATTCTTCAGAAATAACAAGATTTTCAAATTAGCTGTTCATTTAGGACCAACAAGACATGAAAAAGAGTCTTCTGGTGGAAACATCAAGTTGACATGACTTTCTGTTATTTTGGAGTAATGATGAGATTTTCAAGATGACTGATATGATGGTCATATTGGAAAACAGATTGGCAACATTTCCACAAGCTAGACATCATCAGTCTTTTGATGAAACAACAATATCGATATGACTAGCCATCTGGAAGTAGAAACAAGATTCTCAAGATGACCATAAGGGGCCCCGAGTGGCCAAGTGGTCTAAAGCGCTGCCATCTCAACTCTGTCTGCATGGGTTTGAGTCTCGGATTCGGCCAATGTGGGTATGTGAGAAAGCTTGCCAGTAGCTTCTCGTGGGTTTATGGTTCTTTCTGGGCTTTTCCGGGTTCTTCCTCTACCATTAATACTGGCCGCCATGTATAGCCTATATTATACTGAAAATGGCATTAAACCATATAAAACAAACACACAAGATGACCATTATGGTGACCATATTGGAAGTCAGATCAGACAAGTTGACATGGTAAGACATTTTGCCAGTGAAAACCCAATGCCATTATGACCATTCATTCAAGAGAAGTAGTGATAACAAGATTAACAAGATGGTAACTGAAGCAGTCATATAAGATATCTCAGCAGTATTTTCATTCAGGACCAATTAGATATTACAAGAAATCATTTAGTAAAAAAAAACCTGCTAATACGACTGTCCATTCAGGAAGATCATCAATACGATTCCAAGATGGCCACTGTAGTGGCCATTATGGATGTGCAAGTGACACCATTTTAATTTAGGACCTACTTGTATGTGTGATGAAGGTGTAAAGGATAAAGTTTCATGGCAATCCTGAAGTAGTTTAGGAGGCATAGCTATAACAAGCTTGTGCAAGTGAATGGACTGATGACAAACCACCCCATAAGTATATGGACAAATAGTGGAGATCTGTGCTAAGGGCAAGTACAAAAATACAAGATATGACCTTCTTTGGAACCCAAGGTCAATTATGTCTGTTTTCAAACTCATTCACTATATATATATATATATATATATATATATATATATATATATATATATATATATATATATATATATATATATATAATTGTTTTCATATCTGCACCATAATTAGATTGTATATACACAAAATTAACAGAGATTTATAAACATCTGCAGGACTAGTCACATGTACAAGAATCTGTCATTGTAAGAAAAACAGCAATAATTTAACAACAATAATTGTAAGAGAGCAGAAATTTGGCAAAATGTGATCTTTGAATTATCATTTATGGAAAGTAACTGAAAACTTTGACTAGTTATATTCACAAGATTTAATCATGCAGTACGTCAAGCTGCAAGAAAAAGAAAAAAGTAATTCAAGCAACTATTGCAGAAATTAGGTAATTTGTTGACATGTGCATTATTATTTAGATAATGACCATAATATGCATAAAGTTTTATAGCGATCCATCCGAAACAGACTATTTGTATTTACAAGATAAAGACATACACTATATTTAGCTAAATTAATACAAATGTTTATATGCATATTTTGAGTTGATGACTACAACATTTACCAAGTTTCATTGCAATCAACTGAAAAATGTAAGATAATTGTGTTTAGAAGACTTTGTCATACATGGAATTAAGTTGCAAGTAAGAAATGAAAACTCTTATAAAATTTGCATCACAAAGTAATTTGTCTATATGATCATCATTGAGTGATGCCTATAATATTTACAAAATTTCATGGCAATTCATTGAGAACCAGTACTAACTGAATTAATATGTGTGTGCCAGATGGATGGATGGAAGTATGGATGGACTGACATGAGTGTTCCAAGTAGAAGCACTTAAAGTAAGCCAATTTTCTGTAGTTGTTGCTTGGTTTTGTCTTGTTGAAGCCTCTTCATGTTCATTAGTTTTGTTCAGACTTTGTTGTAAGGTGCTTTTGAGTATCCATAGTTCCACTGCTGTTTTACCTGAAAGAGAGACCAGAGATTAATACTGGATCCCAATGCAATGAACAAGACAACAATCTTGCATATTTAATCCGTTTTCTTTGCAGTCTGCATGCATGAATACTATATTATAAATGCTGAAACCAGTTTGAATGATTTAAGAACATTATTTATATTCCATTATCATTTATGAACAACTTTATTTTAAATCTGTGAAGACCAGTCAATTAGCAACAAAACTCTTGATTCCATTATTATTTAACTTCAATAATTCTAATAATTTCTTTGAAATAACTTTATAAAAAAGCATGTTTTTGTTCAGTGTTAGCAAATATATGGATAATCAATATCTCATTCACAAAACAGTTAGAGGTCACACAATCAAATATGCCTTAATACCAATAAATGTAAGGACGAAAAAATGAACTACATAGTATCATTATAAAACAGTTGTATAATCAGATAGTATGTACATGAACATGTAGACTCATATCACAACTTTTTATGTTCAGGCATCAGCATTTTTTTAAAAATATTGCATCAATCAATGCATCCTTTGAAAATAAAACAAACGAGCTGCAGCTAAAGAACAACAAAAAAGCCTGATGACAACATTACATATGCAATCACTTAATGACTAGAAACGGTTCATGTGGCTGTTTGATTTTATGACCCATTACAGAGCTTTCCTGGTCACCACTGTTGCACCCAGTAACCATCTGACAAGTTATGTTGATACTGGTATGTGCTTCACATTTGTTGTAGATAAAAATTAATGTAGTTTCTGGGTTAACTGTTTTCCCTCATAGGCACCTATCTTCACCAACCAAGTCACTGACAATAATGTGCATTATTCACTGAACATTCTTTGCAAAGAGGAATGAAACTCGGTAACTACAACAAGGATGCAAGTTATATATGGCCAATACACTCTGTGCACACTATGTAAATTAAACATTTCTTTTTCTCCTTACTATCCAAATTTTCTAAATAGCAATGTCAAATTCATCTCATTGATTTATTCAAAGGAATGCAGAGTTGTGTATGTGGTGAGATCATTATTTGTTGCCCATTCTGTGATGTATGCATGTCTTGATAAGCAAAATAGTGAGCAGGAGAGAAACAAAAAGGAGAGAGAGCTTGTGTACCTAGCTGTATTTTTCACTTTGTTACATGCTTAGGCTTGAATAAACAGTAACATAGAAAGAGTGAAAATAACAAGCTTGTAAAAACTTAATAAACACTTTAATCAGCACAAATATTTTCTAGAAAAGAAAAATAAACTTACGGTTTTAAGAATCAATTCCAAAATTAATCCAAAAATAATTCAAAATATAATCCACTAGAGAAATTGCAAAAGTCCTGGTAATAAAATGTCCAAATAATTCCCAGTTCAAATCTTAGTGAAGCATCGAAGATGGAAGACGATGTCATGTGATGAAGTCAGTTCTGGTTCTATGAAATTAAATGAGCACAATTATTTTCCAGATAAATAACAAAATAAATCCTCCTGATCCAAACGAATTGAAATAATTTCCAATACAAGGTAATTTAAAAAAACTCAAAACAATACAACTTAATATTCTAACAGCCCAACTTCTACTAAATAGTTCGCTCCAAAACATTAATTTATATACATGTTTTTACGTAAACAAGGAAGGGGTCACATGATCTTCTAGAATCTTTTAGAACAAATTTACGTTCAAAAAATCTCGTACACACCATTTGACCCAACTAAAGATAGAAATATATTTATAACAAAGCTCCATAATGTCTTTGGAATCAGCCAATCATTTTAAAAGCTTGTTTACAACTCTGAAGCCAGGTGAGGAATGAGGTCAACACCTGGTGTTTATTGTTAGAGTACATGTCATCCCACTTTCTAAAAAAAATATCTCCCAATGAATGAATCTTAAACTTAAAATGTCAAATATGAATCTGACAAACAATTAATATAAAAAATAAATGACCCAAATCAAATACACGTAACAACGTTTAGTGATATAAAATAATTGTTTGTGTCACTGTTTAACAACAAACTATAGATTTGTGTTTGCAAAATATGTATGCACTATAATAGGTCAAAGTCTAAAAGTTAAAAATAAGTTCATAAAAATATGACAGTGTGTTCCAGCGGGCATAAATATCAAACCAGGTTGTCTACTTATGCTTACGAACATTCCTACAACATTTCATTAGTCTATCTTAGGTGGTTTTGATTTAATGTTGGTCAGAAGGTTTTCATGAAAAAACGTCCAAGTCCATAGATGCAGGTCACTCTGCAGTATCAGACTAACAATCCAAAGATCACATATATTGATAACAACTGAGGCTTCTAGATCAGCTGCTTTCGTGTTCTTGGAAATGGCAACTACATGCCAATCAACCATGAAAAATGTATACAAGTTTGACCTTATGACACCCAAATCAATAGTTTTATTCAATACCCCAGTACAAACCACCCATGTTTGGTTGAGGTATGTCATGAAAAACTAATGTTATGATGCAGAAACCCTTTTTGTAATTCATTCAGTCAGTGACCTTGATCTTTTGAATAACAATTAGTGTGGTTCTTCCCCAGTGCAAACAATCCACAAAGTTTGGTAACTTTAGCTGTGAGTTATCAGACTATCCACAAAGTTTGATAACTTTAGCTGTGAGTTATCAAACTATCCACAAAGTTTGGTAACTTTAGTTGTGAGTTATCAAACAATCCACAAAGTTTGGTAACTTTAGCTGTGAGTTATCAAACTATCCACAAAGTTTGGTAACTTTAGCTGTGAGTTATCAAACTATCCACAAAGTTTGGAAACTTTAGCTGTGAGTTATCAAACTATCCACAAAGTTTGGTAACTTTAGCTGTGAGTTATCAAACTATCCACAAAGTTTGATAACTTTAGTTGTGAGTTATCAAACAATCCACAAAGTTTGGTAACTTTAGCTGTGAGTTATCAAACTATCCACAAAGTTTGGTAACTTTAGCTATGAGTTATCAAACTCTCCACAAAGTTTGGTAACATTAGCTATGAGTTATCAAACTCTCCACAAAGTTTGGTAACTTTAGCTATGAGTTATCAAACTATCCACAAAGTTTGGTAACTTTAGCTATGAGTTATCAAACAATCCACAAAGTTTGGTAACTTTAGCTATGAGTTATCAAACAATCCACAAAGTTTGATAACTTTAGCTATGAGTTATCAAACTATCCACAAAGTTTGGTAACTTTAGCTATGAGTTATCAAACTATCCACAAAGTTTGGTAACTTTAGCTATGAGTTATCAAACTATCCACAAAGTTTGGTAACTTTAGCTGTGAGTTATCAAACTATCCACAAAGTTTGGTAACTTTAGCTGTGAGTTATCAAACTATCCAAAAAGTTTGGAAACTTTAGCTGTGAGTTATCAAACTATCCACAAAGTTTGGTAACTTTGGCTGTGAGTTATCAAACTATCCACAAAGTTTGGAAACTTTAGCTGTGAGTTATCAAACTATCCACAAAGTTTAGTAACTTTAGCTGTGAGTTATCAAACTATCCACAAAGTTTGGTAACTTTAGCTGTGAGTTATCAAACTATCCACAAAGTTTGGTAACTTTAGCTGTGAGTTATCAAACTATCCACAAAGTTTGGTAACTTTAGCTGTGAGTTATCAAACAATCCACAAAGTTTGTTAACTTTAGCTATGAGTTATCAAACTATCCAAAAAGTTTGGAAACTTTAGCTATGAGTTATCAAACTATCCACAAAGTTTGGTAACTTTAGCTGTGAGTTATCAAACTATCCACAAAGCTTGGTAACTTTAGCTGTGAGTTATCAAACTATCCACATAGTTGGGTAACTTTAGTTGTGAGTTATCAAACAATCCACAAAGTTTGGTAACTTTAGCTGTGAGTTATCAAACTATCCACATAGTTGGGTAACTTTAGTTGTGAGTTATCAAACAATCCACAAAGTTTGGTAACTTTAGCTGTGAGTTATCAAACTATCCGCAAAGTTTGGTAACTTTAGCTGTGAGTTATCAAACTATCCACAAAGTTTGGTAACTTTAGCTATGAGTTATCAAACTATCCACAAAGTTTAGTAACTTTAGCTATGAGTTATCAAACTATCCACAAAGTTTGGAAACTTTAGCTGTGAGTTATCAAACTATCCACAAAGTTTAGTAACTTTAGCTGTGACTTATCAAACAATCCACAAAGTTTGGTAACTTTAGCTGTGAGTTATCAAACTATCCGCAAAGTTTGGTAACTTTAGCTGTGAGTTATCAAACTATCCACATAGTTGGGTAACTTTAGTTGTGAGTTATCAAACTATCCACAAAGTTTGGTAACTTTAGCTATGAGTTATCAAACTATCCACAAAGTTTGGAAACTTTAGCTGTGAGTTATCAAACTATCCACAAAGTTTAGTAACTTTAGCTGTGACTTATCAAACAATCCACATAGTTGGGTAACTTTAGCTGTGAGTTATCAAACTATCCGCAAAGTTTGGTAACTTTAGCTGTGAGTTATCAAACTATCCGCAAAGTTTGGTAACTTTAGCTGTGAGTTATCAAAGTATCCACAAAGTTTGATAACTTTAGCTATGAGTTATCAAACAATCCACAAAGTTTGGTAACTTTAGCTGTGATTTATTGTGCAGAAACCATTTTTATTCCTTCACCTTGGCCTTTGAAGTTTTAAACAACTAACGTTATCGTGCAAAAGCCAAACTAACATTACGGCAGTAGTATACAAACTGTTAAATTTTGTATCTAAAATACCCCTATCTGTATAAAACCATGAGATGAGAAACGGACCATGTCCATGGTAGATATATTTGTGTTAATTTAATCACACAAAGCCTGTCTAGATACCTGCAGATACACCCAGGTCTGTATGATCCCAAAATAGCCAAACAACCAAATAAAACAGTGTGTATGAATTTCATATATTTATCCTAGTTTGCATTACTGAGAGAAGGGCAAACAACGAGCTGCTATAACTATGCTTCAACACTTTAATCATCAAATCAGGATATTGAAAAGGAGTTTAATTGGTCAAAGTGATCGAATCCAGCAAATACAAGCAATACATAGACAACAATACAGGACTATTTCAGAGGCCCCGAGTGGCCAAGTGGTCTAAAGCGCTGTCCGTTACGGATCACTGCCATCTCACCTCTGTCTGCGTGGGTTCGAGTCTAAGATTTGGCTAATGTAGTTATGTGAGAAAGCTTGCCAGTAGCTTCTCATGGGTCGGTGGTTGTTTCCAGGGGTTTTCCGGGTTCTTCCTCCACCATTAATATTGGCCGCCATGTATAGCCTATATTGTGCTTAAAAATGGCATTAAACCATAAAAAACAAAACAAATAGGACTATTTCTGATTTTGCACTAGAAACAACCTGTTCATAGACAGGTGTTGGGGGCCCTGCATTAACTCTGCATTAAGAAGGAGTATTCAAAATCAAGAAAAAGTATAAAAAAATGTATGTAAGATTCACGGGACAAAATGTATACTATATATGATCAGTACCTGGAACACTGCAGTCAGTGAATTAATCTTTTAAAACTTTTGTCATTGGGGCATCCCAGTGAAACCGTTGATCTGTAATAACAATTGAATTATTTAAATACATTTCATTCCTGCATACATGTAGCTGTTAAAGTTGTTAAACAATGGAAGAGGATAAATCTTCATGAAACAAAATTAATTATAACTCTTCTTCTTCATTTGTTAATCTCTTAATGCAGGTTCACTAGAAGCATAAAAAACAAAGGCAACCTGGATGGCTTGTGAATCACTATGCTTTTTAGAGGATATTCCATACCACACACAATATTCCCCCTCACCTGCTGTGACCCAGACATTAAAATGAGTTACGTATATTTGATTTAAATTATTTATTTTTAATTGTCAGACCCAAATTTGTCATTTTGGGTTGAAAATTTATTAATTGGGAGATATATATTCTGGAAAATTCAGGCTGACCTAGACTCTATTTGTAAACAACAGGGTTGACCTAATTTCTGACCCTGCTTCAGACAGTGTCAACAAGCTTCTAAAACGATTGGCTAAATCTAAGGACATCTTTATATTTTTAGTTCTTGGGGGTCAGAGGTGGATAAATTTTCATCTGGATCTTTCTTTGCGTACGTGTTTAAATAATCGAACGTTTGTTCTATGACCTTCTATGACCTTCCAGAAAATCATGTGATCCCTTGTTTATGTAATAACAGGTATTTAAATTATTGTTTGGATGAGAACAATTTAGTAGAAATCTCTGGGCTTTAAGTTAATAGTTGTGTTTTGAGCTGTATTGGAATTTGTGTCAATTCGTTGAAGCAAGAGGAATTATTTTATTTATCTGGAAAAGAATATGTGCTCATAATTTTCATTTGGATTATTATAAAAACAAGAACTGACTAAATCACGTGACGTCAGCCATTTTGGATTACATCGTCAAGATTCGAACCTGGAACTATTAGAACATTTATTTATCAGGACTCTTGCAATTCCATTAGTGGATTATTTTTGTGAATTCTATATTGGATTAATGTTGGATTTGATTCTCTAAAACCTTAAGTTTATTTATATTTTCTTATGAAAATATTTGTACTTAATAAATCGTTTGTTAAAGTTTTACAAGCTTGTTAGTTTTCACTCTTTCTGTGTTGCTGCTTATTCGAGCCTAAGTACGTAACAAATGCAATATCTGTCACATACATGACGTGTCTTTTCCTATCATCTTATATATTCAGTTTGGTCAAATGTCATTACAAAATGTCACTGTATATGCAATTGTTGTATATTTTACTTGCCTCCCTCCCACATACCCATTCAGAGGGAGGTAGGAATGATACCCCTCTTGCTCAAAACCATCACACATGGGCACGATAGTTAATAAGTTGTGATGATTTCCAAACAGCCATTAGGAAGAAGGTGCAGAAACAGATGGATTGACAAACAGACAGAGGAAGGATAGTAATTTACAGTGGGACCCCGCTATAACCCGCCCCGCTATAACCCGAATTCGGATATAACCCGGTCGTGGCATGGCTCCCGAAATTTCGGGTAATTTATTACAGGTATTTTTCTCAAAGACCCAAAAAAAAAAATTTAAGTATGAAAAAAAAATTAAGAGTTTAATTATCATTCTCATATTCGTCTAAACAGTGCGAAAAAGAACGTGTAGAACATGTATTATCAAATTTCTTCTATTTTTGTGCCAAAATAAACGTCGGAAATACGAAGAAATTGCTGGGCCTACTGAGAACTTTGATCTTTGTTTATTGTTGAAAAATTACAGCTCATAAGTGTCAATATTATAATTACTGATTCCTGAGTAATGAAGCCATCGTGTCTACTTTGTGTTTGTCTTGAATGCATTCCGAATACAATCGTTGCTCAAATAATCTCCAATATATGTTCTCTTAATTTCATTCACAACTAAGCAACAGCCAATGCGGCGGTTGATAAAAGATTCTCACCAGAATGTATCAATTTAAGTACATTGTTTATCATCAAAGTGAACTGCCGAGCTAAACAGTGACACAATTCAGTGGTTAAAATACATACAGCCAGTTCTGTCTGCTGTATTTATTAGAGTACATCAAAAGAACATGACGCAATAACTGGGCGGCAAGTTCAAAGGACTTTGACTAGCAGCTTGGGTGGGAAATTGTGCTGAAATTTACAATGACTGAATTCAGAGACAGAAAGATCCTGAGATGTACATGTAGTTATTATAAGAATACACTTTAGCTTCCATTATTTAATCTATGGACTTGTACTATTTCATCATTCATTATGTACACCCGTTACGTAATTTTTGTTTTTTTCTTTTCACTGAATTCAGTCACATAATGATCTGTGGCAAAATTATTGAATATTTTACATCCGTGTGTGGATATTTTCGATGGAAATATTTGTATTATGGATTCAATGTATGTTACAAGATTCGCTGGTGAGTACACGGTGTTGATACTCTTTTCATGCAATAGATTATACATGTATACATAAATTAGACACGTGTATGTACCAATGCATGGTTCTCTGAATAAAGTAATATATTATATCTGCAATTTCTGTTACCACAGCAAATGTTTTTCTCATTTAATATATATTGATTAAAAATGGTAATTGTGCCATGCATTTTCGCACCCGTCTTTATGTAAACCCCCCCCCCCCTAAATAAATCCAAAAATGTGTTGGTATTGTACATGGTTGCTTATAACACGGTTCGGTTCATAGCCTGGTCGGATTCTATGGCTCCCAACTACCGTGTTATAGCGGGGTCCCACTGTATCTATTTTTTAAATATAAAAAGCAATAAAAAAATTTGTCCCTTTAATGGAATTAGGGACATTGATCAATCATCACTCTACTGAGTTTTAGTTGTGGGAATAATAATTGGTATTTCCATTAAAGGGAAATGGGGATACTGACCTATTACCACTCTATTATGCTCTGCTTTAGTTGTTGGGAAAATATAGAGATTTTAAGATTTATCATTAAAATCAAGATAGCCATATCCTCTTAAAGTTAAAAATAGCTTTAATAAATCATGATGATCTTCACACAACCAGCAATATCCCATATCATTTGGCTGGTAAAGTCTGGAGGAATGTTGACAAAATGTCCGAAGAGGGTAAAATGTGTTTGCTCCCAAGTCATGAAAATATTCACATTATCGGGCAAATTACAGTCTGCTGTAGGAATATTCTGGGAAAACGTTTCAGTCAAAGCTGATGGCATACTTTATAATTTTTTGCAGAAATGTAACCAAATGATAATGCACTAATGTTTTGAAAATGTATGGCTTGTTAGCAATGCATTGTATCTTTTCTTATATTTCTTGCTGAAATTCACACAGTCTCCTTGAATTCCATAAACAGAGCTTTTTATATATTTTCTGTGGTTACCATACACTCTGTATTGATATTGTGGCAGACTGGTGATACTGAGACGGGGACTGTTCAAGGTTTAACTGATTATTAAATGTTAAAGTAGATGGCCTGCAAATGTGTTGAATAAAATATTTCTGGGCCACACGTAGCTCAAATATCTATCTATCTATCTATATATATATATATATATATATATATATATATATATATATATATATATATATATATATATATATATATATATATATATCATCTTTATTTCATTCCATGGAAGATTACATGATATAATAATAAATCATCAGAATACAATCATTAAATAAGTATTAAACAATAGATAAGTATTTAAAAAAAATAAAAATAAAAAAATTGTAACAAAAAGTCAACTAATACAAATATTAAATTTACACATTCTTACACTATATCAGTCACAGTGTTCTTCAACTGCATAAGTTGCAAGTTTATGTACCTGATTTGCAGAAGATAGCTGCACACTGCACAACAAAGTATGCTGCGTACAACAAGAACAGCTTGTAGCTTTGTTTGTCGATTACCACTGATGGTAACCTTTTGCCTAGAAGATATTGTAATTGCAGCTCATCCTCGGCATGAAACAACATAATGTGCAGGTTCAGTGGAAACTTATCCATAAGGAAATCCCAGAATGAGTTTCTAAAATTCGACATGTAAGAACAACTAACACAACAATGATGTATCAAGTCTGTATAAACACTCCCACATCTAATACACATATCGAGCTGTTTTTGAGGAACAGCAGCCCATAGTTTAGCTACATATGTAAATACCTTAGCGTGTTGTCTGGCTGTAGCCAACTGCCACACTGAGGCAGGTCGTAAGTGTTCATGTATCGAAGAGAATCTAAAAAAATCTGCTTGATTAGACATACGAACTCTCCAGAGGCTATTTTCAAGACCAATAATTTTTGACCTAACAATTTCCTTCAAAATTTGTTGATCTGGAATTTCAGAATGATACAAATAATCAGTTAGATACCCGAGCAAGTCAAACTTCTTTAAGGTATAATATAAATTTGAAATTAACCCGTAGCTTGATATGCATCCACTCAAAATGAAGTAAAATAACGCAACGTTAAACACACGTTTAGTAAGTACATTGTTAGGCATCAAACACAATCTATGTAAAAACATAAATTTTTTTCTATCAATTTCGGACTGCACTGATGTCCATCCTAGCATTCCCAGGGCGATGTCTGATCTTGTATGTGTTGGAAAACCTTGTAAAAGTTACGCAAAATACCCCAGACTTTAATCCAATAAAGCAAGGTCACTTTTTGAAATGTTACACCATAATTCACTTCCATAAAACACTGAAGGAAAAAGTATCTTTCTAATTACATCTGCAGCAAACAAAGGATTTAAACCATTCGGTCTAATGACAATACCAAACAGACCGTGAAAAGATGTTTTTCTTTTATTGCATGCAACGAGTATTGCGTCATGCGACGTCAGCTTTGAGTTAATCCGGTGACCCAGGTGTGTAGCCGAATCAGTAACCGGCAAACATGACGGGCCAAGATACCATTTCATATTGAAATAATTCTTGTATTGCGGACCAAATATGATAATGTATGACATTGTGACACTAAGCTCGAATCGCCACTTATTACTGTACTCATATGCTATATCTAAAAGCTTTTGTAGATTGCTAGGATATATAGCCAAAAGTGAAATATCATCAGCTAGAGTTGGATTTCCACAGCTACGGATCCAATCGTTCCTCCAAATCCACTATTTTCTAACTGTAACAGCAAGTCATTTATAAATAGTGTGTACATCAAGGCTGACAAAACACCACCTTGTCTCACTCCTTGGCCAATTGAGAACCAGTCTGAAAATTGCCCATTGACAAGAACTTTACTCTGTAAATTTGTGAACATGTTAAAGAATATCAAAAGGGATTTACCCATAATTCCCAGCATGAATAATTTAAAAAGCAGTCCTTTGTGCCACATGGTATCAAATGCCTTTTTTGTATGAAGAAACGCAGCGAAATCCCGTGATCCCATGTTTACATTATATTTTACTGATTGCAACAGCATAAAACTCGTTTGTTGTGCAACCTAAACCTTTTTGGTAACCATGTTGTTGTGAACTGGGTATACTAGAATTTGTATTATTGAGCCAAGTTACCAAACGTTCATGAATAATTTTCTCAAAGATTTTGTAAATAACAGGCAGTAAAGTAACAGGCCTGTAACTTTCGAGCGAGTTCTTTGATTTCCTGTTACCTTTGTACAGTGGTATTAATATACCTTTCTTGCAATCTACAGGTATGTAACATTGATCAATCATCCTAGTAAATAAAATTGCCATACATTCGATGAGGTAGTCGCTGCCATAGATTAAATGTTCATTGCAAATTTGATTATGTCCCAACGCTTTTGATTTCTTTAGACTTTTAATGATCTCTCTTACTTCGTTTACACTGATACTGGTCTGTAAAGCCTCTATATGGCTTACTCCATCCTGTAGACCCGTATTCATTCTCTTTCTATAAGTTCATAAAAGTTTCCATCAAAACTATGACTAGGATTCGGCGTGTGAATGTCCTCGTAGTATCTGGCAAAGCCATTTGCGATGGAATCATCATCACGGACACAAACTCCATCAGTTGATAGTTCCTGACAAAAATTCATATTGTTTCCTCTCTTAACGTTGATCATTTTTCAAAAATGTCTTACATAACACTCCTGTGCTTTTTCAATTTCTTCATACACATCCCCCATATATTTTTCCATAGCTAGTTTTTGAAGGTTTCTAAAGTCTCTTTTCTTATCTTTATATTCTCTGTACGAATTATATTGATTACCCCTTGGTCTTCCTTCATTTATCAAGTATACCTAGCTTGTCTTTGAAGTTTATGTGCTTGTTTGAGTTCATTTGACCAGTATGGTTTGGCATGATAATTAAATTTAGACTTTGGAAGCGCATTGTCGTTTGACTGCTGAATTGCATTAACAATGTGCCCATAAAATCTATCAACATGGACGGAAATAGTATCTATATCTAAAGTTTTCAGGCAAAGATCCAGCTCATATTGATAGTTATTGAAGATATCAGCGTCTAATTTATTCCAAGCTATGTTATTTCTCTTCATAGACTGTCTGAAGTCTTTCCCACATGTCACCGTATGAAGGGAAGTAAGGATAGGGAGGTGGTCGGATATCAAGTGATCTTCGTGATCTGAAACAATGTGCGCACTCCGTAATCTATTTGTGCATTGATCCGACAGTACAAAATGATCAATCATCATTCTTGCAGGGGTGAATGTATAACGGGAACCAGTGCATATTGTTAAATGTCCAGCACTCACTAGCTTATTATATTGCAAGAACTCCTGAATACCCTATCTTTGTAATCTCTGAAAGTGTCTGGTTCAGCTACTGCATTGAAATCACCAGTAAAATACACATCCCCCAGCTGTGAGTCCTGATCATAAAGATTTTGAATCAACTCAATTTGCGATTTGTAACAATCTATGCCATACAATAGGGTAGGCATATTATAAACCAAAAATATATACATTTTGCATATTGGGTAATTTGAATTCTATGCCAACAACTCTGTCACTATTAACTTCATCTATAAAGTTACCATGAGAGATGATTTACAGAAGATTGCAACTCCTCCTTTACCACATTATTTTAGCGTGCTATTAGAGGAAATATCTTCGGCCTTAGCAATGCATTATTAATCAGAACAAATAGAATCGCAAAATGGAAGTAAGTGCTGTAACAGTTTATGTTCAGTTATGCAAGCTACGTCAACATCATATTTATCCAGCATTGCACTAAAGCTAAGAGCAGAGGAGATCATTCCTCTTACATTCCAGCTGAGTATATTAAGATTCATAATAACTTGCAATATAGGCATATTAATACTTATGCATTGTGAAAGCAGGACTAAAATGACAAAGATGACAAAACACATTAACTTACGATAGTACATAATAGCAAATTTATGAACAATTGACTATGTAAACCCAGTCATGGAATATCGCATCCTGCACCTTCACTTGCCTCCTGATTATTAAACCTGTCTCGCCAGGATTGATTCCCATACCACCTTCTTACACAAACACCTTTTGGCCATGTTACATCTTTTTCAACAGTGTTGCAGTCTGAATTATATACAGTCAGCTTGGCCAATAGACAATTACGTCTACTGTGGATAAACTTTATGGATAACGGATCAATGTCGTATTCTTTCAAGAATTTACTGAGGCCTTCAGCAGTAGATTTGAGGCCAATGCCACCCACATAAAAGCACCTTGTTCTACGTCTAACCACACTTTCAAATACAACATTATCATCATTGTCATTAACATCATCATGTCCAACAGTACTCTCTGAGCCTATTTCTGAACCCGATTTATCAAATGATCTAGGTCTTTCTACCTGACCCCCAATAACGGTAGGTATCTTGCTAGGAGGGGGTTTCAAGTCAATACCTTTCACATTACTGTTGCTAGCCATCGGATGCTGAACGTGCTCTATCCTGGTCGAAGTCCTCTGTTCAGAAAGCTTTTCGGTGTGGGTTAACAGTTTATTTTGATTCTTAATGGGTGTGCACACTACATTTGTCATATCAAGATGAACATTGGCTTTAGAAATATGTAGGATATTTCCATCGAAGTGTGCGGTATGTCTTCGATCGATAGTCTGTGAACTTATATCCGTTCTTTTTTAAACCAGAGTTTGTAGAGCACTGACCCCCCTATTTTTTAAAGCTGGTTGGGCCATTACACCGGTTTGTGACTCCACTGCTGTTGTACCTGGGGTAGAGTCGTCAGCCTCAACCGACATGGGAGATGAACAGTTGGACACTGTAGTTCTGTTCTGAGATTCACTTGTTAGGCAGCAGTGTGTATCACTACCAGTTTTGTTAGAGTCAATCAAGACAGAAGATGAACCGTTAGACAAATAAATCTTGTTCTGAGCTTCAACTGATGGAGAGCGTTGATCACCACATCTATTTGCACTACATGTAAGGTTACTTACACCTGGACTATGCGTGCGAACGACATTCGCATAAGACGTGGATTTATCCAAAGATTTCATCAGCTTAACTCTAAGTTGCTCGATGATGGTGTGCAGAGTTTCATTTTCTTTCATCAACACGCTTTGAGTAGTTTTCAGTGACTTAATCTCATTACGGAGCAGTTCAGTTGTTTGAGATTGTGCCTGTAACTTATCGTTTAATTCAGCACGGAATGCATTAAGGTCATTCATAGTCATCAAAGTGATTTGGGTTGCCTGATGGCCTGGGAATGTTTTGAATAAAATATTTCTGGGTCCCATGTAGCTCAAATAAATAGTCTTGCTCTGATTTCGTGAAAGGAAACATTTAATATATCCACTATATTAATGTGAAAAAAACTTAGGTAAAATACAAAAAAAAGCCTGACTAAAACAAAATATTAAATGGTTGGTCCCTTATGGAATCTATTGTCTTTAAACTGTTTTCTTAAATGTGCAAAACGTAGGATAAGGTGGACATTTTGAATAAAGAGTCTTCTCCATACGAAAATTATTAGTCCGCAAAGCAAAAAAAAAAGAAAGAAAAAGAGTCCAATTTGTGCCCTTTTGATCATGCACCAGCAAACTAACCAATGAAAAACATTTTCTTTTGCACGGAGAGCCACTTGTCTAACAGAATATTGCTTGGAAATCTATGTATTCAAAAAGAGTCCCCAAAGTGTGTTTCCTACTCGCATTTCATGCGAAAGCATCAAAACCTCCAGGGGTTAATGTGTTAATACTATTCTTAATCAGAACACTGTTCTTTGTGCATGTCATGATAACTAATTTTAAGCTATGCTGTTCTGACTATAACACCAACAGCGGGTCACTGACATACTTTGCACAGTTGGCTTCACATATTTTGCAAATCCTGTGAAGATGATTTTATTATATCTTGAGGTTATCAAGTCTTCTACATGCATATCACTAAAAACAGCAAGTCGCCTATCACACTGACCCAGTTATCTGAAAATCATAGCAGCAAACAGCTCTGAAAGTGTGACAAATGTTTACCTCAAGATTCACCCACACTTCAACTTTAGTAGCAACATGTTTAAAAGTGAACATATAGATGAAACAAAACATATACCTGCTTTATTGGTAAAATTAGCTATGTCATTGAGAGGTGCACTAGCAGTGTATCCTGAAGCAGCTTGGTTTGTTATCCAGTGGGAATGGTGGCCTCTTCACATGGGAGGGCACTGGTAGTGATATTTGTTGGACTGCTGTTGGTATCACTTGGAGGGGTGTCCGAAGTGTCACTTAGAGGGTACATTTCATTTGTAGAGGTATCAGATGCAGCAGAGTTGGTGAGTCTATCAGACATACCTGTAATATTAAACCATACTAAAATTCTCAATTTCCACTATCCATATATGCTTTAAACAGGCAAAACACACTACAAAGATGCCCTCCACTAACTTTGCTTGACAAAGTCTCTTGACAGGTCATTTTAAAGTAACTGGTACAAACAGTACTATCACTGATAAATGAACAACCCTTTAACATAATACTACCAAAAAGTCAATATTAAAACAAGTGCATGTGACTAGTTATTAGTGGCATTTGAATTTATTCCAGATTACTACACTTATAAGACACCAATATACTTACCAATGGTGATAGTCATAACTGACAATGGTCTTTGGTAGACATTTTGATTCACTTCCTTTGTATGCCCCATGTGCTGGTAAAAATAGGTTCTATCTTCTGGTTTGACTTCATACTGCATACGTTGTACTTAACCTAGCTCTGTTGTTTGTGGCATTGATGTTTGAATTCTCAATTCCAGTCATTTTATACATGTAATCTATGTAGTCTCATCCAATGACATGGTTTCGTGAAGTATTCGGAAAGATGAATTTGTTTGCTGACAAAATACCTGCAGCCATACTAATATTTCTGTCAAGAGGGGATGTTCATTGCCTTCTTGCAATACCAGGCATCAAGGATGATACAAGTCATGTCCCGTTTCCTTGCTGGAAAGTGACCTCCATGTCACAAAACACTTTCCTCTCAACTGGTGAAAGAAAATCCAAATTCTTCATCTGGGACTCAGTATTCCACTGATTTCTCTTGCACCAGTGATCAATCTTCAATCTTCTAGGTTCTCCACCTCGGTGAGCATTGAAAAGTGTTACCGTAGTCTGGAACTAACTGCATTGCACAGTTGTACAAAGTCATGTTTTCCAATGAAATCAAATTTGCCTTCAGTGTGTTTTGTTATCACTTCCAGTGTGTATTTTCTAGCTTTTCCATGGGTGCATCCTCCTCTAAGCCTTTCTTGCTTACTCATGTATCTTGCATCACCAAAAAATGTTAATCTGTTGTAATGCTTCTCTTTTAAAAAAAATGCACTTTTTATCTGTAAGTTGTAGATTTCTTCTCTAAGCCATACTTAATGCTGGAATCTTCTTTGTCTGCTATTTTGTAGATAGCTCTTTTGAGAGAACTACATTTCTCACGGTTGAACATTTGCACAGATTCAATGCATTCATTTATCTAAAAAGATTTGAATTCTGCCTAAAGTTTTCCCAATCTTCCAATGTTTTAGCAAACACTTTTTGTTTTTTCAGCTCCCCACAAATGTGCATCTATCAGGCTTAGTACAATCTCTTTGACATTCATAACCTTCTTCATCTTTCCTCAAAAAATTCAACAGGTCTTGAAAGTTGGAATCTACTGTATCACTTTCAGTAGCTAGCATTGCCAATGTAATGGGTTTTGAAAATGCACATTGTTCCAAGTGACATTCATCTCTATGCATGAAGAAGAATTTCTTTGCATAAAATCCCTTACAATTTGGGTAACAAACTATATTCCCCTCACAATATTTCTCAGACTGAAAAGATGGGTTTTCTTTTTTGCACTGCTGCTTGTTCTGTTCAAAGATACCCTCTTTTCTAATTGTGCACATAGTTGCTTTTTGCTGACCAGGATTTTCTATTATAGGTTTGATTTCATTACAGTCTTTATGAACCTGGATTATGTCTCTTTAGATCTGAATAGAGCTGTCCACATAATTTGCATGGCCTCTTTGGTTTACAGTAACATTGGAAACTATACATGAACATGTGATTCAATTAATATAATGTGAAGAAAATCCAAATTCTTCATCTGGGACTCTGTATTCCGCTGATTTCTCTTGCACCAGTGATCAATATTCAATCTTCTAGGTTCTCCATCTCGGCAATTGAAAAGTGTTACCGTAGTCTGGAACTAACTGCATTGCACAGTTGTACAAAGTCATGTTTTCCAATGAAATCAAATTTGCCTTCAGTGTGTTTTGTTATCACTTCCAGTGTGTATTACGAGCTTTTCCAAGGGTGCATCTTCCTCTAAGACATTCTTGCTTACCTTGGCTTAATCATGTATCTTGCATCACCAAAAAATATTAGTCTGTTCAACTTTAAAATTGAGACAAAGTAGTTAAACTCTATTGTTTTAACTTCTCCCTAATTACCTTGTAATGCTTATCCTTTCAAGACTTCTGCACTTGTTATCAGTAAGTAGTAGATATTCTCCTTTAAGCCACACTTAATGAATTATTATAGGCTTATCAACAGGGTATTGCAGTGCACATCCGCAATAAGAACCGGAAGTCCACAGCTAGAACCACTGCCAAGCATCCACGCTGGGAACCAATTCAAGAGTAATTTCCCTTTATTAACATTAGTACGAAGAAGAAGAACTAGAACAACGAAATAGATAATAAATATGTAACCTCTGTCTCTTCAAGTAAAGTAAAATAACAATATTTCTTTGTGCACGGAGTCCTGTAATATAAAGTGATTTTTCTTCTTTTTTCTCCCACGGATAAAGCAAAGGCATATGAAAACATCTCTCTCTCTCTCTCTCTCTCTCTCTCTCTCTCTCTCTCTCTCTCTCTCTCTCTCTCTCTCTCTCTCTCTCTCTCAGATACGCACGCGATAGCAATTAAATAAAGGCACGAGTAACCGCACCATATGGAGCGTATTATGCCTGCACAAAACTGAGGTGACATTAAGGGAAATTTTGGAATCTCTATTAATATCGATAAACTCTGACAACGAACAAACAACTCCTTGTACAATGGACTTAATTATATTTCGTATTGCAGGCTTCCTTGCATCATCCTCACCTCAAACTAACGCAAAAAGTTTAAGAATGTTTAAAAATATTGACAAGTCTCGCATACAGATCTCAGAAGAAATATCAAAATATCTGATCCCTGTAGCCCTATACAATTTAACGACTGTTCGTAGTAGTAGTAGTAGTAGTAGTAGTAGTATCCTGTGTCCATAGTATGTGGAATACGAGCATTTATAACATTCTCACCTCAAACTAACGCAAATAGTTTAAGAATGTTTAAAAATATTGACAAGTCTCGCATACAGATCTCAGAAGAAATATCAAAATATCTGATCCCTGTAGCCCTATACAAATTAACGACTGTTCGTAGTAGTAGTAGTAGTAGTAGTAGTAGTAGTAGTAGTAGTAGTAGTATCCTGTATCCATAGTGTGTGGAATACAAACATTTATAACATTCTCACCAGGAACCAAAACAATTAAAGACATTTTCTAGTAATAGTCACACAATTATTTTTTTTTAATTACGTGTCCATGATCAATCTAGGAACTTCACGAAGCGCTTATACTTTGTCATGTGGCGCATACTAAAACGGGATATGTAATACCGCTTGAATTATTGCATCCTTACTGTAAACCAGCCTCTAGATTCGTTTTCCTCTACAACACAATAATAAATATAGTCTAGTCTGCAAATGTACAGAAATCAAATAATATCATGGATTTATATTGTTCCTTGCTACTTAGAAGATGAATGGACATGTGCTATGAATTTCCGTATGAATTCTAGCACCCGTATCAAAAACTATTTAAACGTATACATATCGCTTTTGTATGTGCCTAAGTAAAATGTGTTGACTTCCTTCACATCAACCTACGATTCCATTTTTTGCATACTTGCTCAGAACCAACTGGCGCATTTCTCTTTGAAAATGACTAATATATATTTGAGATACTTGCACCTTTGCAGACGTCAATTTATCTCCCTGTAGAATAAGAACATTCACATCATGAATGATAAAATCACCGCTGTAAACCAAAACAGCTTAAAGTATGTTTTATCATACAATAGTTAGGATATCAAAATTCTGTGTGCTGTATAAATCAACAAATTTCATAATGTTCGTGCTTTTCGTGTTGTTTCACTTTACATACAAGATTTATGGACCTTACCTATGACGTGACGTATCAATTTTTGCGTCTGTGCTCAGAACCAATTTATATAAGGGGTGGTCCATCAATTATGTCAACGAAATAGGGTGGAGGGGTTTGAAGAAATTTTACAATTGTTGACATGGGGGGGGGAGTTCAAGATAAATTGACGCCAACAATGTTATTTTTTTTTACAATTAATTAATGAATCAGCCAATATGCGCATTATAACAATTGAGGAACAGTTGGTTTCCCCATGATAAAATCTAGAATATAAAGTCTCGATTTTTTTTCTTCATGAATTCAACCGTATAAAATATTGTTAGTTTGTAGGGGGGATGGATAAAAAAAAAATTGACCTCATTTTATTAGGGAGGTCACTGAAAGTTTGACAGTTCTTGACAAGGGGGGGGGGGAAACAAATTCCTAAAAATTGTTGACATTATTAATGGACGTCCATTATTTCTCTTTGTAAAGGCCTGAGTCATATATATTTCGTTTCCTACACATATGTACATGTCACATTATCTCCATGAATATAATTTCGCATTTCCTGCCTATCACAGCACAATTTAATACCTAAATAAACATCAGTATAAATATTGTTTACAATAACTATCAGATAATAATCACCAGTACATGAAAGGACTATTCCATATTTTAGACACAAATCGTACCATGAAGGTATATAGTGTAACAATCGACCAAAGTCTATTCTTTACTGCATGTTCCATTATAACATCAGTGCCTAGAACCAATAATTTCTGTTAAAAGGAAATTACATAAAACTGGAGTTCCGATATAGATATTTCATAACAAATGACAAAATGAATAAGATCTTTACTGCCGCATATCATTTCACGTCCTTTTGCCAATCATGTGCCGAGAACATGTAGAATACGTACAATTACTTCGTCGATGATAACATCCCGGCTGGGAACCAGAACAACGTCATATATGAAATAGCGTGCTCTAAGTAACATCACTAATAGCATATTTTGAAAATATGTTTCTGGTATAAGTCAACAAACATCACGCTGTTCCTGCTGTTAAATGCAAACAAAATAGAGTTCCGATATTTAGATGTTACCGCATATAAATTCACGTTCTCATCCTAATCATGCACCGATAACATGTAGAATACGGACATTTGCTTCATCGATGATAACATCCCCGCTGGGAACCAAACCAACTTCATACATAAAATACATGCTCTAGGTAACATCTTTAATAGCATATTTGAAATTTTGTGGGCTGCATAACTCACCATATTTCATACTCTTCCTGACTTTCATGTTATTTTACTTATATCATAGATTCATGCACTTGAGCAATATAGTACCTTATCAATGTTTGCATCCGTGCTCAGAACCAATGCTAATATTTCTCTTTGTTAAAGTCTGGGTCATATATATTTCGTTTCTTTCACACATGTACACAGCTGATTATCTCCATGTATATTATTTAACATCTCTTCATCTTTAGATATTGCAATGTATCAGCTTTATTCTTAAATCCTTGATCTCAAGGCCTAAACTAGTTTCTTTCAAGTGATGCGTCTGCGCTCAGAACCACTACTCATTTACTGTCATAGCACCAGTCGATGCCAAAATAGACACGAGTTAAACCCTTACATCAATAAACATATGATAATAACCAGTAAATGAAAGGACTATTACTTAATTTAGATAAAAATCGTATCACGAGGATATCTAATGTAACAAACTACTAAAGTGTAATCATTACTGCAAGTTCCATTGTAATATCCGTGCCTAGAACCAAGATTTCCTGTTGAAAGATAATTACAAACAAAAAAGACTTACAATACTCAAACGTATTTCATTACAAATGACAAAATGAATCAGATCTGTATTACCGCATATAAATTCGCGTTCTCATCCTATTCATGCGCATATAACATGTAGAATACGGACATTTGCTTCATCGATGATAACATCGCCGCTGGGAACCAAACCAACTTCATACATAAAATACCATGTTCTAAGTAACATCATTAATGGCATATTTGAAATTCTGTGTGCTGCATCAATCGCCATATTTCATACTTCTGTTCCTGATTTTCTTGTTCTTTTACTTATATCAAAGATTCATGCTAATGAGCTACACCGTATAGTATCAATGTTTGCATCCGTACTCAGAACCAATGCTAATATTTCTCTTTGCTAAAGTCTGGGTCATACAAAAGTAGTAATATGGGGCGATATGGGGACAATGGAAAATCCAGTCAAAAACAGCTTGGGGCGATATGGGGACAAATGGTCGTGGGCCTGTATAGGGACAAGGGAAATTGAACATGGTGGGCCTGTATAGGGACAAGGGAAATTGAACATGGTGGGCCTGTATAGGGACAAAGGAAGTTGAATATGGGGAATATTATTTGTATATGGGACTGTCTAGCGACAAGGGGAAAATGGAGGCAAAGAAAGCTAATATCTTTTCGAGGTATATGAGTGGCCCTGAAAAGGACCGTTATGTGTAATGTTAACAGTATCTTGTTAACACGGAGAACACCTCTCAGATCTTCTTCTTTTCCTTAAACTTCTCCTCACTGTTGGGCCATAGAGGAGAACTCTCTTTAAACAACCTTGTCTTATATATCACATGCCACATATATCCTTCTCTTCCAAAAGGCTGTATCCGTCATATCAGTGATAGTCCACGATGATCTGACATACATGGGTAGATCAGTCCGAAACAGCATGGTAGAAACAAGGTTAGAAGATTCTACGTTGGTCCACATCTTGTGGTGAGAAACAGGTGAAGCGAATGCCGTGTACTGCGGTTATTTATAGGAGAAGAGCGGATCGAAACGGATTGAGTGCATTGGTGGATTGGTGGAATCCAAAAGTGCGTTACAAAAACCAGTCACAGTCATCCAATCGGAAGAGAGCAGTCTGTGACATCACCTTCCCTATATAGTGGTACTAGAGTCTGTGTGCAGTCAATCGATGCGAAAGAGTTGTCAATGATGTCGGACACTAAGAAGACGATGTATTGGGGTGAGCCAGTAGTAGAGACAGCAAGTAATGGGACAGCAGTGACTATTAAAGTCATGACAAATCTACATCCAGAAGAAGTTGATTTTAACTGGGATATTGTGGATTTTTTAACATCACAATAATTTATTCCGGAACCTTCGTTACCTTCTGCTTCTTCTTATGTACACGTCAATGATTTTAAGCAAAGACAAAAATAAAAATTGGAACGATTTTTACAACAACAGAAAGTAGAAGAACAAACTTTTCTTATTCAACAGCAGGAAGAAGAAGCAAGAAGTAAACACCAGGAAGAAACAGTAGCAGCAACAGAGAAGAACGAAGACCAAGGACAGAAATATAATAGTGAAAATCAAATGGTCACGACGGTACTTTTAGATATTTTAGCAGAGTTAAGGTGTCTGAAACAAATGTATCAGTCTTCTTTATCACGAACGAAGAGAACAAGACCTTCTCGAGCTAAACAACCCAATCTCACTGTGACTACGTCTGCCATAACACCGTTAGTGATTTCTACTAAATCATTGACAGGAACCACCAGTCCCGAAGTAGGCCTTGGCCGTGGCAACGGCTTAAGACAGCTAAAGATGGTTATGTCCCGTTTCTGAGTTTGCTTTGTTTTAAACAAACAAAACACCAACGGTCCTTTTCAGGGCCACTCAAATTATTTCGAAAAGAAATACTATTTCAATTGCCTAATTCAATGAAAACTCAAAAGTCCTTTTTTAAACCCATGATGTACGTGTGAGTGAATGAATGTGTGAGTGTAGGTTCTTATTCTATAAAATCAAAACCAAGAGACACTTAAGTTTTTTTCTCTCTGGTGTATTCTGGTACAAACGTTACAATTCAATATCACAACATAACATAACACAATACCACTTTAAAAAGTTCATAGGTTTCTTCTGTTTCACTCTTTCTGTTTCTTTAATTTCTTTTACTGTCACAGGTTGTTTTTTTTCTCTTCTTCCTCTTCACATTCGTTTCGTCTTCTTTTCCTGTCTTTGTGAACGTGTCGGGGTTCTTCATTGGGGGAGAGTACCTCTTCCTCCTCCTTCTCCTGTTCAGAATTCCTTTCCCCCTCCTCCTCCTGCTCCTGTTGTTTCTTAGGGCAGTTTGAAGACCAATGTCCTTTCTTTTTACAATGATAACAGGTATCTTCACTTTTGTCTCTATTGGTACCTTTTTTGTTTTTGTCACGATCTGAACATTCTATAGCCCAATGTCCTTTCTTCTTACAGATATAGCAAGTATCTTTGACTTTTATCTCGAAAGGAGGGAGAGTAGTCCGTAGGCTTGTCTGAAGAAAACTTTCGTATGACACCACGTAAAGCTCTGATGAGAAGTTCAACTTGTGTAGGTTCTTCCATTGTTCTGGTCAATGTGAGAATAAAATGAACACTGAAAGGTTAGACACTGACCCTATATATATGCACGGATCGGACATGAATATATAGGGGTTATGGTCTTTAAAATGTAGTCATTTGACTTTTTGCAGACAAGATGAAAAGACCGCATCATGTTGTCGAGAATGGAGAAGACATTAAGAGACAGAAACGTAATGTATCGCCTAGCACAGTAGCTAAAGTCTTGGCTTAAATTCATGCAGATGATTTTGAAGATGACATGAGTGAGCCCGAATCCACAACCAGGCAATCGACGTCCAAGCAAAGTTCACCACCCTTAGTAAACCCTGAAAATTACTATCACATTCGAGAGACGGAAAAGCGTTCCTCTCGAAAATTTAGAACAACGGCTTACACGTATGCCGTAAAGTTTAAAGATTTCAAGTCCAATGTACCTTTGGAGAATACAGAAGGGTTCATTACCGAGGTGTGGGATTCTGTGTTAACTGCACTGAAACAGCAATGTCAAGCCAAAGAAGACGATCGCTTGAGACTTTCTATTCATCACGATAATTTGAAGTCTCCCGTTTGGATCGAGTTTACTAGCCAATCACAATTAACACCTTCCAAAGTCATCGACAAAATTCAACATGTGCAACAATCCAATGACAAGTTTCACATCACCGATGGAAAAGTCACACTGTTCATGACTCACGTCTCTTCCTCAGGGGACCGGACGACGCAGAAAAGTGTTATTGGTGGACAGCCTTCGCAACATTAAGCGAAGCCTCGTCCAAATTAACAATCCTCAAGACCAGATGTGTTTAGCCCGTGCCATCGTCGTGGGACAAATGTATGCAACAAGAAAGAGACGATATAATGGAAAAGAGCCTGGAAATTTTCAAAAATTTGGCCGAGCCAAACAACGAAGTGAAGCAGAACTCCTGTAACAGCAAGCAGGGATATCCAAAGACACCCCTTGCGGTATTCCAGAAATGCAAAAATTGCAAGGTGCCTTGGCTCCACATTTCACCTTGAAAGTACACCCTCAAGAAGTGCGTGGTCCTCTTTTGTTTCGAGGTCACGATTTCAAAGACGGAAAATACATTCACGTCTATCGTCACGATGGTCATTTTGATACCATTCGTGATGATAAACGTGAATGTATCTTAATGGTATATACTGGTTATTACTGGATCTCTGGGATACAGTTACTACTGTGAAAAAATGTGACTATGGTTATAACAATCGAGAACAACAGAAGCATTGTGGATCTAAATGATAGGGATGTTTGGCCTCTCAACCTTGTCTGGACAAAGGACAAGTACGAGTGCATTGCCCTGTTTGTCAGCGCACTTTTGTCAGTCTTACCTGTTACCAACAACATTTGAAGATGCAAGGTTCTCAGCAGAAAAGTACTTGTCAGCTTCTGAGATTGTGCCCTACTTGTGGACAAGGCATACGTACCAGTAATGCCAAGTTTCACGTTTATCGAGGGAAGAAACGATGTCACATTTGTCACCAAATCGTGGACTTGGAGCACGAATGCTTCATTCAAAAATATCAACCCCGACCAGAAGATACCCAGAATAATGGAAATTTTTATCTTTTTTGATTTCGAATGCATGCAAGAGACTGGTATTCACATTCCTAATTTCTGCGTGGCTCACCGTGCGTGCGAGAAGTGCATCTAAGAACCTATCTTTAGTCATTGCCCTCACTGTAGCAAAATTCCTAGAGGACGTGAAAAAATCTTTCGAGGGTCAAACACGCTAGCCGATTTTGCCCAATGGATCCTAAACCCCATCGACGAAACGTGGAGTCCAGAAGACATCGAACGTTACGGAGATTGTCATCACCATGCCACGGTCATGGCTCACAATTTCTCGGGATACGATGGGCAATTTCCGCTCAGATACTATGCGGAACAAAGTACCGAACGGCCTCAGGTAACTTTGGACGGAGCCAAAATCATTTCTATGCATGTAGGACAAGTACAGTTTAAAGATTCGATGTGTTACTTGGCCATGCCTTTGAGTCGCATGCCTAAAACGTTTGGAATGACAGAAATGGCCTAAGGTTATTTTCCACACTTTTTCAATACCGAAGCCAATCAACATGCCGTTCTACCCCATTTGCCTGAGGCTGATGACTACGACCCCGATAACATGCGCACCAAACAACGAGAAGCTTTCCATGCTTGGTACCAGACTCACGCCTCGGACACCTTTGACTTTTAAGAAGAAATGGTAAAGTACTGTCGATCTGACGTGGACATTTTACGATGTTGCTGTGGAAAATTTCGAGAATTGTTCATGGAACACGGAGGGATCGATCCTTTGAAAGAAGCTTGTACCATTGCCAAAGCATGTTCCTTAGTGTACCGAAAACGCTTCATGCCCGAAAATACTCTAGCTGTCATCAGTTCTCAAACGACGAACTTTGTCAAACGTCAATACTCGGTCAAAGCCCTACGTTGGCTCCATTACTTGTGCGACAAGGAAGACAAATGGATCCAACACGCTCGCAACGGAGGAGGCGAAAAGACCATTGGAACGTATTCGGTAGATGGATGGGACTTAGAAAACCCTCAGATCGTGTACGAGTTTAACGGATGCTTATTTCACAGATGTCCCATGTGCTACCCTGAACGTGATACCAAAAATCAGTTTTTACAACGGACCATGGAAGACTTGTACCAGACCACTTGTCAACGACGTTTGAAGTTAGAACAGCAAGGATACCAGGTAGTGGAAATGTGGGAACACGAGTACGGTCAGCGTTTGAAAACCGATTCCGAGTTAAAACGCATCGTAGAAAATTACAAGTAGGTGGAGCCCCTGAACCCCCGGGATAGTTTGTACGGAGGATGAACGAATGTCACCTGTTTGCTGTACAAAGTGGACGAGAAGAAAGGAGAAGAAATCAGATACTTGGACGTGTGCTCGCTGTATCCTTACGTGTGCAAATATTGTCGCTTTCCCGTAGAGCATCCACAATTGATGACAGAACACATTGACTTGGACCACATTCCACAGTACGAAGGATTAACCAAGTGCAAAGTATTACCTCCAACAGACTTGTACTATCCCGTTTTACCTCACCATTGCCAAGGAAAACTGATGTTTCCTTTGTGTCGAACTTGTGCCGAAACGTGCAACTAAGACCAACCTTGTCAGCACACCCAGGAAGAACGTGTCTTGACAGGAACGTGGGTTAGCGTGGAATTGTTTAAAGCTCTAGACCTGGGATACCAACTGTTAGAAGTGTACGAAATTTACCACTTTCCCAAGACACAACAATGCCACAAGGGCAACGAGACACAGAAAGGTATTTTTGCAGACTACGTGGATGCCTTTTTAAAACTAAAACAAGAAGCTATTGGCTATCCTTCCTGGTATCACACTCCCGAAGACCAAAAGATATTCAAAGAAAAATATCGGGAGCAGGAAGGCATCACATTAGACCAAATCGAGAAAAACGATGCAAGGCGATCGTTTGCCAAAGTGATGTTAAATTGCTTGTGGGGTAAAATGGCACAACGACCGTATTTACCCAAGACAGAGTATTTGTCCGAACCTTCCCGCTACTTCCAGATGATTCACGACAAAACCAAAGTCATGAAACACGTAGACGTCATTCGTGAGGACTTGATCTTAGTCAATTACGAAGAAGAACTAGACTTTGTAGAAGCCGACAAATTTGGAAATGTCATCATTGCAGCTTTCGTGACAGCCCACGCTCGCTTAAAATTGTACGAAGTGTTAGAACTGTTAGGAGATCGTGTGTTGTATTTTGACACGGACAGTTGCATCTACATTCACCGACCGAACCAGTGTAACCCTGTCATCGAAGGAGACAGTTTAGGAGCCTGGACCGATGAAAATCCCGACGACAAGATTCTATGTTTTGCAAGTGGTGGTCCTAAAATTTACGGCTACGAATACCGAGACCTACAAGGAGAAATGCACACCGAATGCAAAGTGAAAGGATTGACTCTCAATTATCGCACCATTCGAGTGGTGAACTTTAACGTGCTACAAGAAGCCTTACAGTCTGGACAGGATGAAACGTTTAAAGTGACCACCCACGAACCGCACAAGATTGTTCGTTTACCCACACACCAAACCGTTAGCCGACCTTTGGAAAAAGTCTATCAAATCGTGTACCAAAAAAGAGTACGACTTCCCAATCACTTCACTTTACCGTACGGTCACGTTGAGATTGGGCAGCATATAATAAGTGACATTGTCCAAGACCAATAGATCATTTGTAACTACAACGACCAAGAGAAAAGAAGATGAATCCATTTAAACAGCCATCTTTCAAATTTGGGAATTCTCAAGTGGAGTGCGATGCTAAACCTTGCGATTGTAGTGATGCCAGACGCTGCGACCTTAGTGATTAAGCAGGATATCGTGGGAACTTTGCTATGACTGCTACCCTTATATCTACCATGAAAAGTGATGATGTGCGTGTCAAACCTGAGGGATGCGAAAGCGGTGCCACACATTATCGTGGACTTCTAGGAATTTCACCTTGCCTGCATCGAACTGAAGTGAGGAGAGTCGAATATTCGTTCCCTACGAGTTCGCCTGAATACTGTCACTTTAAAAGTCGATTCCAAACCTTCAAAGATAAATGGCCAAAATATCTGCCTGGGCCAACACCTGAAGAATTAGCCAGATCCGGATTTTTCTACTTGGGCGAAGGGGATAAAGTCAAGTGTTTCAATTGTAGTGTGTCCATTTACGAGTGGGAACAGAAAGATTCCGCTTACCTGGAACATGCTCGATGGTCTCCGAATTGTCACTAACTACCTTTAGTGGGACCTAGTGATTGAAAGTGTCTGAGTTACAACGTGTCACCAAAAAAGAAGCCGACGTGTACGACATTGAAAGCATTCTCGAACGAAGAATCCGTAAAGTAGGAAAACGTCGTGTCAAAGAAGTCAAAGAACGTTGGAAAGGATATCCTCCTAGTTTTGATTCTTGGATTGACGCTGCACAAGTCATCGACTATACAAAGAAGTGACCATTATGCCCTTCAATACAGCTTCAGCGACCACAGTGACTAATCCTTCACCCACTTCATCTCTGCAAGATTTACAAAAGCAGCCCTTGTGGGTATGGTGTGGAGAACGTGTCCCTAAAACGCAAATCGTCTTTTTCTGTCAAATCTTTCTGGTATATCGTGTTATCGGTGCAGCTATTGCTAATTTGAGTTTGCAACAAGGAGACAAACAATTGTGAACCCTTTTACTCAGCAGTTGCATCGGGTATCTTCTTCCCAATCCTTCCCTGAAATACTCTTACAACGGGAGCAACAGTAACAATATTGGGAGTCTTGCGTCCAACGTTAGTCATTCTCTCACAGTCACCCTTCCAATCACAATCCTCTTTTAGACACTCCTTTAACCTCGAGTGACTCCTCGGACAGAAGAACATTGGAATTATGAACAACACTATTAACCAATTTTACTTAACGTTACCCAGTGAGAGTTCCATGGAGGTGTTTCCTAACAACACGTTGTGCTGTTACACGGCTAAATTACCTCAAGCCATGCATTTGGATCAAGATGTATAAGGAATATTCCTTTCATTTACTGGTGGTTAGTAGCATATGTTTATTGAAATTATAGTTTAACTCATGTTTGTTTTGGCATCGACTGATGCTGTGAATGGCAATAGCAAGTAGGTCGTGGTTCTGAGCGCAGATGCATCGCTTGAAAGAAGCGAATTTATGTAAAATAAATGGGAAACAGGTCTTGTGAACAATAATTTAAGAATAAAGCTGATCAACTGCAATATATAATGATGGAAAAAATGTGACATCATATACATGGAGATAAGATGTGTGCAGATGTGTAAGAAAGGAAATATTTATGACCCAGACTTTAACAAAGAGAAATATTAGCATTGGTTCTGAGCAGGAATGCAAACATTGATAAGGTACTATATTGCTCAAGTGCATGAATCTATGATGTAAGTAAAATAACATGAAAGTCAGGAAGAGTATGAAATATGGCGAGTTATGCAGCCCACAAAATTTCAAATATGCTATTAAAGATGTTACCTAGAGCATGGCATTTTATGTATGAAGTTGGTTTGGTTCCCAGCGGGGATGTTATCATCGATGAAGCAAATGTCCATATTCTACATGTTATCGGTGCATGATTAGAATGAGAACGTGAATTTATATGCGGTAATACAGATCTGATTCATTTTGTCATCTGTACTGAACTATGTTTAAGTATCGTAAGTCTATTTTGTTTGTAATTATCTTTCAACAGGAAATCTTGGTTCTAGGCACGGATGTTACAATGGAACTTGAAGAAATGATTACACTTGAGTCAATTGGTTCACTACATATCCTCGTGATATGATTTTTTTTTTAAATATAAGGAATATTCCTTTCATTTACTGGTGGTTAGTAGCATATGTTTATTGAAATTATAGTTTAACTCATGTTTGTTTTGGCATCGACTGTTGCTGTGAATGGCAGTAGCAAGTAGGTCGTGGTTCTGAGCGCAGATGCATCGCTTGAAAGAAGCGAGTTTATGTAACTTGAATAGGAAACAGGTGTTGTGAGCAAGGCTTTAAGATTAAAGTTGATAAATTGCAATATCTAAAGATAAAGAAATGTGAAATTATTTACATGGATATATTGTGATGTGTGCAGATGTGTAAGGAAGGAAATATGTATGACCCAGACTTTAACAAAGAGAAATATTAGCATTGGTTCTGAGCACGGATGCAAACATTACGGTACTGTATTGCTCAAGTGCATGAATCTATGATGTAAGTAAAATAACATGAAAGTCAGGAACAGTAAGAAATATGTCGATTTACGCAGCACACGAAATTTCAAATATGCTATTAAAGATGTTACCTAGAACATAGTATTATATGTATGAAGTTGGTTTGGTTCCCAGCAGGGATGTTGTCATCGATGAAGTAAATATCCGTTTTCTACATGTTATCGGCGCATGATTGTGATGAGAACGTGAATTGATATGCGGTAATAAAGATTTTATTCTTTTTGTCATTTGTTCTGAAAGATGTGTGGCTATTGGAACTCTACTTTTTATAACTTTCTTTCATCAGGACTTGTTGGTTCTAGGCACGGATGTTATAGGTCAGCTTGCAGTAATGAACAGACTTTGTTCGATTGTTGCCTATATTTCCTCATGATATGATTTGTGTTTATAATAAAAGGAATAATTCATTCGTTTACTGGTGGTTAGTATCAGGTGGTTATTGTAAACAATAGTTATACTGATTTTTATCCTGGCATCAACTTGTGTTGTGACAGGCAGAGATAAAAAGGTCGTGGTTCTGAGCGCAGATGCATCGATTCAACAAAATGAGTTTAGGTACCTTACTTAGGAAACAGATCTTGTGAACATGGTATTAAGAATAAAGTCGATAAATTGCAATATCTAACGATGAATAAATGAGACATGATATACATGGAGATAATGTTACGTGTGCAGATATGTATGAAACGAAATATATATGACCCAGCTTTTACAAAAAGAAATATTAGCATTGGTTCTGAGCACGGATGCAAACATTGATACGGTACTATATTGCTCAAGTGCATGAATCTATGATGTAAGTAAACTAACATTAAATTCAGCAATAGTATGAAATATGGTGAGTTATGCAGCCCACAAAATTTCAAATATGCTATTAAAGATGTTACCTAGAGCATGTCATTTTATGTATGAAGTTGGTTTGGTTCCCAGCGGGGATGTTATCATCGAGGAAGCAAATGTCCGTATTATACATGTTATCGGTGCATGATTAGGATGAGAACGTGAATTTATATGCGGTAATACAGATCTGATTCATTTTGTCATCTGTACTGAACTATGTTTAAGTATCGTAAGTCTATTTTGTTTGTAATTATCTTTCAACAGGAAATCTTGGTTCTAGGCACGGATGTTACAATGGAACTGGAAGAAATGATTACACTTGAGTCAATTGTTTCACTACTTATCCTCGTGATAGGATTTTTTAAAAAAAAATATAAGAATTTATATAATTATCTTTCAACAGGAAATCTTGGTTCTAGACACGGATGTTATAATGGCAAAATGGATCAATTAAAACGTGCAAGTAATTTGTTGATTTTGCTAAATATCACTTTTCTCAGAGATATAATTTTCAGTACTTTACAAAAACAAATTTTGTTAACCGCAGAACGCATATAGATATCAAAATTAGGAAACGAAAGCATTACAATATTGGATCAAATGAGACATAATATATATATATATATATATATATATATATATATATATATATATATATATATATATATATATATATATATATATATATATATATATATATATGCCAACCTAGCCACCTGTCTTATGAAGGACTTATATGGAGAATAACCGATAAAATAAAATATACATGAAGACACAACATGAAGTAATAAATTACTGCCATACTGTGTGTTGTTGTTGTTGTTGTTGTTGCTGTTGATGATGATGATATTCTGCTATATTGTGAAAAGCAGGAAGATGGAATATACTGTTAATTTAAATAATGTCAAATGAAAACATAAATCTACAAGATTGCCGTCAGTATAATTTAAAATATATATTCACTTCTCATTCAGGTAATTAGTAGATTTTCTGCCAGTGCTTCCCAGAATATGAACTAATTGCAGATGAGTCGATGTAAGTTTATCTGAAGAATTTCAATTTCATTAGGAAAACCAGTAAAGAAGTAACGGGTATTTTCTTAAATGTTAAATATGATAACTTTAAATATAATTAAGGGGTCTACATCAATAACAAGCTGCCGATAGTTATGCTATATCAATAGTTGTGCAATGATTATATCTTTAATGTGGCAATGAACAACAACAACAACAACAACAACAACAACAACAACAATAATAATAATAATAATAATAATAATAATAATAATAATAATCAGGAAAAATGTCATAAGAACCGGACTCGATATTGCTTCGATGCGCGTTTTAGGTATGGCTATTGGTTCCCAGCGCGGATGTTGAGTGGTTCTGAGCAGAGATATTTTGGTTCCTATCGCGGATGTGAGCTACATAACCCTACTCAGGCTTATCTCCGGCCGGAAGTAGCCCATTCTTTACCAATTTCTACCCTGCAGTAAATATCGTTGGTGTCTAATAATTGTACCGAACACGGCGCAGAATCTGTGTTTTTAAAGTTAACGGATCCAGCAACAGTCGTAAATATTTGAGGTGTGATGACGTCATCAACCGTTATATCTACTACCACATTTTTTACTACATATTTCTGTTCTGTAAATTTAAATAAAATTATAAAATGATACAATCTGAAATAAAAAGCAAGATGAACATTTTAACTTGAGAAATTACTTTCATCATGTTATTCAGCGTATTTACTGCAGGGTAGAAATTGGTAAAGAATGGGCTACTTCCAGCCGGAGATCAGCCTACATTGGCTAATGTGACCGTACTTGTGAAACAAAAAAGGTTAATTCGCCGGTTGGATTCAGGACATGGTCATTTAAGAGCTATGCCTTGGTAAGTAACTGTCTTTTGAATGCATGTGTGTAGTTTTTAAGTCTTCTTGCGATTCTGAAGCGATAAAAGACTCGTGAGAAAATGTCGAATCGAGCGAAGGGTTGTGGTCACGCTTGCATTCCTTGTGTATATATATATATATATATATATATATATATATATATATATATATATATATATATATATATATATATATATATATATATATATATATATATATATGTTATTGTTAAGGGTATTTCATGTTGTCAGACATTTCGCCGTACTTTATGGATAAAACGTCAGACTCCTGTGCATTGTAGGTCTAGATAGCATCCAGAAAACGGCGATCAGCCTTGGTTATCAGCCTTGTATAATTTAACTCATACAATCCATTGAATACGTAAACGTATGTACAAGAATTGATGAAATTATTTAAGAGAAAAGGAATAATAATAAATATTATTTTTATTTTTAAATCTAAAAGGTATTTATCTAATTTATTGTGATCAGTTTCTCCAGTTAGGGGCCAGTCATTGTTTTGTAACCTTTCGGGAAGCGTCTATCTACTCTGATCAACCGCACAATTTGAAATTTGAACAAGACAAGAGGCTTATTAACTTACCGGAGATTGATAAATAAATGTAGAGGATATTCAGGAGCATTATGTAAGAACGTGTTTTATTTAGAAACAATAATCGATAGGCTGAGTTTAAATCCTAGCATTATGTAAGAACGTGTTTTATTGAGAAAAAAAAACAATAATCGATAGGCTGAGTTTAAATCTTAGCATTATGTAAGAACGTGTTTTATTTAGAAACAATAATCGATAGGCTGAGTTTAAATCCTAGCATTATGTAAGAACGTGTTTTATTTAGAAACAATAATCGATAGGCTGAGTTTAAATCCTAGCATTATGTAAGAACGTGTTTTATTGAAAAAAAAACAATAATCGATAGGCCGAGTTTAAATCCTAGCATTATGTAAGAACGTGTTTTATTTAGAAACAATAATCGATAGGCTGAGTTTAAATCCTAGCATTATGTAAGAACGTGTTTTATTGAAAAAAAAACAATAATCGATAGGCCGAGTTTAAATCCTAGCATTATGTAAGAACGTGTATTATTGAGAAAAAAAAACAATAATCGATAGGCTGAGTTTAAATCTTAGCATTATGTAAGAACGTGTTTTATTTAGAAACAATAATCGATAGGCTGAGTTTAAATCCTAGCATTATGTAAGAACGTGTTTTATTTAGAAACAATAATCGATAGGCTGAGTTTAAATCCTAGCATTATGTAAGAACGTGTTTTATTTAGAAACAATAATCGATAGGCTGAGTTTAAATCCTAGCATTATGTAAGAACGTGTTTTATTGAAAAAAAAAACAATAATCGATAGGCCGAGTTTAAATCCTAGCATTATGTAAGAACGTGTTTTATTGAGAAAAAAAAACAATAATCGATAGGCTGAGTTTAAATCTTAGCATTATGTAAGAACGTGTTTTATTTAGAAACAATAATCGATAGGCTGAGTTTAAATCCTAGCATTATGTAAGAACGTGTTTTATTTAGAAACAATAATCGATAGGCTGAGTTTAAATCCTAGCATTATGTAAGAACGTGTTTTATTTAGAAAAAAAAACAATAATCGATAGGCCGAGTTTAAATCTTAGCATTATGTAAGAACGTGTTTTATTGAGAAAAAAAAACAATAATCGATAGGCCGAGTTTAAATCCTAGCATTATGTAAGAACGTGTTTTATTGAGAAAAAAAAACAATAATCGATAGGCCGAGTTTAAATCTTAGCATTATGTAAGAACGTGTTTTATTTAGAAACAATAATCGATAGGCTGAGTTTAAATCCTAGCATTATGTAAGAACGTGTTTTATTGAAAAAAAAACAATAATCGATAGGCTGAGTTTAAATCTTAGCATTATGTAAGAACGTGTTTTATTTAGAAACAATAATCGATAGGCTGAGTTTAAATCCTAGCATTATGTAAGAACGTGTTTTATTTAGAAACAATAATCGATAGGCTGAGTTTAAATCCTAGCATTATGTAAGAACGTGTTTTATTTAGAAAAAAAAACAATAATCGATAGGCCGAGTTTAAATCTTAGCATTATGTAAGAACGTGTTTTATTGAGAAAAAAAAACAATAATCGATAGGCCGAGTTTTAATCCTAGCATTATGTAAGAACGTATTTTATTGAGAAAAAAAAACAATAATCGATAGGCCGAGTTTAAATCTTAGCATTATGTAAGAACGTGTTTTATTTAGAAACAATAATCGATAGGCTGAGTTTAAATCCTAGCATTATGTAAGAACGTGTTTTATTTAGAAACAATAATCGATTGGCTGAGTTTAAATCCTAGCATTATGTAAGAACGTGTTTTATTGAGAAAAAAAAACAATAATCGATAGGCTGAGTTTAAATCCTAGCATTATGTAAGAACGTGTTTTATTGAAAAAAAAACAATAATCGATAGGCTGAGTTTAAATCCTAGCATTATGTAAGAACGTGTTTTATTTAGAAACAATAATCAGTAGGCTGAGTTTAAATCCTAGCGTTATGTAAGAACGTGTTTTATTTAGAAACAATAATCGATAGGCTGAGTTTAAATCCTAGCTTTTAAATTTCAAACTCATATTAGCTTCAATAATACACTTATAAGTAATAATGACAAAATTATGTAAGAAAAATATTCGTCTTTATTTTGTCTTTGCCATTTTTAATAAAATTATGATATTTATAGGTTAATTTTATAGCAAAGATGTTTTCCGCTTATATTAAAATATTTAAATGAAAAGTTTAATTCTGTTTAGTTTTCAATTACATTGATTATTCCAAAACTATATGCATACACGCCCATTTCTTTTTTTACCCACATCCAATTTTAAGAAACGAAAAACATCAAGGATATAAAGACTGCACCAAACTTAGAAATTTCATTCAGTGTTTTTTAATTTCTAATCTGATTAGTGTCAAGGGGGCCCTAACTGTTCTGTTGAATTACAGTATTGGTATTTCAATGCAAAGCTTCTGATGTAAACAAACTTTTAATATAGTCTATATGACTCTATTTCAGCCAAAATTGTATGTCCAATATTTGCACAATTTAGTTTGAATATTTTTGCAACAAATTGAACAAATAAATAGGAACTCTCATATACACATGTTGAAAGAGACGTAAATAAAAAATGTATGGAATTTTTCAGATTTATAAAACTGAAGTACATCACATTTGTTGGTTGAGAACAGATTCTGAAGTGGTGTCATCATCACACTCTCCTAAAAGGTGTCAAAGAGTAAAATACAGGTGAAAACTCACCTCTTAAGCTTATTTTACTTTGCTTAATAACCTTTATGAAGACAAAGTTTGTGAAGTAAATTTTTGAAGAATCCTTTTTCTTTTCTTGTCCGAACATCAGTGGTCAAGGTCATTGTGACTACATTAATCATTATGCAGAATGTTTTAAATTTTTTTTTGAGTAATTGCCTTTTTAAGGTTCACAAGGTCCATTGGTCAGTACTTTTCATTCCAAATTTAACATACACGTATTTGTATCTCTTAAAATCATTCTTTGTGTTTAAATTTGTTAGTCTATATTTACCTATATTTAACAGTGGTCTAAAGCGCTCTCCGTTGCGGATCACTGCCATCTCACCTCTGTCTGCGTGGTTTCGAGTCTAAGATTCGGCTAATGTATTTATGTGTGAAAGCTTGCCAGTAGCTTCTTGCAGGTCGGTGGTTCTTTCCGTGGGTTTTCCCGAGTTCTTCCTCCACCAATAATACTGGCCTCCATGTATAGCCTATCGTGTGCTGGAAAATGGCGTTAGATTGATAGATAATATATATGTTACTGAATTTTTTATGGAAAATAATTTTTCAGACTAATAATGCAGTCTTTGGAGCTGGGACAATTTAGAGCATTAGTGAATGACATTCTCTCTACATCAAAATGTAATATTATAAACAAAGCATGACCACACTTTCCAACAAATTTCCTACAAGTTTGTAATTAAAGCAACATTCATCAAGTGACATACAATTCAGATAATGGAATTGGAGTCTGTTAACCAAAATGAGTCTAGGGGTGAGGATAGTTGAAACTATTCATTTCTGCCAGTTGACTGCAATATCTCACACAGATATTTAGTTTATGCAGTATATTTCCACTTAACATGTTTCTCAATATTAGATAGGTTTTTAAATATTAATACCATGATACATTTGTTATTGCAACTTAACATGGTTCTCAATATTAGATAGGTTTTTAAATATTAATACCATGATACATTTGTTATTGCAACTTAACATGGTTCTCAGTATTAGATAGGTTTTTAAATATTAATACCATGATACATTTGTTATTGCAACTTAACATGTGTCTCAATATTAGATAGGTTTTTGAATATTAATACCATGATACATTTGTTATTGCAACTTAACATGTGTCTCAATATTAGATAGGTTTTTAAATATTAATACCATGATACATTTGTTATTGCAACTTAACATGGTTCTCAGTATTAGATAGGTTTTTAAATATTAATACCATGATACATTTGTTATTGCAACTTAACATGTGTCTCAATATTAGATAGGTTTTTAAATATTAATACCATGATACATTTGTTATTGCAACTTAACATGTGTCTCAATATTAGATAGGTTTTTGAATATTAATACCATGATACATTTGTTATTGCAACTTCATTGCAGATTTTGACCCACCATACCATAATTGCCATCATATTCAGGTTACAGAGTATCTTGCAAAAGATTTTGACAGCAAAAGTGGATTTTCTATGGAAACTGAATATGAAAATGGTAATCTGTTTCAAATGGTGTTAAACCATAAAAAAAACACATTATTATGGAATAGTCCAATAGACATTAGACAACCATAATTCTTCTGTATCTTTCCTTATTTTTTTTAAAAATATTATCTCTTTCTCATTCATTTTATTCTGTTTCTATTGCCAGAAACCAAACATGATGAAACCAAAGGTAATTATTTTTTATTGATCTTGTTATTCAGAACTTTTCAAGTAGTTTCTGTGTTCTGTTTTTTTAAAATATATATATAAATTAATTTTTTTCTTGTAAAATATTTTTTTTACTCATTACTTAATCAGAACACACAAACACCTTCCCAGCCTACATGTAGTTTCATCTATGTAGAGATCATGACTTATGGACAATTAGTGCTAAGATATTCACAGAGCTTGCTGCCAGTCTCTATATCAGGGGATTGCTCTGCCCAACGGCCACCTAGGCCGACCAATAACATTTTGATGTCTTTAGCTACAAGTATACTCTAGGATGGATGGCTATGTGAACTATTAATATTTCTTTTAAGGTATTCTTAATGTGTGAGTATTAACAAACATATTTTCTATAAAATCGGAGTTTTCATGATTTAAGGGATATGTATTTAAATATATCGGGTATAGCACATTACTACAGCCATGAACACTTTTATTGATAACCTTTTTATACTTTGGTTTCTCATATAGGTTACATAAGGAGGTGTTCTGACACATCATGCTTGAAATGGAAGGACTATGATGGTGCAGAGGACAAGCTTCTTTTTATGGGTTCTTATTTGGTTAGTTGTGAAGTTCTCCAAAATTATATGAGGCAGTATGTTACTGAAGGGTATGTTCAGTAAAGAAGTTTTACATTTTCACCATTGATTGGACACCAAGTCACATAATCCTGCTAATGTTTAATTGCAGAATTGGCTAGTGGTAAATTTGTAGCATTTTGGTATTAATTGACAAAAGTGCAATCATATAAACTGCTTTTGTAGCTCTTTTTACTGTCTTTTGTGACCATGATGTGTGTATCCTCAACTTTGTAGAGTTAATTAATACAATATTATCACTGTCCATAACAAGTTTTTGCCAACATTATTTGCAATGATGTGCCAATTTAACTAAATAGTTGCTTCTGCAAAATAAGAAGTATTGAAATTATCAAAAGTTGAGTTTGGAATTGACATAAAACTTTGTTTTGTTTAGATTGGTTGACAAACTTTAAAAGTCATTAGTGTTCTTCATTATGTTTCTTGTTTTTGTTATCCACAACTTACACAGTATGATGAAACAGCTGTGTTAATATGATTTGCTTACATTGATAAATGTATGAGATATCATTCTGTGACAGTAGATCACTTGATACTTTTCTTGTAATTAGCATTAGAAGTGTTGTATAATATTCTGTTATTTATGTACTTTTCTTTAAGTACAGCATTGATGTCCTACTACAAGGAATGGTACTGGAAGCAGGTGGACAATGGTAATGTACAGTTTAATGAAGAATTCTCTTACCACAGGTTTGTTTACATTCTTCTAATGCTGGTGTAACTCTTACTTGGACTTATTATTTTCAACAAAACCATCATGGTTTTGAAGATCATTTTCATTTTCTAATAATATTTGGACACATTTTCCACCCAGAGCTGTTATATCATATATTTTCAAAGCAACTAGTATGTACTTTTATTGCAGTCTGCAGTTTACCATTTTAGTAGCTTTCATTAGGGCTGTTCCAATGAAACATAAAATGACCCAGGGAAGTCACTATTAATGTCATGTACTCTATATGTATGTATTTTTCTGTCACAATTAAACTGTTACATGACTGTAGCGTGACAGTTTCCAGGTAGCGTGTAGATTGATTGATAAATATTTTCGTTTGTCGACAATAGCATTAATGATCTGATGAAGTCTATCGAGACACGTCGGAACAGTACATCTATGAGAGTTTTACTATTCAGAAGAATGGTCTGGTTATCTGACTTTGATGCAATTCTATTCTTGTCATACTAAAGACGAAACTGACCACCCGCGCTACTTACAAGTTGAATCCTTTGGCTAGATGTACATGCATCTTGGATATTCTCCTGTGTCCTCTCGAAACACATTCATGCGAGAGCCTCAGCACTTCATTTTGCTTCGCCTTAGGTAAGACGATTTACTAGAAGTTTCCACTACACTTCTTCGTGTGTGTACAATATTACTTTCTTGCAGACAAACTTCACTTTACCATCCAGAGTTCTCTTCTCTTTTCTCGTTAGTGTGTTGCCGTAACTGTGTCAGAGTTGCGTTTTACTGCCGCAGCTTCATCAGCTCTATTGGCAGGAAGTTACCCACTTTTGTGTTCTTAGATTCAAATAGTATCGACCTTGCCTGGCAATCCATGGACCTGATTTTACTAATGTTTACTGGTACTGGTGTCCAGGTCTTTGGTTTGAATTTGGTAACAAAAAGCCATAACGTAAGTTGATGTTTTCTGAAAATCCTGACAAACATGTGGTCTTCGTTCTGTCCCTGACACAAACTTTACCTGTTTAGGAGTCACTTCTAGGCAAGCGTCACCTTTGCAATGGAATTAATATGAGACTGTTTGTCCTTAAGACTGTCCATGGCAAAATGCCCCGAGCGTCTGCAGAGGCAGCACATCAGTAGTTATACAGTTGGTCCTCTTCTATGTGGTTTGAGTCAGACCGATTCAGTGGGACGAGTCATTTCCTTTACTACCAGCAACAAGATCCAAGTTATGGGTGATAATGAGTCTGTTGTGACTGGATAACTCTTACCACTTTATAGTTCCAGCAGAGTTATCTCTCTTAAATGCAATGTAGTAGCTTGTTTTGTCCTTGTCAAATTAACAATATAAAATTGTTCTATGTGACAGTGTGTAACTACATGCTGAAGTAAGATAAAATGTATATTTATTTCACAAAACTTTAACACTGATGTATATGAAACAACAATTGGTACCGTGATACCATATATGATGAAGAATAATACATTAATCTTGGACCTTAACTACAAGGGAGACAACTACACTATATTCCATGTATGATGGGGAATATTACATTGATCATTGACCTTGACATCAAGGTAGACAAACACAATATATGACATGTACTTTGAAGAATAATATATATATCTTGGACCGTGAGTGTAAAGTAGGCAACCACACTATAATACATATGAGTGGAGGGAAATCACGAAACAGGACAACTGGTCAAATTTGAACGAAAAGGCTATCCTAACAAGAAAAGAATGTATATATACATATGAAGCACACAGACAAATAGCATTAACACAGATGGCAAACACAGGATATAGGAGACAAATAGCCATGGTCAAATAAAAATTTAATAGGAAAGTGGATCCAAAGGAGGGTAGATAACTGTCGATAAACCCTCTTTAGCAATACTAGGGAAAGAGAAGAAGAAAAAAACTTTATAATCCCGATGGGAAAAATTAAATATTAGAGAACTGAAAGATAGAAAAGTAAACAAATAACTACATATCGAGGGGAACACATATAGACATATTTGTTAAAATACTTTTTTTTTATGTGGGGGTGGGGCCATCTGTCTTGTGCCTCTCCTTCCCCCCTCCCCCCCCCCCCGAAAATAAAAAGTGAAATAAGCTGAACGTTGCTAAAATAACAGGAATACAGGATCATGTGCGAAACTTTAAAACATATATACTGCATCTAGTGTTAATTTCACATCCATTTTATTTACTGTCGGTATCACTGGCAATAATAGGTCTCCATTTCCTTGGCTGTGAAGACATCCTCCCGCTGCTTTTTGCATTTTTACCACTCATGTATTGTGTAGTCTGTGAAAGCGACAGAGTTTAGCTTTTTTGCTGAAGGCGTATATGGACATCACCTTGAATAATTGCATTTGTAAGAATACCAGGGAATTCATGGCCAGGAATAGATTTACATTCTTTTGTAGAGGAGCTGACGATTGCTGGTGCCATTGATGGGCCTGTTTCACGTATGGCAGGCTGGAAGACATAATAATGCAGGTACCTTAGTCAAAATGTTTGTTACTGTGTTTACTTCATGAGTTGATGTTTGTGTGTCCTGATATTTGAACTATTTGATTCTCTGGAATTCCTTCATCACTGAGCCTCTGGATGAGGTGTATCTGAAAACTATAAATAGAAGGTGTAAATTGTAGACAGTATAATTCCATGTAAGTGGTATTCGTATGCAGGTGTTCATACCTTACAGTAGATAAAGGACATGAAAATTGAAATACCAGTATTTGCAAGTAAATCAAGCTATTTTTTAATAGAGATGCATCCAAGAAAGATAAAAATTAAGTCTAAGCAGTCTCTGTGATGCAGATTGGCGTGATTACAGGACATGAAGGGGGGGGACAATTCTCAAAACGCTTTTTTGTCAATTTTCAGAAAAATACATGGTCTCACTTAATTTAATGAAAATTAACAAAGTCTGTAACTCTTGATAATGCCTGAAAACATATTTATAGCTTCAGCTTTAATTAGGACAAACAATGGAAGCGATACCAAGTCACATGTATTGCCAGCCTGCTGAGGAATGTGTGTACCCTTTTCCAGACCCCTTATTTATATTCATGAAATCAAACACAACTGTTAGACCTTCATTACAACTGTTTCATATATGAATCAATTATTTCAATAGAATATTGCCATGCTTAAAAAAAAAACTAAACTTCAGAAATGAAAAATATTTGTAATGTGCCATAACAATGGGAGATAACTCTCTGGACCTTTTCCTACGACCAACATTTGGACTCGCATCACAATTAGTATTTCCAGTTCAGTACCCATTTTAGAACCACTTTTTTCCCTCTCATTTTGGTGATGATAGTAGAGTTATATTTATACATGTTTGGTAGGGATTTAAAGTTAATTGTTTATTCTTGAGAACATGAACTCAGTGGTTGTCTGTGTGTATTTTGGCGACAGTGCACACTGAGTAATAATGCCTTGGTGATGATCCAGAAGTGAAAATGTCTGTTCTGTTTACATGCTGCTCTGTTTACAGTGCAGCCTCTCACAAAAGTGCAAGTGAACCTTTCACAAGAACTTCACAGTGAAGGAATCTTTCGAAGTATTTTAGATTAACATATGATTTATATTGATTGTCACACAATAGAAAGGTCAGTACTGAAAATATATGTAGAGAACATATAGTAAAATTGTGATGTATATCCATTTTGAATAGATTTTTCTAGGACTAAATTCATAATGGTATAATCTTGCCAAGACACCGTTAATTTATATAAATTGAATACATTCGTTTAATGAGAAGAAACACAAACACTAATTTGCTGATCTGAATTAAATCCACACACACACACACACACACACACACACACACACACATATATATATATATATATATATATATATATATATATATATATATATATATATATATATATATATATATATATATATATATATATATGTGTGTGTGTGTGTCTCTGTGTGTGTGTGTGAAATAACATGTTTTGCACACTACCGAGCGACAATGGAGTTAATATGGTAAATATTTACTTTGCCTATGCACCGGTTATTGTAGATATGGTTGGAACGACTAGTGAATTGGGGCTTCGTTCGGTAAATAGTTGTTACTCAGAAATATGAAATATACATGGATATATTCAAAATTTGTTGGCAGCTTAAGACCTATTGTATTTATGATTATTACCTCTTAATTTATGGAAATAAAACTTTGAAAATTTCAGCGCTTCGCAAAAATATTAACCTTTACTTCCACGGGCTGCTTAGTACTATAAACACGTATCCGGATATTTATTATGTTGGATTCCAATGCTGTTACATTAAAAAAATTCAAAATGTATTTCAAATATGCCGTAAAAGCAGACCACTGTTCTGGAACTGAAGTGAACACAGAAGACAGGAAGCCAGACACAGTTATGCCCCCTTACAGTCCTCTATCTTCTTACAGTAGTTTTACATTTTTCTTTACTTTCTTAAAACAGTTTCACCAAAGTACTTGCTATGACACAGGTAACTTGCATTATTACTGTTTAACGTGTGAAAACTGTATTCATATTATGGTAGCAAACCCCATAATTTCAGGTAAGGTGAATATGATAATTTCAGATTAGCAAAGATTATCCATAATATTTTGAATTGAACATGACTAATTCAATGAGACTATTACTGTATCTACTTAAATGTGATGACATTTGTATGTGATAAATAAGTATTTAGAATTTACCTGTAAGGAGTTATATACTTGTCAGTAGGAGAGACCTGTATAAGTCATTATTTTCTTCATGGTTCCATATAACTTATTGATCCCCATTGGTGACTTTTAAACCAGCACTGTCCAGATTTTGGGTTTGCCACATTTTTAAGAGAAAAAAGGGACTCTCTCGACAATTCATATCTGCAGAACACTTGTTTCAATAAAGTTTGTAAAAACGTACAGGGTCTATCTGGGGAATAACAGGTATGGCATATGCTCCTGGGCTTGCTAATCTGTTAAAATAGATGGAATTACTTCATTAGATTGTATTCACTGGTACACATGTACAATCATTTGTCTTAAGAACAAATTAAAACCTTGATTCAAGGATGATGCATTGTTTTCTTTTCAGATCTCTTCAACTCGTTTAACTTTTTCAAGGATAATGAACTTAAACTTATGCTTGCTAACTTGAGTTTTTTTTTGGGTACTTTGCTATTTGATTTTAAGTATACCAGGAACTCAATAACCAGCATAGTGTTTAATATGCAGCACTGGCAGTGACTTTTGACACTTCTTGTTTCATCAGTGTGATGGAAGAAAAAAAAAAGATTACTTTTGTTTTCTAGCAGGTAAAACTTTTCATACTGGCTTACTTAATACACTATCCAAATACCCAGAAATGTATGACATTCATTCTTTTTGCATCATGAATTATTCAAGGAAATTCTAAGTTTAATTACTTTAACATTATTAAACATATTTGCAAGGATCCATAAAATTCATTACCTTATATTACTTTCATTCACTCAGGTTCTTGTTATTTTTTCTGTCTTTCAGTATTATATACAAGTTGCTCCTGATTGCTGTCATCTACTTTCAGGGTGATGTCAACCCACTGCAGGTTGTGTCTTTCCTTTCATGTCCACATTCCAAGTGCATGGTACAGATGAGCCACATTTAATGTAAAAGAGCAGTCAGATTGTCAGCACCAACATTCCTGGCCTCATACATCTTCTTTTGGTCCTGGACAGAAATTGGGTCTGATGCCCTCAGTTTGTTGCTTTTTCCAAACTTTTTTAGATCCTTCAGCTTCATTCTTAGAACAGATCTACTCTTGTCAAATTTAATGTCATTTATTACGGAAACACCATACGACTTTGTATGATATCATACCTGTATGGAAACACCATATGACTTTGTATGATATCATACCTCTATGGAAACACCATATGACTTTTTGTGATATTATACCTCTATGGAAACACCATATGACTTTGTGTGATAGCATACCTGTATGGAAACACCATATGACTTTGTGTGATATCATACCTGTATGGAAACACCATATGACTTTGTGTGATAGCATACCTATATGGAAACACCATATGACTTTGTGTGATATCATACTTGTATGGAAACACCATATGACTTTGTGTGATATCATACCTGTATGGAAACACCATATGACTTTGTGTGATATCATACCTCTATGGAAACACCATATGACTGTGTGATATCATACCTGTATGGAAACACCATATGACTTTGTATGATATCATACCTCTATGGAAACACCATATGACTTTGTCTGATATCATACCTTTATGGAAACACCATATGACTTTGTGTGATATCATACCTCTAAGCGATGATGGTTCAAATTCATCACATCGTGACAGATAAGATGTAGTGAGAAATGTGCTGGTTTAGATCTGATGGTGGGAAACACTCAGGGAATTTTTGTTACCCTTCACTCTGAAAAAAGGCATGAGCAATTTCAAGTCATTGTCCTAAATTGGTCACATTGAAATAAATGTTTTGGCTGTATCATTTAAAAGTCTTTCTCTTCAAGATTTTCATCATCACTTGTCACATCTGACAGTAATAGTTATACTGCAATTTCATCAGTACTTCATTTTAATCTTGGTTGCCATAGAGATGACAATGATATGTACATAGAAGAAAGTTGTTCACTGACAGAGTTTATAGGGAGCTAAGTATGTTCTGACCCAGACAAAGGAGTTCCTGTAGTGAAAACATTATTAAAACATTAAAAAAAGACCTTTTTATGGGTCTCCCATGGGGACAAATGTTGAAATGTATGATGTTGATTGATCAGCATGTCAATGCAGCATTCACTGGCTTGCCTGCTCTTGCAGGTATTAAATGAAAAAAATATACATGTTCGACTCTTTGTATTTTATGATGAAAATTAAGTTGTACTCTGATAACAATACATGACAGAATACAAAATATTTCTAGAGAATGCAATAAATGAATGTCTAGTGTTAGATGATATAGCATGTATAATGCTTGGTAATGTAATATGTATAATGTGTGATGATGAAACTAACATGTATACTATTTGATATTGTAATATATATAAACGGTTTCATGATGTAACATGTATAATGTTTGATAATGTAACATGAATACTGTTTGATGATGTAACATGTGTACTAGTTGATGATGTAATCTATATATTGTTTGATTATTTATCAATATGCTATTTGATGATGTAATATGTATTATGCTTCAATGATGTAATGTGTATATTGTTGTATGATGTAATATATATGCTATTTGATGATGTAAGTATGCATAATGTTTCCTCTTTAATGATGCAGTATGTATTGTTATTAGTTATGTAATACATATTTTGTTTAAAGCATATCCTGTATGATGCAATATTTATGTTGTTTGTCTTAATTATTGACATACAAATTTATTATATTTTGTTTTATATTACAAATCTTTGTTATGTCTTCACGGTGAAAAAATGACCTTATGTTATTCAAACATAAATTGCTATACAATTTAAGGACTGTTTTTCTGATTATTGCAAGTGGACTAAGTATAGAATTGGTTTTATAGATGTGACCGTAAGGTATAAATATAGACTACCGGTAGGTCTAATAAATGTGGCCAAGGGGTCAAAATGTGGCCAAGGGGTCACAATGTAAAATAGGTCTATAAATGTGGCCAGGTGGCATACATATAGAATAGGTCTTAACAAATGTGGCCAAAGTTCCCAAATATAGAATAGGTATTACGAATGTGGCCAAGTGGTTCAATATGGAATAGGTCTTATAAGTATGGCCAAGTGCTCTAAACATAGAATAGGTTTAATAAGTGAAACATGTTCCTATACATGAGATACATCTGTTTACACATATTTCATCTGTAAAGTTGGTAACAGTTTGTGAGATTACATGTTAGCATCATGTTATTATTTCATAGGATTCAGGATTTTATATTTTTAAATAATGATTAATCTGATCATGTATGCAGGTGGGTGTGTTTGTTAACTTACCTCCCCTTGAACACAATGCTATAATAACTACTCTGTCTTGCTCATGATATAAATTGATATCACACGATGGAGAATATTCACAGTTTGGAGTTATCTCCCCTACAACACAATACTATTGTGACTGCTCTGGCTTGGGCAATATGTAAATGGTGACACTGTACAGTCTCTTTTTTGCACAGGGTTAGACATTTAAAGAAAACTAATTGCAGGTTGTCTTCATAAGTTATAATGACCTATTCAAATAGACTTTAGGTATTGCTGAAGAACTTTTAATTGCTTTTATTTTTCTGCATGACTGGGTTATGTTTAGGTTATAGAGTATACAGCTTGGAGACATGATCAAATTATGCTCTTTGAAAACCAGTTATGATACAGACAAGGACACACACATATATAGTATGTGTGTGTATGTGTGTATATATATATATATATATATATATATATATATATATATATATATATATATATATATATATAAAGAGACCGAGAGAGAGACCATTGTAATATACATATTGTCAAGTGACAACTATTCATCACATGGCCTCTTGTAGGATGTTGTAAGTGCCTGATAGCAGGATGGAGAGAATATCATTTGAGAATAGGATATTACACAGAATTAAGCACATCAAAAGCAAACAACAGGCAACCTAAATGGTGCACAGAAGTATTTCCAGGTATGTTTTGAATCGCATGTTAATAAATGACAAGAACTGATGCATATGAAAGTATTTATTCATAATAAATGTAGGTCTAAGACACTGTGCTATAACACAGTACAAAGTAAAATTATTTAGACAAATCTTAAATTCTTGTTTACATTTTGATATTATGTCTGAATGTTAATTATGGAATCATATGTACTCTTATCTGTCTTTCACAGTGTGAAAGAAATAATTTGTACTTAGCTAAAGAAAGCAACCCTCATTGAACCAATTTCACCAAATCCTAGGGCACTAGATTTTCTACATTATCAAACAACTTATTTCGTGTTTAATATCAGGCAATGTGCTTTGTATGAAACATTGATTTTTCATGAAACATTATTGTCTTGATTTAAAGTACATGTATACTAGTGAATTACAAATATATACATATCTCCCATGCTACAGTGTCATTTCTTGTATCATGGCAACATAAAATGTATGGATGAGTTTTAGTAGAATATTGCATGCTTGACAATTTGTACTCTGCTGTGAACGTTTTGTGGCATAATATGATGATTGATCAAAACAAAATCCAGGTTTCGCAGTCACACAGCATGTCGGCAACACAATAATTTTGCAGACCATTAGTTTTATTCACAGGTTGATGCCTTTGCTCCCAGATTCACATCATCATCATCATCATCATCATCCATTTTGATTATCCAGGCCTTTTATTAATCCTCTAACGAGGGTAGGCTTGTCTGTTTCATCGTGAGCGTATTCAAAGCTTTCTTCCAGGCTCTACAGTCCTGTGGATTGATTCTGCTCAGCCCCAACGTCTTTCTGTCTCTTTTTGTCAACTCTTCCCATGTTAGCTTAGGTCTGCCTGGAGCTCGACTTCCAGTAACTTTGAAGGAACGGACCCTGGATATCCACCCTTTACTACGCTCAACATGGCCCAGCCATCGCATCCTATTTGATTGGATAATGTCAGAAATGTTTCTGATGTTGAGCTGTGTGAGGAGAGACTCAAATGGTACATTCGCCTCGGTATTTACTGGCAGATCCATCGTATCATGGCTTTATCATTGCGATGTATCTTCCTGAGAGTTGTAGCAGTGACAGCCCAGGTTTCAGAGCCGTATAATAGCACAGATCTGATGTAAGTTGAGTAAAGACGACCCCTTGTAATTTGCGTCAAATGCCTATTCGTCAGGATTGGGAGAAGCTCTCTAAACTTATTGCAAGCAGACTTCCACAGATTTATGCATTTGTTCTTCTACACATTAGAGTATAGTGTGCCAAAGGCTGCGATTGCATTCAATATTTTAGCTTTGCTGCATCGATGTCAACTGAGCATGAAAGCATACTGCCACGGTTGGCAAAATTATCCACTATTTGGATGACCATGTAACTAACTGATATTAGGTGCTAAGAATGGTTTTCCCAATGTGCGTTGGTGCCACACATTTATGTTCTTAATATTGACTGTGAGACCACAATAGTCACAGGCAGAAAATAAATGGTCCATACTCTATTGCATGCCAGGCCCAGATTGGCATTCAGAGAACAGCCGACAGCTTTGAGTAGATGACACGCAGTCATTTCCTATAACTATGCCATTGATTGTATTCTCCTCAGATATAATATATTGTTGTAGGTCCGGTATCTGATGTTGATCCTAGTGTCATAATCAGAGACCATTATGCTGGAGACAGAGTTAATATGTAGCCTTGTGTTTAGAACAGGTGACAGGAAATGTTTTGGATGAATCACTGAGCAGTTGTCCATGAAGCGTGTGATCATGTCATCATGGAATCTCTAAACCAATATGATGAAGTTACCTCTCACATAGAAAAATTACATGATCTTCCAAAGGCCATCAACACTGTGTATTACGTTTTTGTCAGGTTTACAAAGGCGTTTATGAAGTGGGCCCGTTTATGCTATTTTCCATCGAGATGACGAGCTTCAAATATCATGTTTGTGGTCCTCTTTCCTATCTAATGTTATTATATTGCCTTTATACTTGTACACATGGACGTTGGGTAAGTCCATATTAACGGGCACAGTTTGGTCAGTTAATAATCCATATTATGAATTATGTGCAAAACTGCAGCTTTGTATAATTTTGCTTCATGCCATTTTTCATCTTACCGGTTAATTGCTTTTACATTTCTGGACGATTTGGAGTGTCAGCAAGAAATATATGGAGTTCCAGCTGAGAACGTCGATCAGTTGAATTTTCACCGATAGATGACTGTTGATTCAAAATGTTTATATAGTTTACTGCCTATATTTAGTATATTTTCTATGTCAGTGAGCAGTCTGTGGAAGTCAACTCTCACAAACGTATATACTCCTGATGCCGTGGTTCATTTATTGTTATCAGAGCATAGTACAAGTTCTTGGTGTCATTGTTAACTGCGTATAATAAATCAAGTATGCACTGTGGCTCATCTACATGTCATTCAACTCTATGAGTTTGACTTAGACTGCAGTATGCTACAGAAGTTGCCTTTTTAGAAGATAAAGGTTGGAGCCAATGTTGTCCTTATAGTTGCTTTCATATGGTGGCATCGTTCTCATCAAACAAGACTTGACTGTTGTGTGTGACAGGACCGGGCGTTTTGGGTGTAGCGGAGCGTATCTGAATAATGCTCAGTTTTCATCAACATTCCTGGAGCTTGTTTCAATCGTTTCTACTTGGCTGCGCGTTTCTTCAATAAACTCACGTTTTCTTTCTCTCCTGTTTCATTTTGGAGATCTTGGGCTTTTGGAGGTGTTCTTAACTGTGTTGTTAACTACTAGGTTGAATTTAGAGAGTGTGCTTGGAGACTATTAAGGTGTGGTCATTCCATCACTCTGTACTTCTCATGGTTTTGGTCTTTCATGCAATCTGTTTGATGCTTCTTCTGAGAATGACAGTGAATGAGATTCCAGCTCTAGCAGCTCGGGTGCATCCAAGACCTCTTATGTTATTGTTCCAGCTGGAATACTGTTTGGTTCATCAGAAGGTTATTTTCAGCACACGTTCAAGGTATGAGCCCGTTGTTGTTGCATTTGCTGAACTCATGTTTGCCTATGATGCAATGCTAGGTCAGGTGATATCTGCTCTGCCAACTATAGTATTGGAGTCACCAAGGATGAAAAACTTTTCAGACATAGGTAGCTTTGTGGTAAGAGACCCTATGTCTTCATAAATTATGCCATTTATCTAATTTGCGTTGTTGACGGCAGGTACGTAGGTACTGATGTTGATGATATGCCATGTTTAAATCTCATCTGCAGTTCACTGATATTCATTCAGACCCTTTAGCATATGTGTGAACCTGCTGAATATGTGTGCTTTGATGACAACCAAACACCAATTTCACGATGCACTTCTTTATTTTGGACTCTTTAGAAGGTGCAATGGGTAGTGTTAAACCTGTATTTATATGAAAATAAAACCAATTACTAATTGATATACGTTGTTTCTTTAAGCTCCGAGAACAACTTATTGTTGTTAAGGGATTCATCCACCAGCCAACTTTACAAGTTTGCCAAAAACTTAATAATGTCTTTATTTTACGAGAATGTTAACATATTTAATACAACACATGGTTTAGTCTTCTAAAATGTAGATAAGCTACATAATTATATTTGTAATTGTGCAAAAGTGTGTATATATTTTCAGTCAATTCTGGCTTGGTCAGCGTGACACGCAAAAAATAAGAGATTGTTGTAGCCTATATTAGAAAATCACCAAGCCCGTCAAATACCCCTCCCCCGCTCCGGTGGCCTTGTTGTTACAGCATCCGCAGCGGAAGCTGGAGGTCGTGGGTTCAATCCCTGGCCAAGACATACAAACGACTTGCAAAAGTGGTACTAACAGCTGCCTGGCTTTGCGCTCAGCATTACGAGGTTAGTGTTAGGACTGGTCGGCCTGGTGTCAGGATAATGTGACTTGGTGGGACATCATGCTACATGTCTGCGCTGTCATGCCCCAGTGCTAGACATCACTATAAACTGCCTCACTGCAGACAGCTTAGCGATATGACTGACAAATTGTGAAAGCTACGTTACAAATAATAATCAGATAAACAAAACATACACAAACCCCTCTGGTTTAACGATGAGAGAGAGGACGAAAATCTTAACGTGTGGTAATAAGAAAAAGAACTAGTGGGTAATCTTGTGCCATTTTAAAAATAAATGTGTCATATGATGAAATTTCCAGAATAATTATTAAAAAAGGCGGACTAGAGAGAATTATTCTGATTTCGGTGAGAATGATAAAACGTTGCCTGTTAGAAAAAGTTAATCCTGACTGCTAAACTAACGAGTGAGCTCCAGTACAAAGTATGGTTTCATTCATCTGCAATATGCTAAGTAAAGTAGGTTTATAAAGATTTGTTGAATACATTCGTTTTTAAATTATACATCAATTATCCGTGAGGTCAAGAGTTAATGGTTTGCTTTCATTTTTACAGAACACTATATGGCGTATATATTTTTCGAATCTTCTCGAATTTATATGTGTTCAAATTACTTCGTTTAGATGTAATAGGAATCATGCATACTGAAAAGTTCATGTATTACTCTGATAAGAATGAATTCATTGGTTTTAATATATATATATATATATATATATATATATATATATATATATATATATATATATGTGTGTGTGTGTGTGTGTGTGTGTGTGTGTGTGTAAGCTAATAATTGGTGTTACCATGACAATGGTTATGAGGAAGTAATATCGTTAAGCACTGATAATCGAAAGTGTTGTCATAAGAAACTCGTGTAGACCCTGTTCGTTCAAGCTAGCGATTTATATTCCATAGTATAATGAAGTAGTTTATCTACGAGGTCTGTTTATGAGTAGCTACAAGCAGAAAACAAGTCTGATTTCTTATTAATACAAGTGTGTATCCATGTCAGGCTGCAAGTTGAACACATTATCATAGTTATGTTGAGTTACAATACACGAAGAGTGGAAACAGAAGTAAAGACGGGAATTAGGACAACATTGACCTGCCACCAACAATGATTTAGAAATGACTGGGAACAGCCACTTTATGCTGTCATGCCGAAAATTTAAGTTTGATTATCTACTGGGATGAAATTTGTTATAGTGATATAACAGATCGTCCAGCTAAATTTGTATCCATTATATAATTATGTTTAGCAGAGAAAGTGTATCCCTGAAAACGTCATATTCAGTTTCTTGTTTTATGAAGTTGATTAAATTGTTGTATTTTACATACTTTTGTGTTTTATCTGTTATATCTTTGCTCATATCTGTGTAATTTCATCCATTGGTTTCATATTAATTATTATATCATAGCAATAATACCTTGGTCGATCATCGCCTATATATCAATAACTCAGGAAATGACTCAATATACTTTTACAATTTTGTTATATTTACGGCCCAATTATAATCGTATAACAAAGTTTGAACTCGTTATATTTCAGATATTGAGCATGTGTTGAGCGAAAAGTACACTCGTGCCTATGCTCGAAGGCAAATAACAGACATCTTCGTGAAGTGATAGAGGCTCTACGTTAAATATTTTAATGAAAAACGTATCCATGGAAAAGCCATAAAATAATTCACGATTCGAAATTTCAAATCAATTGTGTTTGTGAATAAATGATAGTGTAATATAAAATTAACCAATCCTCTTGTTTTGTCTGGGGCTTTGGAGTTGATGTTCATTACATATTTTATATAATCCTTTTTTTTAGTTATTAATAGGTTCAGTATGATTAGGTACATGTATAAATGGGATGGATAATTGCAATAGTCAATATTTGTCATATATAAACTAAACTATTTAATCTCTCTCTCTCTCTCTCTCTCTCTCTCTCTCTCTCTCTCTCTCTCTCTGAAAATGTGCAAAACACAAGCCACATAGTTTGGTTTTTGAACAGGATGTATTTATGAGGACAAGTTAAAATTTAGCCATTCTTTATAAGCCACATGTGCCACTGGAACGCACACATAATCGAACTTAAAACAAAATATCAAACATATTTATATCTTCAAAAACTCAAGACTGCCAATGTATGTGTGTGTCAGAATATGTGCGTGTGTGTGCTGGGGGTTGGAGCAGTATATATCTTACATTTTTATAAGAACTCAGTTTCCGCTTAACGCATGGGTCTCACACTCGGAAATATATTTGCATACAATGCCAACTATGTCTACATGAAACCTAGATTATAATGGCGGAGACATCACAAGTGTGATTTTAACGTGGCAGTACAATATCTTATATGAAGATGATCATGTCCATATTGATTATAATAAGTTACAAGGGCTTCAGTAAAACACTGTATTTATTACCAACACATATATTTACGATTTGCTTCACATTCTGTAGAGGCCCCGAGTGGCCGAGTGGTCTAAAGCGCTCACCGTTACTAATCACTGCCATCTCACTTCTGTCTGCCTGGGTACTAATCTCAGGCTCGGCTAATGTGGGTATGTGAGAAAGCTTTCCGGTAGCTTCTCGTCGGTTGCTGGTTCTTTCAGGGGTTTTCATAGGTTCTTCGTCAACCAATAATACTGGCCGTCATGTATATAGCCTATATTGTGCTGAAAAATGGCGTTCAACCCTATAATAACAACATCACATTATGCATTTACAACTATTTGTTACATCTACATGTTATGACATTTTTTTGTCTCGTTTGCGCTGCCCTAACTATAGACTGTATTACGAGATGGAATTTATACCTGACTGCTTGCGAAAAATTCATAACAACGACTTAGTAAATCTATACCTCAATGGATTGCTTTGTGTTGTATTTGGTATGTTACTATTACCACAAGAATACAATGTAATAAACTAGTCGCAAGTCCCCTTTTTTGAGTACAGGTACATTAAAATGACTGAAATTATATGCTCTAATAAAAATATATTATCGTAGTTCAATCTTGCACTATTATACAGTTTAGTGGAATAATTAAATTGGTAGCTTTAATAATTAAAAGTACGGTGTTGTTTTAGTTCCAAGGATATCCTTTCGGAAATATACCATATGTTAACAGTCATACATACCGTACTGAAACATGTACATACGGACAGTCATTCGTTGCTTTACTGCTTCTTTACTGAGAAAATATATGACAGCTTGGTATGTGAAAATGTCAAAACATGTTAAGAATATTCAAAACCATCTACATGTATATAGTTTATAGTACCAGGTTTATACAGAAAACTATATCATTTTCCGGGAACAAACGAACACTAAAATTCATATATATATATATATATATATATATATATATATATATATATGGAGAGAGAGAGAGAGAGAGAGAGAGAGAGAGAGAGAGAGAGAGAGAGAGAGAATTTGTTCAAAGTTTAATATAGTGCATCAGGCATATACTGATTCTTGTTAAACTTAAATATTTAAAATAGCTCGTTCCTGTAAAACAAATGCATGCAAAGAAAGAGGGGTTGGTGGCTGTTGGTTCAGTATAAAAGCCACTAGTTACACAAGGAATTAACTGTAATACCTATAAGTCAGAATCTTACGGACATCATTTAAAAAAAAAACCAATAGTTATTTTTTATTTGTATCTTTAATGTAGTTTAATTATTATTTCTTTGCAATAGATCATTGTCGAAAATTTGCCAAAATTTGCGTCAAGTTGTAATTATTGTGATATACTACCATTTATATATTACCATTATTTATTAATTACCGTCAAGTTTGGGAATTATGCGATACACCCCATGTATTCAATCCCATCCCATAGTGTCACGTTGGAAACACTGTAATATGCTATAGCTATTATCCCTCTTATTTAGTGTCAGATTTGGGAATAGCGTGATATGCAGCATCTGTTCATCTTCATAATTTGGAGTAAAGTTAGATAATATATATTGTGCATGTACACATCCATCCATCAATCCATCCACACACACACACACACACACACACACACACACACACACACACATACATACATACATACATACATACATACATACAGTATTCCATTGGTATATAATACCTCATTTCAAGTTGGTCACTTTTTGTAAATGGTGGGTCTGGTTATTGATCTAATTTCTTACATCATGAGCTATGTTCTAATGAGGGTGTTTTGTATGCGGATGTCCATTAAATATTTCAACAATTTTTAAGCAATTCCCCCCCTTCCCCCATGAAAACTGCTGTCAAACTTTCAGAGACCCCCTAATACAATTATGTCAATTTTTTTTAACCCCCCCCCCCCCCCCCCAAGAAAACCTAACAATATTTTATACGGATGGCTTTAATGCTAAAAAAAGATTTTATGGAAATTAAAAGGCCTACAAATAAATTGTAATACATTGATTTTTTTTACTTGTTTAACATATTTTAAATTGACTATAACTCTTTGAATTCATAAAAAATTCGAGACTTGTATATTCTAGCTTATATCATCTTCTCATTTTCCTATTTCCGAGTTTTTGATTTTATCAAATTTATTGTTAAAAAAATTAACATTTGTCAACAATTGTCAAACTTCTTCAAACCGCCTCTCCCCCCCCCCCCCCATTTTGTTGACATAATTAATGGACGACCCTATCAAGTATCAGTTCTTAAATCGTGGAATAAAGAAATTTGACTGACCTAAATTTGCTTCACAGGTACATACATTGTAAATAGGATATATCACTGCCCTCATGTACCCATACCTGTCTGGATAAAGCCTGCACCTGTCTGAAAACATTATATACATGCCATACTTTATGCATCAATGGATCTTTGTGTACAGCTTTTGTTAAAATATATAGTGTTATAGTGTTATTATTTGGTCAAATGAATAGCATAGACTCTTGTATGTCATCACTAAATTCATCATTAAATCAAATCATGTAGTGTTATAGTGCTATTATTTTGTCAAAGTGCCATCACATAATGCAACACTCTATATGTGTACATGTATATAGTAATATTTAAATGAGAAATTTATTGTTAGAACGTTTTGAAAATCTGCTTTGCCTTTACATTAATATAATGATTGCTCCCTTACTGAGTCGCTGTCATTAAAAAGCTTACTAGTTTTTACAATATGATAAGCGTTCTGAAGGCTGCAAGTCCGTAAACAATGACAAGTACACGCGAAGTGTATTTCTGTAGATGCGAACGGATCTTCCGGGGAAATATAGTTCTGGCTAATCGACAAAGAACAGGTAATAACACAGATTTGCCTGTTTATGAAAATGAAGAACCAGTGACTTATAACTAAAAAATGGGTGATCAAAATGTAAGACATATTACATATTGATTTTGTATATATGTAGGACTAGACTGAAGCCGAGTAAGTTTTGGATCTTCTTTCCCTTTGCATTGAAAGAGATTTTATTTCTTTAACAGTAGTGTATACTGTCCCAGCTACAAAACCAATACAGCCTACAAATTAAATGACTGGTTTGTGGGTCCTGATTTTAATTATTGATATTTGTTTGCCTCATGACGTTTGTTTCAAGCAATAGGTGTAACATTTTCTTTCTTCTCCAAAACGTTCCTTCCTTCCAAGGTACATACAGGATCCATGTTTGTCTTGTGTTGTACACCTCCATATAAATAGTACTCAATTAACAAAATAGTTAATTACACTTTAGAAGAGGCAACACTTATACTGTTTCTTAACTTGGAGAGTTTCCATACCCAATCTGGCTTCCAATATATATATATATATATATATATATATATATATATATATATATATATATATATATATATATATATATATATATATATATATCTGACAGCATTTGTTTCTTGACCTGGAGAGTTTCCATACCCAATCTGGCTTCCAATATATATATATATATATATATATATCTATATATATATATATATATATATATATATATATATATATATATATATATCTGACAGCATTTATTTATTTATTTCTTGACCTGGAGAGTTTCCATACCCAATCTGGCTTCCAACATATATATATATATATATATATATATATATATATATATATATATATATATATAACAGCATTTGTTTCATGACCTGGAGAGTTTCTAGACCCAATCTGGCTTCCATTATCTTATCTTTAACGTCTGACCACCATTTACCAGATCAGCCTTGTTCTGACATCACATATGAGGCTTCTTTCATAGCTCATATGAGCTCATTGATGGATTTATAAATAAAAACCATTGCAAAGACAGCTGCCTAATGGCCACTTTGCATAATATAAGATAATTGAATGGAATGCTCAGCTTAATAATTGGAAATATATACTTGTACCACTCTGAAAGTGAGCTAATTAGTGATGAGTGGTTAATTACTAGCACTCAGTTCTCTAGGTCCTAAGCAAAAACACTGAAAGTTGACTTATCACTAAAACATGGGAGATCAGTATGAAAGTCTAGGGTGTCCTCAACAGCTGAACAAAGCCCTGACACTTTAGTCCAGTGTAAGAATTAAATCTGAACTTTTCTGTATTCACTACAACACTTTAAAACTTTGAATTGTATAATGTATATGATGACTTGCAGTCTATACATTGTTAACCTCTGATTGAAATTGCATGAAAATAATACTAATGCACATATTAATACGAAACAAAAATTCCCATTAAATATATTATGTCAAACTAAATTATCTTGACATATTTGAGGTAAAAGAAAGAATAAATCAAATCAGTCAAAAATACTAGTCCACATCCCCCTTTTCCCAAACTTCAAATTAAGTATTACCGGTAGATGGTTGGTCTCTGATGCTAACTGACATTCTCATTGTGCTTTTGTATCGCATTACAAAAAAATAAAACAGGAGCTTTTGTTGATTATGATATGCTGCATTAATACAAATAAACATAAAAAACCAAAGCAAATATAACTGCTAAGATTAATACTTAATGTTTTAATTAAAACATAAATTCATTATTAATTTCCTTTTTAATTATTGAAATATGGCTATCAGGATTTCTTGCAAGATCCTTTCACACCATTTGGCACATCTATTTTTTTATGTGCAAAACATAGGAAATTGAAAAGAAGACTAGTTGTTTTTTTGTAAATGAAACATATGTTAGAATTCATCTCAATATTTTGTTTTAATATGTTTTGTAATTTATCTTGTCATAAGTTTTGGAAGATGCAGAATCTTCCAAGCAAAGGTTAAATATTCTACTCAGCTTGAGCTGTGTGATGCACATTTATAAGATAGCAATAATAATGATAATGAGGACTTTGTATATCACCTAATCTTTAGAGGCTCTAAGTGCTTTCCATGATCTATAATGATATGACCACCAAAAAAAAAAAAAAAAACAACTTGAAATTAGAAAACATTAAATCATGCAGAAAATATTTAAGGTAGGAAACATTATTTGAAGTTTGTTCCCGCAGTCAAAAAGGGTGATTAAATGGATAGCCAGTGTATTGTACAGAGCAGCACGGAGGTGTGCTCAGATCGTGGTACTCTAAGGATGGTCCGAGCAGCTGTGTGTTGAACTTTTTGAAGTTTCTAGATTAGATATTGAGACAAACCAGACAGAATTGAGTTACAGATTTGTCCAACAGTACTATATATATACATTTAGTGAGCAAATGCCCCATCATGGTTGTATGTGATAAATTATTGAGATCCATACCCTTTATCCATTCATGCATATATATATGCACTCAGTCTAAAATATCAGATAGTTATGTTTTGGATTAAGGACCTATTTTGAGTGCCTTGGGTGGGAAAATTTGACGAATGTGGGATGTTTTAGTTTTACACAAGCATTCTACAGTCAAACTGTTTATGATAAATCACTTATGGAGAAAATTGACTCACAAGATATGTTGACTTTGAATACATTTTCATTTCTTAGATATATTCATGTATTGGATTTGGAAACCCTGGCTGTTTAAGACAGGTTATTTCTTAACAGAGATGAATTTTAGACAGATAAGCCTTTGTTATCAAATGACTTTACATTTCTTGTTTTACTTTCTTCATGTAGATGAAGCCTGGTCACCAAGCATCAAGATGAATTCATGTTGGATCATGAAACATATTATGGACACTGGTCCGCTGCTGTGTACATAAGAGCATACCATGCAAATTGATTAATGTATGAAACTCCTCAGGTATAATGTCATGCATTGTTTCCTTATTTTACTTAAATGCAAGTCATCTCTTTCCACAGTGTGATTAATGCTTTATTGCCACTGTATGACTAATGTTAGGCACATACAAGTAATCTCTTCATACTTTGTGCTTAATTTAGTTACAGACAAGTCATTTCTTTCCACAGTGTTACTGAAGCTAGTTACAGGCAGGTCAACTCTTTAAATTTTATGAATAATGCTTGTTACATACAATTTATCTCTTCCCACTGTGTGATTAATGCTTTCTTCCCACTGTATGACTAATGTCAGGTACATACAAGTCATCTCTTGATACTGCATACCTAATTTAGTTACAGACAAGTCATTTCTTCCCACAGTGTGACTGAAGCTAGTTACAGACAAGTCATCTCTTCAGATTGTGTGAGTAAAGCTAGTTACATTCAAGTCATATATTCACATTGTGACCAAAGCTTTCTGCATACAAGTAATATATTCATAATGTGACTAAAGCCATTTACATACAAGTCATCTACATTACATCATATATTCACATTGTGACTAAAGCCATTTACGTACAAATCATGTATTCACATTGTGATTAAAACATTTACATACAAGTCATCTATTCATGTTGTGACTAAAGCCAATGACATTCAAGTCATATATTCACATTGTGACTAAAGCCTTCTACATACAAGTCATATATTCATAGTGTGACTAAAGCCATTTACATACAAGTCATGTATTCACATTGTGACTAAAGCCATTTACGTACAAATCATGTATTCACATTGTGATTAAAACATTTACATACAAGTCATCTATTCATGTTGTGACTAAAGTCATTGACATACAAGTCATGTTTTCACAGGTTTGTGCCAATTATTCAAGATTTTGAAATAAATAAAACAACTAAAAGCTTGGGAATTATGTTTGCATTGTTGATTTGTTTCTAAATTGTTGGTGTGTAAATGGTAATTAGGCCAGCGCTTGTTACATCTTTGATTAAATTTCAGAAGGTTTTACTTTTTGCTAATAATTTGCTATGGTCTGTTTCAGATTGTATTGAATTAGTAAAAGATAATCAAATATTTTCAATATATTCACTTTAAATTAAATGAGTTTATCTGTACAGTCATACCTACTCATTTTTTGTGATTACAAATCTGAGTGGGACTGTTCTGTTTTGTGTGCATGGGACCATTCAATTATGTGAGTTGGTTTAGAATGCATAGGAAATATTACATGTACATGTGCTGGAACTTTATGGTCAAGTCAGAACAGATAAGTGAATTGGCAAAACTGGGTCAGGAGTTTTGACAAGTCTCTTTAACTAGAGGGAGGATTCTGACATGATCTTTAGCATGAAAATGGGAAACAAATTTAATTTACAATTTTATTTTATTTTCTGTTATTTTTAAATACAGTTTTTTTTAAAGATATTGTCAGTCCTTTCACATAACTTGTTGCCTTTCATACTGTACTTATATATGGACCAGAAACATTTCTAGCATTTTTTGGAATTCATTGCCTGGATTATATTTGTACCACAAGCAATTTCCCTCAGATACAAAATATAATTTTAGTGTCTACATTGGAATGTGGCAGTTTTAATGCAATTTTGCAGACTCCAACAAAAATTGTGAAATTGTTTCTTGTCAATTCTTGGAATATATATGGTCCTTATGGACTCTGATGATACAGTTGCATGCAGATGTTTTGACTGTGCTCTAGTCAACATCCGATCTGGCTCCATTCATAAATAGTGCATGTATTTTGATACGATACTCTGTATGGTTCTGACTGTATAATTTTTTAAAATAATTAATATTTATATCCTTAAATATTCAATTAGTTCTGAACTAAACAAGGTACAGTGTAGTTAGAATGCATGTTGTTTTCATTGCAAGTCATCTCCAGAGATTACACTATGTAAATAAGTAAGTACTGTACTTACACTTAATTTAGTTTGTTGGCATTTGCTCTGACTTTTTCTATTGCCAAATATAGTTATTTAAATTCAAAGATCTAACATGTTTTTTGACACATGATTAAAAACATTGTATGAGTAGTTGTTGTTATTGTTGGGTTTAATGCCATTGTTTCAGCACAAGATAGGCTATACATCGCAGCCAGTGTGTGGAGGAAGAAACCGGGAAAACACACAAGAACCTACTGGCAAGCTTTCTTGCATATCCACATTGGTCAAGCCTGAGACTCGAACCCTTTCAGACAGCTTGTATTAATAAGCACATGGGTTAAATGCCAAGCTGTAAATAATAATGTGAATTAACATTCATTAAATCAAACAAAGAAAGCTTGAAATTAGATTTGACGTAGCACAAAACAAAACTTCAGCAAAATATAAAATTAAATGGAATAATTAGTAAACAAGATTGCCATACAAGTTTGGCATAATGAATAACAGTGCGATATAATGTGGACTCAATCAAAATAAAAATTAATATTGGTACATATATGGTAGTTAAAGATCTTGAAAGATTGTCTGGATGTTGTATACAATGCATTAAGCCACATGTATGTTTATTGAGGGCAATTAAAACAAAGCTCAAGGAAGACTTAATGGTTTTATTGTTTGGTAGTAATTAAATTAACAACTATTTGTTTTTTCATGACCTAACATGTTTTGAAACTAAGGAAAACTAATTTTATTTTATGTTCTTGGAGAATATATTATATCTTGCCAAATTCTTTGTTTACAAACTTATTTAAAGCAGTTCAGTCACGTGGTCACAGGCAGTATTGTTGTAAATATAGCATTGGGATCAAGTTGGAAAAAAAAGTTTCAACCTAAATTTGTCAATAATAATGCATATGCAGGCAATTTCAGTGATGGACTAGATACACTCCTTATCATGGGAAGAAAACCTTCTGGGCTGGAAGCATTACATGCATGTATATAAGTTGAGTCCAGCTGCAGATGTAGATTCAATAGACAATGATCTGGCATTGCTTAATATGACAACATATCTAGGCTTGGGTTTTAAATGAGGACATACAATCATTGTCTGATTTAAATGTTATATCTCATTTACATGCATCAGACATGGGATTGAAAAAGCTCGTTACATTGTTTTAGTGTATTGGAAGATGGTTGCCTAATGTGCAGATTTTGCATCAGTAATTGTTTATTAGGTAAAGTGCAGTGGAATGAAAAATTACTTAGCTCTATCACACCAAAGATATGCTATGATTGCAATGGCAAACCTAATCCACACCACAATTACAATAGCCCTTTCAGATATAGTCCACACCATAATTACAACAGCCCTTTCACATATAGACCACGATACAATTACAGTAGCCCTATCACACTTAATCTACAACATAATCAAAATAACTGTATCACACTTAATCCACAGTATAATTACAATAGCCCAATTACACTTAATTCACAGCAAAATCAAAATAGCTCAGTCACACTTAAGCCACAGTATCATTACAATAGCCCAAGCACACGTAATCCACATCATAATCAAATAAGTTCAATCACACTTAATCCACATTATAATTACAATAGCTCAATCAAACCTAATCTACAGTATAATTACAATAGCCCAATCACAATTAATCCACAGCATAATCAAAAAAACTTTATCACACTTAATCCACAGTATAATTACAATAGCCTAACCACACTTAATCTGCATCATAATTGCAATAACCTTATCATACTTAATCCACAGGATACTTAATCCATATGATAATTACATAATACATGTATAAATAATAGAATCAAACATAATTCAACTGTAGACAGCCCGTTTTATTTGAGATGACTACATCAGATTTATTTTTAAGATACATAATTTAACTTTTTTCATTTTTACAGAATTGGGTTCACCACACATGCCTGTATTGGTGGCTGCAGTGAGATGATAATGTATGGAACAGCTAATACAGACTGCTACAGTCCAAAATCTGTGCAAGGGTGTGTAGTCTCTTTTGTGCCATCTAGGGTGATTTCATTGTTGGAAAGTAGAGGAAATTTTTTAATCTTTGAAGAGTAATGAGCAGTCATATTACCTTAAAGATATGTTTACAGTCTTAGGATTGAAAATCTATGGATCTATATTCACCATGAAAAATAACATCAAATGTAATCAGTGTTTTATGATGTTGAGGGATAATTGATTTAGACCCAGACATCTAAAACAGTGAATGACACTGGTGACTTTGTACTTGCCATTCAACTAAAACAGTGAATGACACTGGTGACTTTGTACTTGCCATTCAACTCAAACAGTGAATGACACTGGTGACTTTGTACTTGCCATTCAACTAAAACAGTGAATGACACTGGTGACTTTGTACTTGCCATTCAACTCAAACAGTGAATGACACTGGTGACTTTGTACTTGCCATTCAACTCAAGCTAGAAGACTTCAGAAAGGGTTGCAATGAACACAGACTAAGGTTGGAAGGACACAGCTCAATTTAAAAATGTGTGTCCGATGTCAGTTATAGAATAGAGTTTGGATCACATGCTTTGTATGTTCTACACATAGTCTGCATGATTTGGAGGAAAAAACACACACAAGTCCTTCATTTGATGGAGGTGATCTGTTAAAAATGTTTTTGGAGGCTCAGCAAAAAGAACATTTGCATTGAAAAAATAAAAAGAGATATTCAGTTTGTCATAATGATGGAAATGTATTTTCGATCTGGAAGATGCTATTTTTGTGTGAGGTTACCCAATTCCAGTATGTACTGTTATGTTATGTAAAATGCGAAATGAGTCCTACTCAGTTTGTGCATGACCAATAATTTGTTTACTTTGCTGAATAAAAAATGTAGCTTCTGATCTTGTATTCTTTGTCAAAATCATATTGGCAGACACAATTATAATACTTAACCATTCCAGCTTAAAACTAGCAAGTTTTACATATCATATGAAAATAGCAAGCATATAGTACCATTTCCTTATTTAATTTGGAATCAGGTTTCAGAAACCATTGTCCATACATGATTATAACCCAGAATTAAGATACATATTGTAAGAATCATCGATATATTGCCAACATTTTATTCAGAAAAGAGAAATGTATTTTGTCAAGTTTTGTGATTATGTAATGAGATTTACACATTTAGAATTAAGTTAAAATTTATATTTGCTTCATAAATTGTAATCAGAAAAATTGAATTTGCATGGGAGGTAATATTAACCAAATATAACAATGTGGGCAGATTTTTGTAAAACAAAAGAATCTAAGTAAGAAAAGAGCAAGTTGACAACCTACATTTTACATAAGGGACTGATCTGCTGATTCCTTTGTACAGATTATGATTACATGATATCATGCTGGAAATATACATGTAAACAATATTACATATAAACTAGTAAAAATATTTTCCAATCAAAATATGCTTGACTGAAGATGGGAATAAGAACAACAAGGACATGGAAGAAACAGATAAAGAAATGAATAAATAAAACAAATATTATTTTTGAGGATACATTTGTAGTGAATTAGCAAGGAGACAGTCAGCTGACCTGGCCATAAGGGCTTATGTCCATCCTACAGCAAATATTGTGTTTCATCTGTCAATCAAGAATTGCTTCGTAACACTATCAGTCCATACTTCAAATCAGATTTTGATCAAATTTGGAATATTTGCTTATAACATTATCAACTTGGTTAGGTTCAATAAATAGAATAATTGGTCCATGCTAATGAGGACAACTTGCATCTAATTGGATGAACTCATTATCTTTCTAGAGACTTTACTTCTTATCTGATTTTACAAAAACTTGTAATATGCGCTCATTTTACTAAAGTCTTGGATGATTTTAGTGGTGAACAAGACCCACACATACAATGACAAGACTGACTGGGCTTGTTTTAACACTAACCATACTAAGGACTACCCACACATACAATGACAAGACTGACTGGTCTTGTTTTCACAGTATGAGAACAAGATCCACACACATACAATGAGAAGATTGACTGGGCTTGTTTTCACACTAACCATACTAGAGACTATTTCTGATCTAGTTTTTTATAAGACTTGGTCAGTAGGTTAAATCCTTGAAAATACTTGATGAGCAAAGATGTAAGCAAGATCTACTGATATTAATATGATTTTGTGTCTAATTAGTTGAGCGTTTACCTTGGTGAATTGGCTTATATCGTCAAGATTTGTAATGCTGTTTGATTATGAGCCAGAGCTGTGAATGTTAAGGTGATTTAGCAGATGACTTGAGCTGCTTACCGATTTGAGTAATTGTATTTCTGATTTGATAAAAATGTACTTAGTTGACATGATTTAAGGTTATGTCTGCCTGATTTTTGTCCTGTTAACTTGAATTTAAGTTAAAGACCTGACCTTGTTTACAGATTGGATGGATATTTCCATCTGAAATGATTCACCTCATGGGCACACTGTTGCATAATAGGTCAGTTAAAAATAAAGGATGTGGTAAACAATAGATTTTAATCATGGTCAGATAGAATTTGAGAAGGAACATTCATTTAAATTATTCAGTGAAATTATAAGTGCTCATTTTCTTTTGGACTAAAATACTTCTTTGTGATCATTGAGAACTTGTTTAAAGACAATATGGAGTATATAATTGTAATATACCAACAGTATTTGGTACATCAGCCTATTCAAGACTATTGATACATCAATAGATTGAAGAATATAGTGCATTAGAATAGTCAAGATTATTGATACATCAATACATTAAAGACTATAGTGCATTAGAATAGTCAAGACTATTGATACATCAATACATTGAAGACTATAGTAAATTAGAATAGTCAAGATTATTTGATACGTCAATACATTGAAGACTATAGTGCATTAGAATAGTAAAGACTAGTTGATACATCAATACATTGAAGACTATATTACATTGGAATAGTCAAGACTATTGATACATCAATACATTGAAGACTATAGTAAATTAGAATAGCCAAGATTATTTGATACGTCAATACATTGAAGACTATAGTGCAATAGAATAGTCAAGACTATTGATACATCAATACATTGAAGCTTATAGTAAATTAGAATAGTAAAGACTATTTGAAACATCAATACATTGAAGACTATAGTGAATTAGAACAGTCAAGATTATTGGAAACTTTAAAAACTTTCTATACATTTGGACGTCTGATAAAACAATTATGATTACTTGAGATTTTTAATTCATAATACTTGATTTAATTTTAAATTTTCACTATGTAATCTAGAGAAAAATTATTTGTTGAATTTTATTGAACTTTTTTGATTCACTTTTTGTTTCTTAATTTATTAACACATCTTGTGTAATCAAGATATATAATTTTCTTTGATTATGAGCAGAGATATATGCATATTAAATAAGAGATACTCCATTCGACTGGTTGACTTTTTCACACTTATAATATGATCGTATCATAAATAAAAATTGAAGCACTAAGTGACCTTGGGACGATGGGCATAAACTTGGAAGTTTTGCTATTAGGTTTTGGTTAAAGTATTTCATTTGTTTATATGTCTATGGCATGATGTCCCAGTACTAGATATCACTATAAAACTTCCACATTACAGACATTGTATTGATCTAACAGAAATGTTGTTGAAGCTACATTAAAAATCTAAATCAGACACACATACATGCACACTCTATTTAATCCCTTGATGGAATTTTAGTTGTGAGTCATTATTAAGCAAAGAGAATTTCTTATTCAATACATCTCTATATGCATTTGACCCTGAGAGGTCAAGATCACAGTCACAATATGCAGCATGTTTTCAACTTTAAAGCTATGTCCTTCTTGTAAAATGTAAAATTTGTGTTCATCGCTGTTGACCATTGATACATTATCAGAAATGATTTTGGTGAGAATTATGAAAATGATACATCCAGTTAATGAGAAAGTATCAGTTAAGGTTCTCACTATTGTCAAGGGTGTATCAATCACAATAGTGTTTTATTCAAATAGCATGTTATAAGTGTATTTGGGTATTTCCAGACTCCAACTTCACTACACTTTCAAATAATCATTAGTAACAGTTAGTTTGTGTATTGCTTTCTCTACAACTCTGTTTTCTTAGTATGGGGATTTTAAAGGCATACAACCGAAGTAAAAACGAATGAAATTATATATTTCTTTTTTCAGTTCATGACTACTTATTTAGTTGAAAAATTACGATTCAGGTTGTTACTGAAGCCGAAATCAGGCTAGTATCGGAAATTTTGTGATAAAATACCCGGTACACGATTTTTCATTATTGTCTGGCAGACAAAAATTTGCTATTTGCTATGCCTATATTCATGTAACCTCTAAATTGACCTCTCCCGAAGATTAAGAATTTTAGCCATGCGCAAACACGTGATTTAAAAAATAATGGCGGACGCAACTATATCGAATGCGAAGACTTAGATTCTGAAAGGAAGGGAAAAAGCTCTCTGGGAAAATTATACCAGCACACGCATATGTATTGGTGACCAGCATGAATGAGGGAATAAAAAGAAGTGTAATATTTTGCAGTTGGTAAAGATTGTATATTTTGTTAAAATATGGTTTGTTGTATTTAGAATAATATTTTTTTGGGTAAATTGTTTGTTGGCAAATGTCTTTTGTTTTTGTTATTGATATGTTCCTGATCATATTGTTTGTATTTTAGATAAATGGCCGCAAGGGAGATTAGTCTTTTACTAAATGAGCCACCCCTTTAAATAAATTTATTATTTCTTGAAGCATTATCATTCCCATCATAATAACCAAGATAAACGATAATGCTTTCTTTTGATACAAAACTAAAGATTTCCAAGTTCAACATTAGTATCTACACATTTCAAAATTTTATTTTAAGGGATTCAATCTTGTCTGAACTTGAAAAACTTAAGAAGAAAGAATGTTTAATGATGGAAAGGTCTAAAAGTTTTATCAACCCATTTGAGAAAGTCTACATACAAAAAAAATAATTGTGATACATACATAAAAGGGGAATATTTGTGTTAAGTATACTAAAAAACAACCATTATGTACATGCATGATATATGTAACTAAACTAAAAGTAATTGTATAATATATATATAGTATTGTATAGGTATTACGTTTGATGTTGCACAATTAGTATCACAATGCATATTAAACGTTTTTTTTTGTATTACTACTACTGAAAGAAGTACTTTCATTAATAAGAGAACAGTGCGAACATCTAGAAAGAAAAGAAACGTTTAATATGCATTGTGATACTAAATGTGCAACATCAAATGTTATTTATTTGATCACATGCAAAAACAAAAGAAACGTTTAATATGCATTGTGATACTAATTGTGCAACATCAAATGTTATTTATATGATCACATGCAAAAAATGTGACGTCCAATATATTGGACAAACTAGTCAACAAATATCTAAACGTATGAACCAACATAGATCAGACATACAAAATTATATCAATAAATCTTTTTCATCTCATGTTGCCGTACACTTTAACAATAGTTCTCATACTTTGCAAGATTTTTCCTTTCAAACTATTGTTATAGCTGAATCTGAAATGGAACGTTTGCTAAAAGAAACCTACTGGATTCACCATCTTAATACAGTATATCCAAAAGGTCTAAATTCCAAAGCACTTTACAACCTTCATTAATGTAATATATATATATATATATATATATATATATATATTTAAAATATATATTTATATACATTAATTAATTTGCATCATACATATTAAAAGTAAAAATAAAACTGTTCATCTCTATTTATTCATAAATTTTACACATATTTACCAATAGAGATACAAGTATCTTGAAGATCCAGTTTTATATCTTTCTATGTATTAAATATTAGTAATATGTGAAAAATATATATATATATATATATATATATATATATATATATATATATATATATATATATATATATATATGTATATATATACACATATATATATATATATATATATATATATATATATATATATATATATATATATATATATATATATACATGTCCATGTTATTTATTAAAGAATAAGAAAAGTAGGTTACAAATGTACAATCGTAAGCTATGACATCATATTGTTTATGTCATATTGTTTACTCAGAAACATGATATATTTAATGACATAAGCAATCATAACAAATTCTGTTTGAATTCAGTTTGTGTGTGTGTGTGTACCTAGCTACCCTAATTTTCAAAGAAATGCAATAGGAAACATACATGGGGGTGGGGGTTGGCTTAATTTCAATATTTGTTTCTCTCTAGTAGTTTGTTTAGGTGATGTACTAAAGTTTGGCATTGAGTAAATGGTAATCGCTTGTGTCAATAGCATAGAAACCAAGCACAGGATACTAAAACATCAATGTAATTTCTATAGAACTGTCTGGTATTTTGGAATGGGATGTCTGTAATCAATCATTTATAGTAGGTAATGGTACACCAGTTTCTCAAATTAAAGTCTCTGGAAGACAAAGAAAAAGGAAGAACGGAGGCAGAAGTTAGACGAACTGGAGGGAATTGGACTACCAGTCCAGAGAAAGATCATACAGATGAGTAGGAACACAGGACAGGAGGAAAATATATTACACTAATTCAGATGATAAAATAGGCCAAAATTTGGTCGAGTTAAAGACGAGTAATAGGGTTTTAATTTGAATTTCATTTGAGAGATGACTGTTATTTAATGATATTAAATTGCTGTATATTTGACTTTCACATTTTGTGTATTCATTAATTTAACTGTTGGCACCACTGACTGGGGGTTCTGAGCATTGCGTCTATCACTACTTCAATTCCTCACAAAAACAAGCCAGGGGAGGGTGGTGGTCTTTTGTAATAATTTAAATAATATTGGGAGCACCGCACCCAACCTAAATAACTCGGAAAACCTCTATATATGCCATAATTATTCTTACATGATATCCTTCAGTTTTGTATGCCTGACTGTACTTTTGAATTCAAGTTATGTCTGTACATGCACATTTGTACTTATAAAAGTTAAATACATTTCATAATATATAACAGTTAGTTTTACAGTGTATGCAGTTGTGTACATTCATCTGGGTATTCATATAAAGTGTATAATTATTTCTATAGTAAATGAACACATTTTTAAAACAAAAACTGAAATTTTGATGCTTTTAATTGGTGTCAAGTATATTTGATTTAGATGTAATAAGACGACTGATGATGCACCTATGTGATATAAGCATTCAAGGCTGCTTTTGATGAACTATTATTATAGTCTTAAAAACCTTATTCTGTTTCCAGAGCCATTTTGTTTTACATCTAATTGAAATTAATGAGCAGTATCTGGATATAATAGTGTCCTAGTGTTTGTAGTTCTGTTGATATTTACAAGCCAATCTGTTTTCATGAAATACTGCAACAGGTTTTGCTTACTCAACTCAATATGAATATGTGTTATTTATCATTGTATATGCACAATTAAAATCATATTCACCAGTGTATTTTTGTTCTTTACATCCTTTGCATCCCAAGACAATGCTAGTCAACTTCAATTCATCCTATGTTTTTAATAAATAGTCTCCTCACAGTTGATTTCAAAACATAGCCTTACATATAATCATTCTTTAGTGGGTAGATAGCTTAAAAAAATGCATACTACAAAACAAATGCTTTATACAGCTTAAAATCAACATAATTTATATTATTCACACATCATATCATTAGATAGATCACCCAAGTCTTCCTTGAGTAAAGCCATGGTACAGGCCAAAATTATTTATCCATTATATGCCATACACAACAGCTTGGAATGACATGTCTGTTGCCAGTACTTAGGTGTCCGTTAAGTCCATAAAATAAACTGCCTATTAGCAATATGCCTTTTCCTCCAGTTGTAATCATTATCTTCTTCTGCTGCCAGGGCATCTTGCATATACCTCTGTGCAAAAAGGAGCACGACTTCATCTAAAATAACCAGGTCAATATCCTGCAGACATTTTTATAAAATTGTCAGTAAAAAATATTCCAAATAAAATAAATGCATTAAATGTTATGTTGGAAAATATTAATTTTAGCGTTATGCAATGAAGCAAACGTGTAAATATACAAACAAATGCGCAAATCACATCGACTATCGGATACGTGTCTCGTGAGCGTGAGGTGGTAATGCAAATGCACAAGAAAATCAACTTTATTCTGAGCCTAAGAAGCGACTTTAGCGAGACCTTTTAATGGCGGTTCTGGTTACAATGATACAAATTATCATAGTTTTATTTGGTTTATCTTACAACGCAACACAATCTCACAAACACGACAAGTAAACACTTTCAAGAATGGCCCCTGAAAGGAACCTCTTATTGTCAGGATTTTCTATCATATTTGTTGACGCGCGTCACGTGACACTGCGACTTCGGAGTTTATCGGTAAGTTCCGTTTCTGCATAATTAATTAGCAATCCGTACAGAAAATCATTATATTTTCATTGATTAAACTTACAGTTGTACATTTTTTTAAACTGAATGACCTGTAATTGCTCATTATTTCTACTACACTTTTCATAACATCATGCATTTGCAAGAACTAAAAAGTCAAAAATCTTAGGTTGTATGCCTTTTAAGATTAGGGTATGGTACTTGACTCTGGTTGTAAATTAGTTTTGCTTTGTTTGAGTAAATATGAAATTTTAAGGTTATAGAATACCTTTTTTTTTTCAACTATGTTCACGTGAGCTACTCTACAGATTGGTTAAGGACCTGTTGTTTTCTTTATGCGACTTTCAAAGGTTTAAATAGTCTTTCACAGACAAGAAAGCACTACATATCCAATTGTATTGTCTTGGTAAATTAGAGCTTGTCTCAGTCACCAGATGCTTAAGATTTTTTGAATTTGCCTAAAATGTTAATGCATTAGCTTGAGTTCAAAGTTCAAAGTCCCCACTATACGACATTTTCAGTCACGAGTGCAGCAGTAGTAAAGTCCCCACTATAAGACATTTTCAGTCACGAGTGTAGCAGTAGTAAAGTCCCCACTATAAGACATTTTCAGTCACGAGTGCAGCAGTAGTCCCCACTGTAATACATTCTCTATAAGGATAATAACAAAAAAGTACCCATTAAGAGACAGTTTCAATAACGTCTGTAACAGTTAGACCCCACAATAATAAATTTTTTAAAAATAAGTAGCAAATAAGCATGTAACAAAACATACACATCACGTAATGAAGACAGAATTGCATATTGTTTTACCTCATAACTTTATTAACAAATGAACATAATATATGATTACATGCTCAGCATGCAATTGAAAATACACCATGCATAATTAGGAATGCATATCATATAATAAAGATGTGACCGCTTTGGTTTATCCAGTCCTAATTTTTTGGGTTTCAGCTACCCCTCGTGTTAATTCCCAGTTTCATCAATCATAAACTTTATAATTGTTTAAAAGTTTGTTAAGTTTTATGTTTTCACATGCAGGAAGATTTATTGCTCAGAAAAGAGAAAGGTACCTGGAACGAAAATTTTTCTTATATAAAATGACACTGTTGTATCACATACTTCTGTTATAAAACACAACCATGTGTTACAGTTATTTTTCTTCATTCAGTTTGAATTTGCAGATTGTGATTTTCAAACGGATGCTTGATTAAAAAAAATTAATAAAGTTTTCGCATGAGAAAATTTTGAAGCTACCTTAGTTTTTCGTTCTGTGTTTTTGAAAATGTTAGGCATCTCTCTCTCTCTCTCTCTCTCTCTCTCTCTCTCTCTCTCTGTGATGTGAGTATATTCGTTTTGATATATTTTTACAATCAACATACCAGGGATAGGATTATTCATTAGTGAAATATAATCATACCTTATATTAGGATGAATTACTGCTTTAGTTTTAATATCGACTCTTTCATCCACCACCAAGACTGTACCCAACTGACCTTGTCCAGACAAATGCAAGTTTGCACTGTGTTTGATAACTGGCCAAGATTGTGGAGCTTAGCATTGTGAATTAACTGAACAGGTTTCTGATCATTAATGGATATGTATGTGGTAAAACTTAAAACTAAACTCTTCACCCCCACCCAATCCACCCAAAAAAAACCAACAAAACAACCAAAAATTTTATAAAAAAAACACAAAACCAACATATAAATAAAGTAAAACAAAACTAAATATGAACTTATGCTTGCTATTCAGATCGAAGAAATGTATCAAAAGTCGCTTGGATCTTCATGTATTGAAAGTAGAAACGACGTCATTTCATCTCCTAGGAATTTGTTTCCTATATCACTAAACATCATAGAATTTTGAAATAAATGTATAAAGTTGGTCGGTGAAATCAACCTAGAACCAATCAAGCATATGCGCAACGTATGGACAAGTAGTATATTATCATACACGGAACAGATAATATACCACACAAAATCAATAGCTGTCAAAGCCTGCTTGAACATGATTTAATTAGAGCACATTTTCAGTTTGGTATGTTATGATGTTAGTACGTTTTTCGTTGAGTACTGTTTGACTTGGTAAATTTTCAATCTAATTAATCTTGCCTCTAAAAGTTTTCATCCCAATGAGATCATCGCTCGGCCTTATCCGTCATATACTTATTTAAAAATCTGTCGGAGAATGACCCGAGCTAGGGAGCAATCATTGAACGTATGACACTCGCTGAAATATATAGTACTTTCATCCAACAGGTGGCGCTAATACGTTTGCTCGCTATACGTGTATCATTATTGACTTAACAAAACGAAAGTGCCTTCGAAAATGGCAGCAAGTCGACATGAGTGCAGTATTTGCATGGATAGTTTTAAGAATCCGAAGCTAACATCCTGTCACCATAGTTTTTGTTACAAGTGTCTGGAGGATTATGTACAGGTTAATCTTCACAATGGTTGCTTTGATTGTCCGATATGCAGGACAAGTATACATTTACCGGACAGCGGGATTTCCGGATTTCCAACTACTAATTTCTACATCGATACGGACATGAATGAAAAATTCCCTTGCGATATTTGTGGTCCGAAAAGCATGGCGAGCAGTAGATGTTTGGATTGCGAGGAGAATTTGTGCCAAACATGTTGCTATGTCCACGAAAAATCGAAAGGTACCAGACATCACAAAATAAGTGACTTGGTAACTCTAGATTCTGAAATGAAAGGCAAAATCCGACAACGTGTCTTCTGTGATCAGCATCCAGAAGAGGAAATTAAACTTGTTTGCCGTGATTGTAATGTCACCATTTGTATAATATGCAAAGCGGTTCAGCATGACACGCATCCTACAAAAGCATTAGCTGATGTTGCAGCGGAAGTGAAAATGACCTTAGATACGAAATTGAATCAATGCTCGGACAAACTGATAAGTATCAAGGCTTCCACAGTAAAGGGAGATGAGCTTGATAGAAGCATTAATGATGCTGAGCAGCAGGAATTAAAAGCAGTTGATGACCATATCTCACAATTGCACAAAGCAATTGACCAAGAAGCGGCGAAATTTAAAGACAAAATAAAAAATGTTTACCGCCTCCTGAGAGAGCAAAACGCACAATTCCAAAGTTATATGCAGGAAGAGTTCAGGTCGTGTTCTAACACCAAGGACATTGCACAAAACCTAAGAGATAAGGGAACAGATATTGAGATAATAAAGAAAGGTCCAGATATTGAACAATTAATTTCTGCAGCAATATCAAGGACTGAGCCAACACACACCATACGTGTAGATAGCAAACTGTTTTCTCCAGCCAAAATCATCGCTAGTGAATTGATTCCTTTGATTGGTATCTTGCAAGATTCTACTGACGCCGTAAGTATCAGTACTCGTAAATAACTCATACAGCCATTTAAATTCATGTACTCAGACAGCCATTTAGTTTAATGTACTCATACGCCATTTAACGTGAGATACGCATACAGCCATTTAACTTCATGTACTCACAAAGCCATTTAACTTATAGTACTCATACAGCCATTTAACGTCAAGGACTCATAAGTCATTTCAATTCATGGACTCATAAAGTCATTTAAATTCAGATAGTTATAATGCGATGTAACTTCAGGTACTCATGCAGCCATTAAATTCATGTACTCATGCAGACATTTAACGTCAGATCCTCATACAAAGTTTTAACTTCACGATCTCATACGGCCATTTAAATTCATGTACTCATGCATCCGTTTAAAATCATGTACTCATACTGCCATTTGACATCGTATACTCATACAGCCCTTTAACATCACATACTCATACAGCCCTTTAACATCAGATACTAATACCGCCATTCAACATGAGATACTAATACAGCCATTTAACTTTAGATACTCATAAAACCATTTAACTTCATGTACTCATACAGCCATTCACTTCAAATATTCATACCTCCATTTAACTTCAGATACTTCTACAGCCAATTAATGTCATGTACTACATCCATTTAAATTCGTGTACTCAGACAGCGATTTAACTTCAAACACTCACACAGCCTTGTACTCATAGTGTCATCTAAACTTACGAACTCGTACAGCGATTTAACTTCAGATACTCATACAGCCTTTCAAATTCATTTACTAATACAGCCATATGAGTTCGTGTACTCATACAGCCATTGTTAAAAGACATCTCCGTAAAGCTGAGAGGCTTTGGCATTCCATTATACTTACTATTCATAATGACATATATGAAGACGCTAAGAAGTACATTTATCAAAATTATAGCGCTGCAGTACTAAAATCACGGAGAGTTCCAGCTGCCAAAAGCTCTTCCAGATAACTAACAAACTAATGTACAACACTTCCATCCACCTTCTCACCAGTAGATCTTCCGGCCCCATTTGCAAGTTTCTTCCGTGACAAAGTACAAACCATTAGCGATGCGCTTGACAATACAATTTAAATTGACTCGTTGTCACCATACTGTTACGATACAGAATTTCAGCTACAACCATTAGGAGCATTTTAACCTTTCGATATGGATTTAGTACGTACAATCGTGATAAAGAGTGCACCAAAGTCACGTGAACTTGATCCAATTCCATGATCACTGCGGCTCGAGTGCTAGTGAGATAGAATGGGACTCGAAATGCGGTTTTGATAATACATTCAGGTATTACGACTTGTCAAACAATAGCAGTGAACCAAAACACTATTTTTATTTCATAATTGCGGTCTACATGAAATGCCTCAATTACTATAAATAAAATAATGCGAACCAAAAATGAGCAGTTAACTTCAAAGTTATGGGTGTCCGCTTAGGTGTACCTTGGCTATAAAGATAATAAAAACGAGTGGTTTTATTTACTTTGTGTTTTTCTTGCGAGACGGAGCAGTGTATTCATACTTTGTGGGTTCAATGAAGGATCCGTGGTTATCTTTTCCATGCGTACATTCCGCAATATAATGGATACGTTCATTCTTTTTTATATTTAGAATTAAGTTGTTTATCGGCAGCTATAGCCTCTAAAGGAACTGCCAACATAACGTTAAAAATAAATAAAAATAATGTAGGATAGAATATACATAAAAAAAATAATATAAAATTCATACATACAATTTAAACTGATACATATAATTATGGCGGCAATCAGCCTCATTAACTCAAAGGTGCGACAAATTTAACTATCTGAATTTGCTTACCTACTAAGAGAGCACTACTGCATACATTTTCAAACATTGTACTTTCGTTTACTTATCTGTTTTTTTAAAAATTTCAATTACAATTTTTTTTTTCATTTAAACCTGTGTGTTACGTATATTTGAGATAAGTCATTTATATTTATTTTTTATTGTTTGCTTGTTAGATTCAAATTTGGCATTTTAAGTTTAAGATTCGTTCATTGGGGGGGGGGGGTGACCTGTACTTTACAGAATATACACCAGGTGTTGACCTCATTTCTGACCTGGCTTCAGAGTTGTAAACAAGTTTTAAAATGATTGGTTGGTTCCAAGGACATTATCGAGCTTTATATAAACATCTTTCTATTTTTAGTTGGGTCATACGGTGGGTACGTGAGTTTTGAACGTAAATTTGTTCAAGAAGACCATGTGACCCCTTTCTTGATTACGTAAAAACAGGTATATAAACTATGTTTTGGAGCGAGCTATTTAGTAGAAGTTGGGCTTTTAGAATACTATGTTGTGTGTCGTTTTGAGTTATTTTAAATTACCTTGAACTGGAAATTATGTCAATTCGTTTGGATCAAGAGGAATTATTTTGTTTTTTATCTGGAAAAGAATTGTGCTCATAGATTTGTATTACCATGAACTGACTTCATCATGTGACATCGTCTTTCATCTTGGATACTTCGCTGGGATTCGAACTTGGAATTATTTGGACATTTTATTACCAGGACTTTTGCAATTTCTCTAGTGGATAATATTTTGAATTATTTTTGGACTAATTTTGGAATTGATTCTTAAAACCGTAAGTTTAAGTATCTTAAGTTTTTATTTTCACTCTTTCTATGTTACTGTTTATTTGAGCCTAAACACGTAACACTGTGTTCAATCTTAAGAGGAAGAAGACTCGGATTTAAAGACAGTCAAGCTTTGACGAACGACGGGTTATCCTCATCTAAAAATAGATATAATCTTGTTTCATATGATCACGTGATAGATCTAAATAGTAACCTAATTCGTAAACCTCGCGAGAGAGGTTGTTATTGCTATGATACATTTAATTTTTATGATTTTTCAATAGAAGGCCATCGCCACCAACCAAATCAAATTAAAAAAAACAAATTAAGTGATATTTAAGATGATATGAAAAGATAAAGTGTAAAAAGCATATGTATAAACTAAATACGATAAAGCTCATACATTAAGATCAACAGTCAAACTAAACAGGAAAATGCTAAAATAAAATACCCAAAATATGAATGAGACATACACATGCTAAATTAAATATTGCCATTTAAAATTAAAACATTGAAAAGTTAATGAAGCAAGCGAGTTAAAAACAAAATAGACAAATGTGAAAGAAAACAAAGTAAACTAAATGTACCAATCAGAAGCCAAATAAAAAAAACTGTATCTAAACTATACGAGCAGTACTTGAAGAAACAAAGAACTGAAAGAAAACCAATGTCAGAATAAACAAAGATCGAATGAAACAAATATAAGATAAACAAAATACACTGAATACAAGTAAACAAAATAACACTCAAGCAGGATAAGCTAACGTAATATTAAACAAAGAAACATCAGAAAGTGTAAAAGAACACCGCTATACAATAACTATGCGCTCATACTACTGACATGTAAATGAAAAAAAAAAGTTAATTGATCAATGTAAAGAACAGACGGTGCTCCTCATTTTAAGGAGGTATTACACTTTTTTTATTGGGCCAGAAGCGCATTGCAGTGGACCATGCCGCATCAGATTTGACAACTTGAAAAAGTGTGTCCCGTTTTGTCCTGTCCAAGGATGAATTGTTCAATTCAGTACAAATATTTATATACAAATTTGTAATTTGGCATACATTAAAACTAAGTAATTCCCTCTTATATTTGCTAATTTGTAAGATATATGATCAGTATTTACATTTTCTCTAAAACAAGATAAATAAAATCGTTTTTCTAAGTTTGAATACCAAGATAGCCAGATACAAACTTTCATATATCTGAGTTTTGTCCATTCGTTGAGTGTGTGTATCTGATTCGGATGTTTAAAGTAGCTTACAAAATTGTTAAGTCATATCGCTACGATGACAGCAGTGTGGTAGTTTATAGTGTTGTCCAGCACTTGCGTATCATGCCACAGACATGTATCATGATGTTCCATCCAGTCACATTATACTGACACCAGGCCCACCATTCCGTAGACTTACATCTTAATGCTGAGCGCCAAGCGAGACATACTTTAGTACCATTTTTATAATTATTTGATATGACTCAGTCGGGGATCGGATCCACAATTATATTTTTGGACGAAAATATGGAACTTTACAATTTCTATTGTAGCTGTCTGCTTCAATTGCGCGTCTCGTTGTAGGTTTCTCTTCTGTGGAGCATTTACCTAATTCTTTTAATTACTACTAATTCATTTGCACTTTGCTTTTTTATTTGTATTGTATATTTAGGTTGTAATATTTAGAACCTCATTTGTTTTCTTTAACAACCGTTTTTATTATTTGAACTTGACTATGTTTTTATTTTACTGTAGTGATGGTTATGCTACAGTTTTCTAGTTGCATTTGAGAGTTAATTATTTTGTTTTTATATCGAAATCCCGTAGCCCCATAAGAGAAAGTAATCGGCATTTTTTCCTTGGTTCAGAGATTGTTTTCCCGGTTGCACGAAATTCATGGAATGCTATTTACTTTTCGGTTGGGTGAATAAGTAATCAGAAAGCTACAAATTACCAGGCTTCATATAATAATGATACTACTACTACTAATGTTAATGAGGACTATGTATAGCGCCTAATATTTAGAAGCTCTAATTGCTTTACAACATACATAAATAATGATAAGACTACAAAAAGCAAAAAACAAACCACCATTAAATTAGAAAATATAGAAAATTCTGAAAATATTTAAGGTAGGAAACATTAGGTCTTTAAGTTTGTTCTTGCAGGAGCACTCTTAAGTGGGTTTGTGTCTAAGTTAAATGGGCAATTCATTCCACGTTGATGTGTCCTGGTATGCAAACGAACGTTGTCCAGATGGTGTCGTTTTTATAGTGAGAATTATTAGTATACGATTGTCCGAAGAGGAGCATAATCATATTGCTGGTGTTACTGGAACTGTAACATAAATCGCACTAAAATGTATGGATGAAGAACATATTTTCTCTAACAGCATCAGTTAAAAAACTAACTATATTGAGATAATAGTGTAATAGTAAATTCAGTGTAATGAACTGCTTTTTACACAATTACTGATAAGAAACGTAATTCTCATATCTCAGATAAAGAACTGATTTGAGTCTAGTTCGATATGTTTTTGGAGTTTCATTATGATAATAAGTATTATATGAACACTTAAATAAACAACAATAATATATTGCTATTATCGATTACATTATGCTTCTTGAAATATTCCAGTATGTCTGAAGTTTTGTTATTCTATGAAAACTGAAACAAACAACAATCAGATATTTCAAATATCGATTACTTTATGCTTGTTAAAATTTTTTAATCTGTCTGAAACTGTGCTCGATTTGTGTTTCGGCAGGTGCGGATGCATTGTGTTTTTGTTGCCTTGTTGACGATGCACATCAAGATTAACCAAGGGTTTTGCCAAATTATCTGAGAGTTCCAGACATACTATTATGAACATGATATGGAAACGTACTACGATCCCATAATTTATACTCTGAAACAAGCTTCATTATTTTGATTATAGCGTTTACTACCACTTTTGAATCCCATCAATGCCAGTAGTTCCCCACCCACAGAGATTATCAAGAAAGCCTTCTTATATTTAATCCGGCCAAATTGTTCCTTGAGCAAATGCTTGAACTTCTATTGCGATTGGAACATGTTTTACAATTTAAATGAATACGCTCTTTCGTTGCACTTCATCAATAGCTTCAAATTATAAGTGCGATATTTGTCTATCTCAGAAGTATTAATAAATGACAGAACAGTTATATTTCAGACTCATAACTATGAAAAAAATCTACAACAGTAGATTACTGTGTGTTGCATATTTAACTCATTTCATTCACAAATTAGATTACATCATTCAAATCCACAATCACTTTGTCTGATAACACATTTATTTTATTAATTCAGGAAGAAATATCAAGAAAGGAACGTGTAAGTATCAGTATCAATATCAATATCCTTGTTTGTATCCATTACGTACCAATCTTTCTCAAGTTTGAAAAATGTTCCTTTCTCCATTTTCGCTCAAATGATAATGACAATATTTCAGTTCACATCAGGTTATCTTAACATATTACTTCAATAAAATTTTCTGTATGTATTTAGCGATTAATCGTGGTGTGCTATCTTACAAACCTTCATGTAGAACGTGTACATACTATATAAATGCAATAAGATTCAATTTCGTTTAATTTTACCTTTAGTTTCTTTTTGACCACACATCTCCTGTTGTCCTCTTGTATTATCCAACTCCTAAAATGTGATCAGTGACTGCGCACTATATAATGTTTTGTGTGGAGACTTCCACACACATACAAGTTTATGATTATATTGCAAGTGATCATTTTCTGCCACAATTTGGTGCATTGGTTGCAGAAAACATTGCAGCTCTGTATTAACTTTATATCTATACGACAAAGAAAAGTAAAAATTCGGAAACTTAAATACTAGTTAACCAATATGGTTCTTTCAAGTGACATCTAGTGTGTATTGCTCTGTCCAAGTAAGACATACCCCGACTTTGCAACGGCACGTATCTATCCTCATTTTGGAAAGCACATAAGGAATGTTTACTACATCTTATCTACTTTAATATAAATTGTTTTCTTGCAGGAAGAACGAGAGAGAAAAGAAAAAGTAAGTATTATCATTCGTGATTTCAGTACAAATTCGGTACTCATAATGATACTATATGATTTCAAAGACACGTACATTTAGTCATCCAAAACAAGTCACCATTTTCCATGAATTCTAAAGTCACCGGCTGATCCCTGAAACACTTTGCTCTATGTTTAGGTTATAATGCCAATAACACGATTTCAGCTCGCACTTTATTATCCGGATGTTTTTTCGTACATGGCAATCAGACAGAAGTCTTGCTTTTTATGCAAACGCAATCAAAAGGTGTTCTTATTTCTTTTCGCAGAAAGCAATTGTTTGATTGTTTTGGATATATCTCGACGTGTTATAACATATTACGAATTTCTTTCAATTGCTAACATATGAAGGGCATGTTTCAACTTGCTTAATGATTGAATCATACTTAGACAAAATAAGATCGTTAAATATGATAATTAGGTATACTCATCTTGTCTTTTATTCTCAAAAAAAGCATCTTTCAATTTATTTAGAAATAAAAAGCCCACTTTGTCCTCGTGTATCATATATAATACCGCATATTATTTTAAAAAAGGAAACATCTTTATTTACGTGCGTAAATATGCAAATCCCATGCAAAGCAAAATATAATCTACACTCATGAATCTGTAATATATTGATACATATATAAGCATAGACACAATATAAAGACGCAATATCGTGAAATATAAAACGCACACCATTACGACTTTTACATTATGGAAACTGCCTGATGATTTAAGATGCTGTTAAAAACTCAAACCACCTCTAGGCAAGAAAGGGGTAAATGTATCGATAGTTATAATTGCCTGTAATCTCTCATATTGACATAAATATTATCGGCCCATGTGTGGGTGACATGGATAATAAATGTGAACTAGAAAGGCAGGAACAACGCCATTGTACTCTTTTGTTGTCATGATAACAATGGCAACCAAATATGAAAATATAAGTGAACAATCTACTGATTTGCCCTTCCAGTATAATATTTATTATATATTGGCGTATTATGCATAAATATTATGAGTAACTAAACCACACAGGTGTAATGGCTATTTGCTTCCAGTAATTAACAAACGTTGTATTATTGTTATAAACTTCACAGTACGAAGTGAAGCTTCCGGTGGCTTCATTATCGGATAACATAGGTTGACACTAATATATATATATATATATATATATATATATATATATATATATATATATATATATATATATATATATATATATATATATATATATATATATTGATTTTCTTATTATATAGGATGCGTCCATCTCATTTTGCATCTGTTTTGGTATATAAGTTATCATGTGTTCTACCTATTCGCTGTGATAATTAGCTTATGTGAAGTGAAGGTCTAAACATATAGAGAAAAATTTAACCTTGTCAATACTGTTCCAATTAACGATCTCAAATAGAAATGCACACATGACAGATGGCCTATAAATCAAGTAGAGTATAATGAATATTTTTTTAAAAATATATACATCATGAGTGGTCTGCCGAATCGTACCTAGTGTGGAATATGCACAATGTATTTAGACCAGTAGTTTCTGTGGTTAGAGCGTCCGCCACGGATGAGGCAGGTCGTGGGTTCGTTCGCCGGCCGAGTCATACCAAAGACTTGCAACAAATGGTACTAACAGCTGCCTCGCTTGTCGCTCCGCATTAAGTGGTTAGTGTTAAGACTGGTCGGTCTGGTGTCAGGATAATGTGACATGGTGGTACATCATTTTACATGTATGCGGCATGATGTCCAGTGCTAGACATCACTATAAATTGCCTCACTGCAAACATCGTAGCGATATGACTGAAAATTGTTAAAGCTACGTTAAATATCCTACACACACACACACACACACACACACACACACACACACACACACACACACGCTATTTCTAGCTTTGTTCTATGAATACAGTGATGACAAATAATACGATTTTCTAATGAGATTAATATGCTTTGTTGTCTTACTCGGATGCCCATACTAGCACGTACCAGAAATACATTATTCATGCTGCTCTAAGTAAGAACTAAATGCAAACTTACCAATGTACAAACAAGTCGTTTTCTTTTTTATGACTGAGAGCTCACACCATACGTCGTTTTCTTTTTTGTGTGGTTAAAATGGCGTAACATACTGGAATATATAACCTGTGCTCTATATCCTTGCTTTTAAAGAAGGAGAAGTTGCGCATGCGTGTCTACTTTCCTTTTTGACAGCTAATAAGCAAAGTTTCCTTCACCGTGTCCAATATCACATTTGTTATATTCTTTCAGGCAGAAAGAGATAAAAAAGATACAGTAAGTAATATTTTCCTGTTTTCAGTAAAAGGATACAAGCCAATATATGTGTACAGTTATTATATGAATTCTAGGACGTGTATAATTTTAAAAAGAATTATTTGCCAAATATATCTTTACTACAAAACATAAAGTAATGAATTCTTCTCTCCTGAACTTGTTCTATACTTTGACTCAAATATTTTGACTATATTGTATACACCGTTAGCAAAAAACGCAAGGAGTAAAAAGAAAACGAACCTAAAACAATGCCAATATATGCATGAGTGTCTATCATTTCATTTGGGAGGAAAGAAGCAGAGTTTATATTACGGTTGCTAATATTGCATTTAATATATTCTTTCAGGAAGATCGAGAGAGAAAAGAAAGAGTAAGTACTGATACCACTGATGTCCGCCAATAAGAATATATGATGCATTGCGTAAGGTTATTGAATGATTGCAGTGACACGTGCAAATATATATATATATATATATATATATATATATATATATATATATATATATATATATATATATATAGAGAGAGAGAGAGAGAGAGAGAGAGAGAGAGAGAGAGAGAGAGATGGGGAGAGATATAATAATTGATATTCTTGTCAAACTAGATCTGCGCTCTAATTTACTTGCATCTGGACCACACTACGTACATTTTCGGATGTATCGTGTAATATGTATCGTAACACTTTACCTTACCAGTTTTCCGCTGAACGCGAAGCTTGTTTTAATATCGTTAATGATAACATTAAAGTCTAAAATCATCTCTAACTGCTATAAAATGTAACATGTGTTAGACTTGTTTCTACTGATTATATCTGATTGGTGTTGTATGACGCTTCTAGATAAACAGACCCAGACTGGTCTGTAACTATCATAATATATTTCTAGCAGTAGTCCGTACTATTTAAAAGAAACAGTTAGAGGTACTCTATGTCTGTAAATATCATAATATATTTCTAGCAGTAGTCCGTACTATTTAAAAGAAACAGTTCGAGGTATTCTATGTCTGTAACTATCATAATACATTTCTAGCAGTAGTCCGTACTATTTAAAAGAAACAGTTAGAGGTACTCTATGTCTGTAACTATCATAATATATTTCCAGCAGTAGTCCGTACTATTTAAAAGAAACAGTTAGAGGTACTCTATGTCTGTAACTATCATAATACATTTCTAGCAGTAGTCCGTACTATTTAAAAGAAACAGTTAGAGGTACTCTATGTCTGTAACTATCATAATATATTTCTAGCAGTAGTCCGTACTATTTAAAAGAAACAGTTAGAGGTACTCTATGTCTGTAACTATCATAATACATTTCTAGCAGTAGTCCGTACTATTTAAAAGAAACAGTTAGAGGTACTCTATGTCTGTAACTATCATAATACATTTCTAGCAGTAGTCCGTACTATTTAAAAGAAACAATTAGATGTACTCTATGTCTGTAACTATCATAATACATTTCTAGCAATAGTTCGTACTATTTAAAAGAAACAGTTAGAGGTACTCTATGTCTGTAACTATCATAATACATTTCTAGCAGTAGTCCGTACTATTTAAAAGAAACGGTTAGAGGTACTCTATGTCTGTAACTATCATAATATATTTCTAGCAGTAGTCCGTACTATTTAAAAGAAACGGTTAGAGGTGCTCTATGTCTGTAACTATCATAATATATATCTAGCAGTAGTCCGTACTATTTCAAATAAACAGTTAGAGGTACTCTATGTCTGTAACTATCATAATATATTTCTAGCAGTAGTCCGTACTATTTCAAAGAAACAGTTAGATGTACTCTATGTCTGTAACTATCATAATATATTTCTAGCAGTAGTCCGTACTATTTAAAAGAAACTGTTAGAGGTACTCTATGTCTGTAACTATCATAATATATTTCTAGCAGTAATCAACAAAGTCCGTACTATTTCAAAGAAACAGTTAGAGGTACTCTATGTCTGTAACTATCATAATATATTTCTAGCAGTAGTCCGTACTATTTCAAAGAAACAGTTAGAGGTACTCTATGGCCGAAAATGTTGCAGCTCCTTAAAGTATGTATCGTCAGTGCAAAGAGAAAACTGGAAATCTGAAATTCAGAGATTTCAATACCATACTACCTTTTCATGGGTTACTTAAATAAACTCCAATATTTATAAATACCATTTTTAAGGCATGAGATATACCGTACCCTCATTTAAGAATATGAGCATGCATGTCTATCGTTTTTAGCGCAATTAAGCGAAATTTACTTCATAGTGTCAAATATCAGATTTATAATATTCTTTCATGAAGAAATAGGTAAAATTAAAGAGAAAGTATATATGCTCTTTCACTAAATATGTAAAAATTATGATGTCATGGATTATATGATTTTAAAGACATGTATTTTTAGATAAAAATATTCGATGAAATATATCTTGTATTTTTTCTACAAACTATAACGTTATGTCTAGCAACAGAGAGGGTGAATCGCACAACTTTTTAGAGGAGTCTATTTGGTAACAAAGGCCTCTCACGAAACCGAAAAAATGTGAAAAAATGGAACTAAGGCTTTTGACCAATCGAGACACATATTTGTTGTCACACCCTCGCTGCTGATATGGTTTTATCAAAAATTCTATCAAGTCCGATACGATATCTTGATCGTGGATCATGTTAATTTACTGTTATAAATCCGTGTGTGGTTGATCTAACATGACTAACTTCTAAATTCTAATTTCTAAAAATATTATAATCCATGTCACCGCTACACCAAATCTGATGAATATTTCTTAGTGTGTGGGTATCTATTCCATTAAATACAGAAATAATTTGTACAATGGTCTCTGATCACTTTCGGAATTTGCATATAGCGTTGAGCAACACAAATAACATCCGTATGTTATGCCTACCTCGAGAAAATATTATAGTTGGATTTGATAGTTTATTTAGCATCACATCATCAACACATCATCATACACGACTAAATTATTAATATATCCGTCAACGGAATCGACATTTGGCGCTTCATCGACATCGGTAATAACATTAATAATATAATCACCATCTTTGTTTAACAATTTTGCATTTTCACTAAAATAATTTAATACATCATAGCACCGCTGATCATTTCCGGACGGTTCTATCAAACACAGCTTATCCCACTTCATCCATCTCATTATCAAATTAAGTAGCAATTGCGTTTTATCACTTTCAGATGGTCCAATTAGTATCATCCTGATCGAATTTGGTAGGGCATCAATATGTTTAATAGGTTCTCGTGCTTTTGTCGCTGACAAATCAATTACAAACCTAAGTGTGCGCTCGATATGATATAATTGACTCAAACACCGTCAGCAATATCAGTATTCCACAAACAATCATATATCGTAATAACACTTTTGGTGCCCAGTATTTTTTCCGATAGATGTCTACCAAACCAAACATATCAGATAGGATGGAGTCCTTTATCAATTTCAAATGATATTACACGAGCAAACCCGGTTAGATCAAAATTGTTTAGTGGTCCATTAATCTCTACTCGTCTTATCTCGTGCTTTTGATGTCCAAATCGTTGGAAATACCCAGCGCACTCTCCATACACGAGGAAACTTCCTGGATAACACGCAACCATATCAACCAAGATAACACTTTTAGAATCATATATGTTATTCCACAATCTGCTGTGTCCGTATTGGCGAAATGAGCTGCAACTGATGGGACTGTAAAAGAGTTTATTTATAATTGCTCGGTATTATCCTTTAAAAATTTCGCAGTGAGATTTTTCATCAAGCCATAAAGATATTATGTACAATATGTTTTACTTTTAGGTCTTACAAATTGATAACATTTACCTTCATCTTTGAAACTCTGAAATAACAACATTGACACAGTATCGTTTTTACTTAACTCGTATATAAAATCAAATATGTTTAGCCTGGAGTTATCCGGGTACTACCTTAATATTCGATCTCGTGGAAATATTGCTACTGCGTTAATCCACGCGTGCGCATTATAATCAATAATATTTATTGGAGATACTTTTGATTTATATTTTGATTCATATATTACTTCTCATATTATCGTTGCTACGGTTATTGGGAATCTGAATGCTGTTTCTAACACTGCCACATATTTTATCGTAGCACCAGTATCCTTGAATGATTCAGCTCATTTGTTTATCTTTTTACGTCTTAGATGTGTTACACAATTTCCACGCATCGCATTTGTAAAATGCTCTGTTGCTCGCTCAGCGACACAATTTGTCCTTGACTGTTTCATAGGTTTCAGATTCTCAATACTTGGCTTTTCATTTATCGGATAAATTCTATTAAAAACCGTGGTTACAGGATATACTCGCTCATAAAACGGTTTGTCAATTCCGGTCAATATTCCTGGTTTGGAACTTTAACTCACAATGACATTTTCATTTATTGGCGAGGACAGGGTCGTATTTTTATCACGAATAATTCATTTTCCTGTTTCTGCTAGTATAATAAATTTCACACGGATAATATGACTTCGATGTTCTGGAGTCGCGATTATACCCGCTGCTCGTATCATTGATGGTGTCATCAACACCTCCACTGATTCGAAATGTTGACCAGGAGTGGAATGCGTCATCTTTCTTAAAATCGTTCGAAGCATCATACATTTTACCGAACTTGTTTTTACTCTTCGGTAGACCTTTTATTGGTGCATCTATAGAGATTATATCGCGATTATATATCGAGGATTTTCAGGGTTTGATTTTGGATAAGCTCTCGTACACCTCCGGGAAACTTGAAATTCGGCAGCGTAGCTTCTGTTAACAAATATGCATCTGGAAACCGTTGTTTGCTGTTTAAGTCATATCTATTTTTAACTATTGATTGAATAAATCTCGTTGAGATACTCCATGTCGGATACAAGCTGATTTAATATTTCTATTTGTTTAATGATTTCGTCCCGCGGCAAAGTCACATTAAGAAGATTTTCTTGGAAATTTTGTTGTGGTTGTATTAAATATGGTTAATATATTTCATTGATTTCTTTAAAATAAGAACCAAGAAGATCAAGAGTCCATGATGTGTCAATAGTTTTTTTTTCATTAAAACGTTCAGGTTATAACAAGCTAATATTCCATAAAATGAATTCCGTGCTCACTTATGTAAAACTTGTATCTACTGAATTTTTTAAACGATGCAAACTATATATGTGCAGTTGCTTAAATTAAGGTATTACGATTTTTTGCCTGTGACCTAATGAGACTTTACTGGTTCTGGTATCTTTGGAAGATATATATATATATATATATATATATATATATATATATATATATATATATATATATATATATATATATATATATATATCCGGGAACTCTCCGGGAACAATCTTATATATATATATATATATATATATATATATATATATATATATATATATATATATATATATATATATATATATATATATATATATATATATATATATATATATATATATATATATCCACGACATAATTTATCTCGATGGCGGCTGACAGGGATGGTTAGTGAACCGTTTTATCTATTTTTGAATATTTTCCTGTTATGGATTTTATTCTATGCTGGAATTCATTATTTATATCCTCGACATCATAAGTCCCCTTTGGTGTAGATACACCGTTCCAGTCAGGTTTCTATCTGGTCTATTGTTATTTGCAAACACCAGTGAATTATTTGGCTGTTGACCCGGAACGATTTTGACTGGATATTTGGCTAACTGTAGTATACTCGTAATTGGGCAAGCGCGATTAATTTTTCCTGGAATCGCAGTTGAGAAATTGATATTAAATTTAGGGGCCGATGAGGTTGTTGAGATCATTGTTGCTCCTGACGTAGTTGTATTCGAGGCTATCTGTTGCAGTATCTCCAGAGATATTATTGTTATTCTTTTCATTCTCTTGATAACTGTTGTTTGTCATTGCGGATTCGTAAACGCTATTCAGCGTTGAGAACTCGTCATCATATATTATTTCGTCGTTAAGACTCTTTGATTATATATTCGTTCAGTTTATTTTGACTACATTTGGATATTGTTTTGGAATTATATTAGCAACCCCAGTAAATGTTGTTGCCGCTGAAACACACACTGTTATACCTACAAGTGCCATCATTGTTACCGCTGATAGAAATATATCCATTCTAGCAATAACAGTTAAAGCCGAATACTGGATTATATCAACGTTTTGTTTTATAATTTTTCCGTATACTCGTCAATGAGATCTTTCAGTTTAGTTTGTAATTGTTGCATCTGATCGTATCTGTACTGTTGGGCGTTCATTATACTACTTACTTTAATCAATTACAAAATCGACATACCATGGGATTGATGCCCATGCTAAATTACCACTACTAGGAGTTAGACTAAATATTTCGGTGGCTCCCTTATCTATTATTGTACTTGCGCTATTAAAACCAATAGATGTACTTGGTGTTACTTTAAACTGTAACGGTGAAATCAGGGTTAATATATACATAACTCAAACGTCTGAAGTAACTTTAATGGTGTTATTTCGATGTGTTCAGGTGAATGATCCATGTTGTATCGAGTACACGGTATTGATATTTTCTTCATGCGGTATTTTAATGTTATCAAACCGCTTGGTGAAAATAGGAATAAAATGACCAATGATATTATGATGTATTTGTTGAATCGTTTAGATGATTGTTTTAATATCGGAATGTTTCATGGGGATATTTGGCGGTTTTCTGAGGAAATTATCCACGGCCTCATCAATTTTTCTAAATTGTTTACGGAGATTTCCAAACGCGCCTAGATGAACATCATATTCGGTCCGCATCGTTGATAGTTTATTGTGTCACATGTTTTATTACCAGGTGTCTTTTTTATTCCTGTTCCTGTTAAGATCGCCTGTCATTGTAACACCAGATTTTTGTACTCGCGCGAGAATATTATCTAGCACAGTTGGAGTAAAGAACTCCAGGTTTAATCCTACCGGAAGAATCGAACACTGCTTTATAGTTTTCGGGTACTCTATTAAGTCAAACAATAATTAGTCAAGGAAACATTACTCGTTCTTAATATTCTTGCTTGTCAAGAAATGAAAGTTTTTCGTTTGGCTCCACATCTACAAGATTTACCAGTTCGGATATTTCGTTGTTAATTATTTTTTTTTACATTCTCGCGTGATATTCCCTCAGCCTTTTATTGTCGAAAGATAGTCCTTCCGTAAATGTCTGCCATTATACCTTCAAAATCTCTTTAAGAAAGTTATTACTCGTGTACTTGTGTTGTACGACTTTATGGGGTGGTTTAGTCTTAGCTGATGCATCCTCAAGTACAGCAATTACTTCTCTGCTGTATATTGGTGGTTCAGTTACTATCTGTCCTGGTAACGTTGAGTACCAAACCTTCACGCTGTGAGGAATTTTGAATCGATTAATATAGTCCATAAATTCTTAGGGTGGTGATAAATCATATGAATCAAAATAATCAATTCCACGTCGGTCAATCGCGTATGCAAGCCAGTTAATTCCAGGTCTGGCTGAATTATCGAGATAAATAATACCCGTCTCGATGTTGTTTTGCGTGGTAGACAATTAATCTCGCATAAAAACACCTCTCACATTTTGCATTCTTAACTTTTTAGCAGCATCGATTAAATCTAAATTTAACATCGGCGTTACGAGTAAATACTCCCTGTTAGCCCCAGGGCGCTTCCTTACGTGAAACGACTGCCTGGTAACCTTAGACCCCTTCCCTTTTTATGGATCCTTTTCCAGTTGCATCATGTAGTGTTAACTCTGCCGCTGTTCCAAAGGCTTCTAACTCCGCAGCTTTCGCGACTGTGGCGGCGGCGGCAATGAATGCTGGTATAGCCGCAAGAAGTGGAAATATACCACCTGATTCAACTGTGCATTTGATCGAGCTCGCAGAGTGAGAGAGTAACATGTACACCTTTGTTGTATCTTTTTGCATCATTGAATTGTTTAATCTGACGCACTGTCAATGATCGTTTTTTTCTGACCACCAGTGATCTGATCGTGTTTTAGCGTTATTGTAGTTCCACATGTTTAGTTGAATCCGACTGCAACTTTTTAATACGACCAGGATTCAGAGTGACACTAACGCGACTATATGACATTATAATCATACGAGTGATATAATTGTGTTACATATTTTCCACTGGTGCATTGTTCACCAACATCTTCGGGTAACATCGATTTGTCATTTAGTATATCAGTTATTGCTCTGTAATCACCGTAAACAATCGACGGAACTGCTGCGACAACAGTAAGTTGTGTTACACGAGCTCAGAAGTGTATGTCAACAACAATCTGTTTGGTGAAACAGGGGTGTTCCAGCAAAAAGTCATACATCGGATATAGGTTTCAAAAAATTTAATTGTGATATTTGCAGCCCGGTATCTTCATTCAGATCACGTCCCATAAATGTCAACAAAACGATGAAATGCACGTGCTATTTGGTTTTGTTCGTAATTAAGTAAAATATACTCGGAATTGTCTTGCTGACCCTTTATTCCTATTGAGACCTCAGTAGCACCCATTTTGGTCAAATATCATATTACTGCGTGTTTGTGATCCTAACCGTGTTTTATCCTGTAGCGCAACAAATATATATCGCAGCGCAGAATCCCGTGGGTATGATGCTATATGCCATGTACATGTACCGTTGATAGAACTCACCATACTATATGCTGTTACTGTTAGCCATGAAATCAATTATTTACCACCTGTATCCATAAATGATAGTAATGTTTCCTCTGCGGCGATCGATGGAGTCATTACTGACATGCAAAATGATAGTTTTGTTATATTTACCATGCCAGCAGCGACTGGAGCTGCAGCAGGGCCTGCTTCTCGCCAGATCGCGTCATTATCATCACATTTTCTAACGAGGGCTACAGTGTGTTTAGCTCCAAAGATAACCTTTCTTACATTTTGACAAAATCCGAAAATATGGGGCAATAGAATTGCATATGAAAATAATCTACGACGTCCTTGCAACATCGTTGTACGTGTTAAAAACCCTAGGTTGTAATTAGGATTAACACCTTTTATAATATCAAAATGAGCCCTTGGTCTAGCTTCATGTTCAAAATCATCTGGTTGATCAGCAATTCCAGTAACTAATGGTGTCTGTAATTTGACATACTGAGCATTATCATCTTGATCAGTAATATCCTTAGCAAACATCATAGATGGACCAGCCGATCTTGTATAATCATTAGATTATCGAGCTAAACCCACTATTGTTGTGGCGACATCGACATCATGCTGAATATACTAAATCTCTATTCCATCATGCATATATGTAGATTTGCTAAACAGCGCCATAATCCCATTATTGACAAAACCAACCCGTGTATTTACTGCATATTCCCCACCGGGAGTTGTTACAATTTCTCCTTCTTCAATAACTGCCTCGGCGGGAAGGAAGTATGTACTTGTATCCTAAACTTGAAGTTCGATTCTTTATCGACTATTTGGGACTCTTGCATTATAAGAACAAAACTGATAATCGCGTACAGATTCATCCTTGATCACCGGTGTTTATTATACTCTATATCAAATGATGGGTCAGACGATTGTTTGAACATTTTATGATATATGTCTCGATCTAAATCGTGATTTCAGCTCACTTCCTGTTATTATAATTGTAGCAATCTTTCTTTGTTATTGTTCATATTAATAAATCGTCAGCGCTGCTAGTTTTTGATACGCGGCTTGGTTATAATTTTACTGACAATCACGGATATGATTTCCGTAGATGACAATTTTAATGGCTGTAGGTCTCGTCGTTTCAATCGTGTTAGTCTTTCTTTGGCTGCAGAAAACGCCTTATTAGCAATACCAATATCACCAGGAGCTTTTTCACCGATAACATTAATATCTGTCATCGATAATTGTTTTGCAATTGGTGCTATTTTGGGATCCATCCTTGCAAAAAACCATTGAATAACATCACCAATATCATCTCTCTCGTGAGTTTATTGCTCTGACCATGACAGTTTTATAATGATGCAGATGTATGATCATCTTATTGATTATTGTTATATCTAATATTGGTGAGCATTAGCCACCAGTGAAGGTCAGTCACTGTGAAAACCATCATAGAGTTCATATATACATTCTCGATATACTCCGTTATCCTTGATACCACCTTGAAATAATCGTTGACAGATATCAGCCGCTTCATTAATTATTTCCGGAGAATTATTTCAAGTTCGTTTACCTCGTATGAAAATTTCTAATCGTGCTATATTGGCGAGAATATTATTAGAACAAACAACAATAACACATCCTCGAGTTCCACGCAGAGAAATACCACTTCCTGTTGTTCCATCTTCCTCCTTTTTAAATAGTTGTCAGGGTGATCTTTCTTCTTTTGCTTTTTTAGTTGTTCACTAGCCTCCTCAAATTCTGAACACAGTCTGATCTGGTGAGAACGACTGTTGTTGTTGTTGTTGTTGCCTAAACCCTCTATCAATGATTTTTATTTTATTAACAGGTGCATAGAACATATAATAATCTCGACTGATTTGTTGATGGTAAGATAAGCGATATACCCATTCAATAAAATTATAATCACTTATGGTTTAATATCCCGATTGTAACATTTTAGATTTATCATACACACCAAATCTTATTTTTGCAGGTAAATCAGGTTCTTTAATATTTATAATGTCAATAACGTCTTCGCGAAACTTTTTAATCAGATAAATATTTTCTTACTTTTGGTTTAGGTGCAAGTTTTTCTTTCACGTCAGTGATTTCAGTACGACCTTTATCTGTACCCTCAAGTGTTTCTTGATCGACAGGAGGATGTTGTGCTGCAACTATTTTTTGCAGTTTCTTCAAACTTTTTGAAACTTTTCAAGTTCAGAAATAACACCTTTTTCACTTCTTCTCCTACTCTTATTCTATATATAACCTCCATACCGGATGTAGTAAGGGGTTTGAATAATTGTTATGTTTTTTCTGCAAATTCAACTTGTGATTCTTATCATTTATGTAATTCGTCTGACAGAGTCACGGATGGGTATCAATTTCCTAATCGCTGCTAGTCGCTCTTGAGCTAAACTAGTTATTAACGATTCTCCTACCATTATTGTTTTATGATATGATTCAATTCGTAGCAGCATAGAGGGTGTGACAACGAATATGCGATTCGTTTGGTCTTAGTTCTATTGTTTCACATTATTTTATTTCGGTATCGTCTTTGTTTGCCAAATAGACGTCTCTAAAAAGTTGTCAGATTTACCCTCTCTGCTGCATGTCTACATCTATCTTGCACATATTTTCTTATTCAAGCTCAAATTTCTATATATATATATATATATATATATATATTTAAAATCGAAGTTGCAACGTATGCAATTTTGTCACTTGACAAGAAAAGGATCGAATTCAAGATGGAATCTGTTATTTAAATAAAAGACATACACTCTGTTCAATTAATGCTGTACATGTTATTTGCGTTTATGAATATTTGTTGCTAATATCATTTTCATTATATTCCTTCAGGAAGACAGAGAAAAGAAAGAAAAAGTAAGTATTGATACCTCTGCTTTCAGTCAATACGAATTGCATAATATTATTATATGATTGCTATGACGCGTGTATTTTACTAAAATATTTATTTGTCAAATTTATTTAGCCGTTTAACAACTTGATGTCTTCATTTTATGTCACTGCTTTCTTTGATAAAAGAGCGCAAAAGCTAATAACATCATTTCCGGTCACGTTGTTTATACCACTGATATTTTCCCGTTAAAAAAAATATATTCTTCTTTTGAAGCCAACTACCACCTGCTTACTCTTATAATTTATATAATGATCTACTACAGTGGAAGCCACAGTGAACACATATTAAAACTCTTTAGTCCATTCTAAAAAATGTATATTGTTTGTGTTGCATAACAAGGTCCAGCTGACAGATTAAATGTCTAAATCATCTAGTTTATTCATCGTGTTATAGCTTTAGAGTTGCGATACTTTCATGGAGAAACGTCCATATAATGATTCATCGTCAATACTAAATGATGTATTTTGTTCGCTGTAGTCTCGACTCTTAGTCCGTGCTAATAACACAACATAATATGTCCTATTATTGTGGTTTAGTAGAGTCAGTTTCAACCATAGAGAAATTTGAGACGGAGCGTTTGGATATATATATATATATATATATATATATATATATATATATATATATATATATATATATATATATATATATATATATATATATATATATATATATATATATATATATTACAACGGAGCTGCTGAGTGTGGCTTAAAGTATCAATATTTGCAACCGGAATACACGCTATTGATGTTCTAATTTGTAAGGACCACCCCACACACATACAAGAAAACATGAACAATTAACACAATCAATTCAAACCACACAAACCAAAAAATGAAAATCAACTAAATCAGTGCACAGTCTTGTTTTCATCCACTATGATATTCATTGAAGTACAATGAATATGGTCTGAGAATACAAAACGTTAACGGGAAACGTATATTGTGGAAACTTCCATTTATGAACATCAAACGTTACTCGAAATTATAGCAACACTAGCATTGATGCCATTTAGACAACATTTCAGAATTTGAGCTTAAAATGTTATGTCAGAAAAATCTGAACATACATATTTTCAAAAGTTACATTGTTTACTGTCAAAATGTATATCTCTTGAATTTAATGTTAAGAATAATGAAATGAAAACCATGGGGATCATTAATTGTTTGAATAATATTGGGGCTACACAAAATCATGAGAGATTATCGGTACTAAGCATTGTGATAGAGACTTAAGATTTGTAATAGGAAGCATAGTGTTTCAAAACATTGCTGTCAAGAATGACATGGTGATCATAACTATTATACACGTGGTAAATGAAAGTGTTTATTTTCACACTGAAACAAATGAATGAGGTTGTGAAAATTTAACTATATATTCTGTACCTCTACTGGCCTGTCAATTAGCTGCAGTTTTGTATTGATACCTTTCCTAAAGTAATTAGAGGATTGACATAATATTTTAAACATATATTGGCTAATTTGTAAAGTTATTAGAGGATTGTCATAATATTTTAAACATATATTGGCTAATTTGTAAAGTTATTAGAGGATTGTCATACTATTTTAAACATATATTGGCTAATTTGTAAAGTAATTAGAGGATTGTCATAATATTTTAAACATATATTGGCTAATTTGTAAAGTTATTAGAGGATTGTCATACTATTTTAAACATATATTGGCTAATTTGTAAAGTTATTAGAGGATTGTCATACTATTTTAAACATATATTGGCTAATTTGTAAAGTTATTAGAGGATTGTCATACTATTTTAAACATATATTGGCTAATTTGTAAAGTTATTAGAGGATTGTCATAATATTTTAAACATATATTGGCTAATTTGTAAAGTAATTAGAGGATTGTCATAATATTTTAAACATATATTGGCTAATTTGTAAAGTTATTAGAGGATTGTCATACTATTTTAAACATATATTGGCTAATTTGTAAAGTTATTAGAGGATTGTCATACTATTTTAAACATATATTGGCTAATTTGTAAAGTTATTAGAGGATTGTCATACTATTTTAAACATATATTGGCTAATTTGTAAAGTTATTAGAGGATTGTCATACTATTTTAAACATATATTGGCTAATTTGTAAAGTAAATAGAGGATTGTCATAATATTTTAAACATATATTGGCTAATTTGTAAAGTTATAAGAGGATTGTCATACTATTTTAAACATATATTGGCTAATTTGTAAAGTTATTAGAGGATTGTCATACTATTTTAAACATATATTGGCTAATTTGTAAAGTAATTAGAGGATTGTCATACTATTTTAAACATATATTGGCTAATTTGTAAAGTAATTAGAGGATTGTCATAATATTTTAAACATATATTGGCTAATTTGTAAAGTAATTAGAGGATTGTCATACTATTTTAAACATATATTGGCTAATTTGTAAAGTAATTAGAGGATTGTCATACTATTTTAAACATATATTGGCTAATTTGTAAAGTTATTAGAGGATTGTCATACTATTTTAAACATATATTGGCTAATTTGTTAAGTAATTAGAGGATTGTCATAATATTTTAAACATATATTGGCTAATTTGTAAAGTTATTAGAGGATTGTCATACTATTTTAAACATATATTGGCTAATTTGTAAAGTTATTAGAGGATTGTCATACTATTTTAAACATATATTGGCTAATTTGTAAAGTTATTAGAGGATTGTCATACTATTTTAAACATATATTGGCTAATTTGTAAAGTAATTAGAGGATTGTCATAATATTTTAAACATATATTGGCTAATTTGTAAAGTTATTAGAGGATTGTCATACTATTTTAAACATATATTGGCTAATTTGTAAAGTTATTAGAGGATTGTCATAATATTTTAAACATATATTGCCTAATTTGTAAAGTTATTAGAGGATTGTCATACTATTTTAAACATATATTGGCTAATTTGTAAAGTAATTAGAGGATTGTCATACTATTTTAAACATACATTGGCTAATTTGTAAAGTAATTAGAGGATTGTCATAATATTTTAAACATATATTGGCTAATTTGTAAAGTTATTAGAGGATTGTCATACTATTTTAAACATATATTGGCTAATTTGTAAAGTAATTAGAAGATTGTCATAATATTTTAAACATATATTGGCTAATTTGTAAAGTTATTAGAGGATTGTCATACTATTTTAAACATATATTGGCTAATTTGTAAAGTTATTAGAGGATTGTCATACTATTTTAAACATATATTGGCTAATTTGTAAAGTAATTAGAGGATTGTCATACTATTTTAAACATATATTGGCTAATTTATAAAGTAATTAGAGGATTGTTATAATATTTTAAACATATATTGGCAAATTTGTAAAGTTATTAGAGGATTGTCATACTATTTTAAACATATATTGGCTAATTTGTAAAGTAATTAGAGGATTGTCATACTATTTTAAACATACATTGGCTAATTTGTAAAGTAATTAGAGGATTGTCATACTATTTTAAACATATATTGGCTAATTTGTAAAGTTATTAGAGGATTGTCATACTATTTTAAACATATATTGGCTAATTTGTAAAGTAATTAGAGGATTGTCATAATATTTTAAACATATATTGGCTAATTTGTAAAGTAATTAGAGGATTGTCATACTATTTTAAACATATATTGGCTAATTTGTAAAGTTATTAGAGGATTGTCATACTATTTTAAACATATATTGGCTAATTTGTAAAGTTATTAGAGGATTGTCATACTATTTTAAACATATATTGGCTAATTTGTAAAGTAATTAGAGGATTGTCATACTATTTTAAACATATATTGGCTAATTTGTAAAGTAATTAGAGGATTGTCATACTATTTTAAACATATATTGGCTAATTTGTAAAGTTATTAGAGGATTGTCATACTATTTTAAACATACATTGGCTAATTTGTAAAGTAATTAGAGGATTGTCATACTATTTTAAACATATATTGGCTAATTTGTAAAGTTATTAGTGGATTGTCATACTATTTTAAACATACATTGGCTAATTTGTAAAGTAATTAGAGGATTGTCATACTATTTTAAACATATATTGGCTAATTTGTAAAGTTATTAGAGGATTGTCATACTATTTTAAACATATATTGGCTAATTTGTAAAGTAATTAGAGGATTGTCATAATATTTTAAACATATATTGGCTAATTTGTAAAGTTATTAGAGGATTGTCATACTATTTTAAACATATATTGGCTAATTTGTAAAGTTATTAGAGGATTGTCATAATATTTTAAACATATATTGCCTAATTTGTAAAGTTATTAGAGGATTGTCATACTATTTTAAACATATATTGGCTAATTTGTAAAGTAATTAGAGGATTGTCATACTATTTTAAACATACATTGGCTAATTTGTAAAGTAATTAGAGGATTGTCATAATATTTTAAACATATATTGGCTAATTTGTAAAGTTATTAGAGGATTGTCATACTATTTTAAACATATATTGGCTAATTTGTAAAGTAATTAGAAGATTGTCATAATATTTTAAACATATATTGGCTAATTTGTAAAGTTATTAGAGGATTGTCATACTATTTTAACATATATTGGCTAATTTGTAAAGTTATTAGAGGATTGTCATACTATTTTAAACATATATTGGCTAATTTGTAAAGTAATTAGAGGATTGTCATACTATTTTAAACATATATTGGCTAATTTATAAAGTAATTAGAGGATTGTTATAATATTTTAAACATATATTGGCAAATTTTTAAAGTAATTAGAGGATTGTCATACTATTTTAAACATATATTGGCTAATTTGTAAAGTAATTAGAGGATTGTCATACTATTTTAAACATATATTGGCTAATTTGTAAAGTAATTAGAGGATTGTCATACTATTTTAAACATACATTGGCTAATTTGTAAAGTAATTAGAGGATTGTCATAATATTTTAAACATATATTGGCTAATTTGTAAAGTAATTAGAGGATTGTCATAATATTTTAAACATATATTGGCTAATTTGTAAAGTAATTAGAGAATTGTCATACTATTTTAAACATATATTGGCTAATTTGTAAAGTTATTAGAGGATTGTCATACTATTTTAAACATATATTGGCTAATTTGTAAAGTTATTAGAGGATTGTCATACTATTTTAAACATATATTGGCTAATTTGTAAAGTAATTAGAGGATTGTCATACTATTTTAAACATATATTGGCTAATTTGGAAAGTAATTAGAGGATTGTCATACTATTTTAAACATATATTGGCTAATTTGTAAAGTTATTAGAGGATTGTCATACTATTTTAAACATATATTGGCTAATTTGTAAAGTTATTAGAGGATTGTCATACTATTTTAAACATATATTGGCTAATTTGTAAAGTAATTAGAGGATTGTCATACTATTTTAAACATACATTGGCTAATTTGTAAAGTAATTAGAGGATTGTCATAATATTTTAAACATACATTGGCTAATTTGTAAAGTAATTAGAGGATTGTCATACTATTTTAAACATATATTGGCTAATTTGTAAAGTTATTAGAGGATTGTCATACTATTTTAAACATATATTGGCTAATTTGTAAAGTTATTAGAGGATTGTCATACTATTTTAAACATATATTGGCTAATTTGTAAAGTTATTAGAGGATTGTCATACTATTTTAAACATATATTGGCTAATTTGTAAAGTAATTAGAGGATTGTCATACTATTTTAAACATATATTGGCTAATTTGTAAAGTTATTAGAGGATTGTCATACTATTTTAAACATATATTGGCTAATTTGTAAAGTTATTAGAGGATTGTCATACTATTTTAAACATATATTGGCTAATTTTTAAAGTTATTAGAGGATTGTCATACTATTTAAACATATATTGGCTAATTTGTAAAGTAATTAGAGGATTGTCATACTATTTTAAACATATATTGGCTAATTTGTAAAGTAATTAGAGGATTGCCATACTATTTTAAACATACATTGGCTAATTTGTAAAGTAATTAGAGGATTGTCATAATATTTTCAACATACATTGTCTAATTTGTAAAGTTATTAGAGGATTGTCATACTATTTTAAACATATATTGGCTAATTTGTAAAGTAATTAGAGGATTGTCATACTATTTTAAACATATATTGACTAATTTGTAAAGTAATTAGAGGATTGTCATACTATTTTAAACATATATTGGCTAATTTTTAAAGTAATTAGAGGATTGTCATACTATTTTAAACATATATTGGCTAATTTGTAAAGTTATTAGAGGATTGTCATACTATTTTAAACATATATTGGCTAATTTGTAAAGTAATTAGAGGATTGTCATACTATTTTAAACATATATTGGCTAATTTGTAAAGTAATTAGAGGATTGTCATAATATTTTAAACATATATTGGCTAATTTGTAAGGTTATTAGAGGATTGTAATACTATTTTAAACATACATTGGCTAATTTGTAAAGTTATTAGAGGATTGTCATACTATTTTAAACATATATTGGCTAATTTGTAAAGTAATTAGAGGATTGTCATACTATTTTAAACATATATTGGCTAATTTGTAAAGTAATTAGAGGATTGTCATACTATTTTAAACATATATTGGCTAATTTGTAAAGTTATTAGAGGATTGTCATACTATTTTAAACATACATTGGCTAATTTGTTTCCAAATTGCAGTAATACTGGTCAAGCATTCCATATTGTTTTCATTGGCCATCATCAAGACATTATCGTGTCTGTTGCTAAACAAAATTTTATATGGATATGGGGTTGTCGCTAGAAGACTTCGTATTATGTCTAATAGGAGGGAAATAAACATGGTCCTGCTCTGATACTCAATATAGTCGACACAGAAGCCTGTCTTGGTTTGGTGATGTTTATTATAGAGGAAAACCTTATAATGGCAATGTGTTCTAATAAGAAGACTTCTTAAATTGTCACAGTGCTCACTTTTAATATTTACTATCATCTTATCGCATTTCGTCCTGAAGAGATGCTCATATGAACTTTAGGGTTTGTCATATTTATGTTGCAATGTATATTTGATTTATGTTAAATACCTTACATTTTTCGGACTATTATGAAGAGTTTTGAACACAGTTAACGCCCAAAATGTTTCAATATCACAGTTTCAACCCAGCTGAAGAGAAGACCTCCTTCTCCTTTTGTAATGAATGGGAAATAAAAGAAATAAACACCTTTCAGTGCTGATTCAATTAGAAGAATGCAAAGATAGGCGAGCCCATTCTTTTAGCATAATATAAATGTTTGAATTATCTGCGGATGGACTACAAGTTTAGTCATCATTTATAATTATTTAGAGACAATATCATATATATATATATATATATATATATATATATATATATATATATATATATATATATATATATATATATATATATATATATATATATATATATATATATATATAAAGAAAAGGTCGCTTTATTTCCGACCAAGACAAGGGAGAACTTTTCATTTGTCCTGGATATTGAAACAAAAGAAAACAATTCAAATGTATGCATTCGTTTCTCATGTCTGATGTTTAAAAAAAACTAGAACAACTCAATGTCTCACAGAAATTATGCAGTACAGCCTATAAACCAAGCAAAATGAATACGCCACAGTCTATATGTGTACAGAAAACAAACAAACACGAATGTACAAAACATTGTGTTTGCAATCCTTTTCATGACAATGCCTTGTTGCGGATGTTGGAAGACATTTTTTATTTACCTCGAAATTGAGAGCCATATCGACATGTTCTGTGTTGTAAATTTATGCACACGCAAATTATATGCTGGATATTTCATTGTTATAGTAATACTTTTAGGTTATTGGGTGATTAAAAAGCACATGTAGAGATTTATTTAAAAGAAAACGTATCGGCTGCTAGACGATACTGTTATTTGTGAATGGCTGTCTTTTGTCCAGTGTTCGTGCATTAAACGGCTTGCTTTAAATGTTCTAAGGCGGTGTAACCAGTGACATTCATATGCGCCATCTGTGAACATTGAAAACTATATATGTTATTGTTTAGATAAAAGATCATAAGTATACATTCAAACACAAGCAAACAGATAGAAGCACTTCCTATATGTGTCATCATATCCGGTATATGCTAGAATTGGCTTCTGGGCACCAGATCTGCACTTTCTTGGTGGAAAGAGGAAACTATACTTTTCGCATTGATTCTACATTCCACAAAAATCAGTACTGTTGAATTATTATGAATAGCTTGGATAAAGAAAAATATAAAAAAAGTATACATCACGCAACAGGTCATGTGTCATAACATTATATAAGTAAGCGACAGAAAGGGTGAAAAGACAACTTTTTAAAAGAGTCAAAATGCCAACAAAAGCCTTCCTAAAAGAAAAGATATGATCTCTTTGTTAGTGAATATTTTTGCTCCGCATAGATAGATAACTAACAGACCACTCTTTGGGAGGGTCCAAATGCCGACATAAACCTTATTCTAAAGTATTCAATGGTGTTTATAACTTTAAAAATCAATTTATTCTAACAACGATGATGCGTCTCTAATTGGGTTAGGTTATTGTGTCTTCCTCGAACTGAAACACCAGAGATAAGCACAAATATATTACAAAATTTCACCAACTTGAGGTCGCACTCTTTATCTGGTATAATTACATCATTATCTTATCAATAAAACCACTAGCTTAAAGATCTTACACTGCTAGATTAGCTCAGGAGCGACTTGAAGCAATCAATCCATTTATATCAGTCTGCGATTCAGTCAGACAAAAATCTCTAGTTGAATTTGCAGAATGTTAAGAAAAATTATTTACACCTGTCACAAATGTTACTGACAGAGTTGCAGAAGCTACTGAAGGTTTTCCTCCAACAGTAAAACAAACTGCAGAACAAAAACAAAACATATAGCGGAAGTAACTAAGAAAACAAAAATGATTTTAAAAATAATTGTATGTGATATGTTCACTGCACAATTAACAACAGGCGGTCGCATTCAAAACAGCCGGACGAAAATTAACCGTGAACAGTGACACTATCTGAACAAATTACTTATAAGGCTATTATTGTGATCAAAGAATGATAATCTGGCTGATTTAACTGGTTTTGCAATAATTGTGCAGGCTGTAATCATAGAAACAGATACTTGAAACCCTAATATGATTGATATGTAGGAAGATATGTGCCGTTTAGATGAATATATCGCATAAAATATGACAAAGATCGAGTTTCAAAGACACATCCAATATTTACGATCTGTACGAGAACAATATAGGGATTTAAAAGTGCCCATTTTCATTTTCATCAATTTCCCTGCTCACAACTCCACCGTCCTCCTCCTTCGCAGCAAATATAATAACCACAATCTCTCTCACAAATGTGTTCACCACAGACAAATCAGAATCGTCTAGAAAAGGAAAGGAAACTTTTTTTTACGATGCACCTGACACTGATGCTACTAGAAGTGGCTTTAATACTCTGACTACATCAGGAGCAAGTGGTCTTATTTCTTGTTCTAACAACATTTTCGATGACGTACCTATACTAAAAATCCTCATAGGAGGGAAACGTGCTGGAAATAATTCGCTTAAATCGGGAATGAAATATATGACATTTGTCGAAGATTATTTATAGGTGTTATCATGAATATTGACGTGTCTCTTTGATGAAATCGTTGATGATTGTTATATCGATTAAGCTCGCTTCGATTAGATAAATGAGTAACAAATACGATAATCATGCACAGCGCTCAAGTTGGATTGATCATGGCCAGGGTAGTAAATGCACGATTGTATTTAGAAAGATTGTCCCGAAAACAATACAATATGCAAAACGATTATCAATCCCACAAGGAAAATAAAATAATAAATCAAGCCGCAAATAAAAAGAAAACTAGCAGAATTAGTTGCTGATGAAATTGTTATCACAAAGTTAACTAATGCAATTGTACAGAAAAACACAAGTCTTATTCAGGAATCAGTCTTCGTGTTAGATGATAGCAGTTATATTTAAATGTTCAAACGTATAACTGATCCGGCGTTTGATGTAGACACACCGGTTCTCAAGGGTGAATATATACGTGATTATCAATTTTATGTTATGACGCAATATCAGCGTGGTCGAATTAAATTACATTTTAAAGATACAAGCCTATATGTGCTACCCGCTGATGCTTTGACTGAGGTAGAATGAGTTTTGTAACATATGTACCTCTTAATAGACGCATTTGGAGTTAATGTCATAGTTGGGTTTGTTAAGAATGGTATCATGGCATTATTTGACAGTGCCTCTTACATGATTAATGGAATAAATAATGAATCAATTCAAACAGACGTTGATGTTGCTGCAACTATAATAGGTATATCCAACACCTTATACAACCACAGGGTTGGGCTGGAGGCTAGGGGTTGAGTGAAGGCGATGACTCTTTATGTAATGTTTGATTTACGGACTTTATGACCTATATAAAGAAAGGCCATGATAAAGTAATCTTTATCCTTACAATTGTCGGTCTTTATGTTTTTAACATATCATTTAATGTAAGAAACTATACAAATCAACTAATGTACCATTTCAAGAGACCAAAACCTCAACTATTTAATATCTATCATCCACGTACTTACTGTCGAAAACCCATATTATACTAGCTTCATCATGCTGGAGTGGCCAACACCCAGTTGTATACCATCCAGTCTCGCGTAGCCCATTATGCTATTCTTACATTATGTAGCGAACACTGACTGACTAGTATCCCAAACTTACCATTCAATATGCTTACCGAAATAGCTGTTAATAACACTCTAGCAGCTATCCAAGACAATAAGGTTTGCTAGCTATTCAAAGTAGGTAGAACTAATGTAGTATTATGTTTCTTATGATCGTTCAGGCAGAACGGGAAATGGCACTACAAGTGAGTACAAATTACAAATAAATATTCTAATCGGATACACTAAGTACGAATCATGTGTATTAAAAAGTTTATTTTAAATACTCCACACTTTAATTCATGTAAACTGATGATACATTTTATATTACACTTTATGTTTATTTTTTGTCTTACAATAATATCTTCTCAGATAGATGGCAAACACTAAATTAAATTTTGTATTATTCTGTGTACGAATTAAATATAAAAAGATAAGTTTAAACAAGGTACAATAATTGCATTGATAGGTTTGTAGTTTCATGCTTCATTCATACGTCTCTCCATATTTTTCTCACCTCCTCCCGGTAATTAAAGGAATCATTTCTGCTATGATGCATGTCGTAGCAGCTTAAGAGGGATTCACTCTATAAGGCGGTCAGGGGAAATAGCTTGCTTCAATTAATTATTGATGACAAATAATAACATTTCAAAAACACTTTTAGAGGAAATAATAAGTAATTAATATGTACTTTTATCTAGACAATTAAAAGTACTGTATAGTGAAAATCTTTGCTGATCGTTATTTTGTATTTTTGCAACAAAAAAAGTTGAAACCCTTTATATTTAAATACTATATAATCACTATATTAAATTGGTAAAATCTATAACTATTATAGATAAATCTAATGAAATAATGGCATACACTGTCATTGCAATTGACAATATGGTCATACGCAGACACATCTCTTTGAGAGCAAATTAGCATAGAGTACGTCACGCTCTTTAACACATTTATTACATTCTTTTCAGGAAGAAAGAGAGAAGAAGGAAAGAGTAAGTATTAATATCTCGTTTTCAGAAAACGACTATAAATGTTTCAATGTATACATTTATTATAAGGCTGCTTTCAGGCGATAAGTAAAACATACATTTCTGGTGTTCTTGCTTCGGTGAATACGTACACATGAAACATTGCATAAAGTTATAATGCTTGCTATGTTGGACTAATTTACTGAAATATAACTGCTTTCAAATGAAACACATAATCTGCCAATAACAGAAAGGTCGCCTATTCATGCCTCATGCACGTTATTTAATTTGTGTTTATTAATATTATTGTCTAAAAAGGTCTAATTGATGGAAATAATTTTCTCTGATTTCATCATTACCATATAAATTTCACCTACCAATCAAATAATATTGCTAATTCTTGTTTTTCGTCTGTTTTTGTATCTCGCATTTACTGTTTTTGTCCGAAATAGAAGCAAAATTATGTATATTGACAAAATGGCGATCCTTAGTGCAATAAAAACATTAAAATAGACACTCGTATCGATGAATGAACTATAATTTATTTGAAGATGGGTTTATTATAATATGATATTGTATCCCTAACTGTCCATTATATTAACATAAAACCTGTATATTCAATAACGTCAAACGAATTGGAGAAATGTATATTAATGTTTATTTGTCCTTCTTTTTACCATTATTGGGCTTAACTCAAAGCATTATTTCCAGGCTTATGACATATTCCAATATCCAGCATGATTAAAAGCAAAACATCGGTATTTACTTAACCTTCTTGGATATCAGATTGATTATATTCTTTCAGGATGAAAGAGTGAAAAAAGAAAGAGTAAGTATTAATCATATTGCGTCCAGTAAAAAATGGTACAAATCATCCATGGCATAAAAGTGACGTACGAATGTTAAAATCCCTATATTTTCAAAACCGACTTATGCGTGAAATACACTTCATATTTTACCACGACTTCGATTTGTATTAGTTCATTTACATTGAGATGGTTTATTACTTAGACTCACGATTTTGAGTCGTATCGGTTCTCTTAATGAAGATCTAGTCGTCCAGTCAAGACGGGATGATGATATTGATTGATTAATTTGTTATAGACATTTGCTCAAACATCTTATTGCAATCGTGACTTATATCAAGCACTTGGAAGGAACCGACCCATCATTGACCAGATCAGTGTTGAATAGGTACAAGCACTTTAACATTTAATAGAAAGGATCCTAATCCATATTGTTCGACATAGATAATATGTTTTTATTGGTTGTTACCTTTCATCTATATGCCTGAACAAGGCGATGTTACTGGGCTCAAGTGTTCTTTCCTCCCTGTATGAAATAAGCCCAATAAACATCCATAGACAAGGAAATTATCCTGCAATCAACTGTTGATTCGATATACTTGTATGATGAGGCTCATGTAGTCTTCATGTTTGTTGGAAATGTATCCAATAATGATCAACTGGCAAGCAAAAAAGGTTTGTTCTGAGGTGTGAACTTTTATTTCGTGCAGGCACCTAAAACACTTCTAAGTGATTGAAACAACTCGTAGTTTTTGTCATTAATCCTTGTTTTTCAGACATTCTATTCATGTACCCATGTGACTTGATACGATGTTAGTTTTAATAAATGAATTATAACCACGTGATTGGTGGCCGGATCCACACGACGGCAAGTAATTTGATTCAGTAAACAGTGGCATATAATAAAACATGAATGTATCAAATAAATTGGATATCATTTTTGTAAGCTTAAGAAACAAATTCATTATAAATATATATGTTTGTTACTTGTATGGGGCTTAATAATGTATATTATTGTCACACCCAGTAAACAGTGGCATCAAATCAAACATGAAATGTATCAAATAAATTGGTAATAAATTTTGTAAGCTTAAAAGTCAAATTCATTATCAATATATATGATTGTTACTTATATGGGGCTTAAAAATGTCTATTATGATCACACCCATTTTTACGGTACAAATTTTGGCAGCTCCTTATTATTTCCTCTGGATAGAGAAAAAGCTAAACATGATAGGACGGAAAATATTCACAGCCTTGTCAGTATATTAGGTCAAATGCCACCTGTTTTAAAATACTAAGGTAGAGTTGCTGCATACAATACAATAGCATTACGTGCGTACGATTCTGTCCTAATTTTATAATATTGACTTTGGTTTTCTTACAGGAAGAAAGGCAGATAAAAGAATTGGTAAGAAGTAATATATCAAGTGTCAGTTAAAACAAAACTTTAGTATTTAATAAAAAACTAGTTAGATTATTAAGATGCGTATCCGCAGAACCTGTATGCATCGAAGTTTAGTCACCATTTATAAAGTTGCCGTTCCATCGACATGCTCCTTTTTCTTTAGGATGCTTCCATTTCATTCGCATGGCCCTGCTTCATTATAATGCAATGTTGCAAACATGTTGGAGACAACATCAACTTATTTACACTCTCTTACTCTATTGCACTCTCATCTATTTTGCTCCTGTTATGTGTTAAGAATTAATTAAAAATGCATGTATCTTCTTCAAAAAAATTAAGACGAAAACTATAATGAAACTATGAACGAAACAATATAAGGTTCCTAGCATGTGTCAGTTTTACTAGTCACTATATACACTGCGTTTATCGGATCTATATTTTTATCAGGAGAGTGAATAATATTTCCTGCGATATCTTTTCTGATATTTTAATTACCAACGTGCCTTTAAACCAATCACTTCGAGTGGATGAGACACGTAAACCTTGTTTGGCAGCTCATCTAAGAGAAAGAAAACAAGGATTCCAAACTGCCACTGCTTAGAAGCTATATCCACTCAAAGGAAATTCTATGGGAGTAGACACCGACATAAAATCTGGAGACGGAGTCCATAAGGCGGTCTGACATTGACCACAACGTCATTCAGGCAACTCGTGCAATGATGTTGCTGCCAAGCTGTATCGGCATTCGTCGTGTCCTTGGGTCCACCATCTGTGTGTTGAGGGGCGATAGGCTAAATGGGCCACATCTGATTATTCATTATACGCTGTCAGGCGTTGTAGCACAATTACCATGGACACTAAAGCATCTTCATAGGGCGTCGGTATAACACGTAAAAAAGCAGTTTGCCGGTTCTAAATCAAAGCTCGATTGAAGTAGAGCTTGGAGCCTGAGGTCGCGTACGGCATAGGAAGAACTCACCATGTCTCACTGGACATCTACCGCGCCCTTAAGCAGGAGCACATCCACTCATTAAGGTGCTGCTCGATGTGGACTGCCTGATTCACTGGGTGTGTGAAGCTTAGATGACAATCTCGATAATTGGGATACAAATTCCGCTCCCGGCAAGACTAAGGAAGAAAAAGAAGACTTAAGTTCTTCCTTTTGCACGCTGGAACATCTGAAACATATCGTAATGGATAAACCGCTTAAATGCAGAAGATCGATGGCTCACATAAAACTTTCGTCATTGACATATAACTCTTCTGGGTTAACTTCGACATTAAATTCCTCCAGGAGGACCCGACTGGCCGACAGAGGCAACGTCAGGGTTGCAAAATACACCTTACTTTGGTACGAGAAGCACTCGGATGAACCAATGATGTATGGTGTCGGTTATATGCAATGAACATGCTTGTCTCCTTCAGTGAACCTTCTTCATCAGGAACTGAAAGAATCCTTGACATCATCAGGCGAATCCATATCCATCAGCATATACGCCCGAACCCTCTGCTCCACCCACGAGGAGAAAGATACATTATATGAGGCTCTGCAATTGGTTATATCTAGTAACACAAACATTAAATACCTCTACCTAATAGATTTCAATCCAGAATTGGGAGCTAAAAACGAGGCCTCGTTCGCCTGCCTAGGCTCTAAAAGCGGGGTAATATCAACGGGAAATATCAGTTATTGCTGACGTTAAAGCACAGCAATTCATAAGAAAACTACAATAAGCTCACACCAAAGCTTTACGTAAATATACCATCGACTCGAGGTGATGACATCTCCGTGATGCTTAACCATTTTAACCACCACTGCTTACTGGAAGAAGGAGAGCAACAATACCAACTGGTACGAAGCAAACTGGGAGGTGGTGAAGCCCATGACTAAGGCGAAGAGAAAGGCCAATCTTGCATACAAGGCTGCACCTAACAATATTACATTACAAGCCCCCAGGCATGCCAGGAAAAAGGTTCAGCAGACCAACCCTCGCTGGGGCTTCTAGACCTTTGCTTAACGCGTCTAATCTGAGTCAGAGTGTGGCTTTATAGCCGGCAGGTAAACTGTGGACAAGATATTTTCATTACACCGCTACCTTGTATTGACCTAGCGAAGGCGTTCTACCTGGCCAGTCGGAGCGGACTCTTGAGGCGTCTTTAGAAAATACGCTTACCCCACGACTGGTCGCATCGTCACATGTTTTCACGACTACATACACATCACAGTGTTCTTCAATGGCTCAAAATCAGAGGCCTTTCAAGTTAGCAGCGGAGTGAATCAGGTATGCATCCACACCAGGGTCGACAAGAAGTTTTTCCACATCGCCAGTCTCCGTGGTAAGACTAAAGTCACTGAGGTAGCTATCCGCGAATTACACCTTTAAGGATATTGAACTGACCAACGTTTTGGAAAAAACAACCGTATTGATTTAGGACTCAGACTCCATTTTTCCGTTATGGCTAACTTGGAAGTTGTTGAGACCGTCACAATCCCGGGTCCACCAGCTCATGCTTGCGCTCCATGTATTCTGAGGTGAACGTCAGGATTGCAAAGTCAGCAGAAGTGATGGCCTAACTAATCTAGAAAGTATGGAACATCGACAACCTCAAGGAAAATACCACAATGCGCGGGTACCAGGCCTTCATGCTCAGCACACTGGTCTACAACAGTGAGACATGGACCACCTATGCGAGACAGCGTGAACCTGAAACGCCTGCGTCGCATTCTGCACATCCATTGACGGGATAAAGCAGGATAAAGCACCCAACATAGAGCTTCTGGAACGCGCCAACATGATCGGTATGGTCTTAGGTCCCGGCGAGAGGGGCTTTTGATGCCATTGACACGACAAGAGAATGGACACATCCAACATTCAAGTTTCCAAATGACCTTCAATACGGGGTGTTAGCAGAAGATGCATGACTGACTGGATGGCCACGTGTGCGTTACAATGATGTGTGGAAGAAGGTCATTAAAACGTCTAACATCAACGACTAGCAGAGCTGTATTAACAGTGATAATACCAGGCGCCTAGCTATGAGACAGGGAGTTCAAAAAGCCGGGGAACACAGGAACATAACGCAAGATGAAATAAGAGCAAAGACGAATGTGAAACAACAACTTACTATGAAGTTACACCATCGTATCCCGTAGAGGGACGGATGACAGGAATTATCAGAGAGCTCTCAAAATACAGTATCATCACAAGATATTTTTTTAGAAACGAAAACAACAAATTTGTCTTCATTAAAAGCATTATACTAAATTCAGAAATCTTAAGATCGTTCGCTTAATAATCGAAATCGTAAAATTGTTCAGTAATATTAGGATCAAGATTTTTCAGTATGTTTATGTTATATTTCTTTAATCCCTAGCAATTGGTGGTAGTTTACCGGAGTCGTTCACGATGAGATGCTTTAGTGACATTCTTGCTATCTTCTCTTTCCCCTCTTCCTTTAGGTTTGAAATATTATAAAATGTACATCTGTTACATTTAAGCAGCACTAAGTGTTATATATATATATGTTATATATATATATATATATATATATATATATATATATATATATACAATGTTTAACATGAGTGTAACTCTATATATAGGAATATAGGCTATATTTTGCACATGTATGGTATCTCCTAAAAAAATGTTTTCATTTCATGTCCATATATATTTTTGTAGTCATCAATATTTCAACGCATGTACTCCCTTTCAGGCATTTAAGCAGATTTAAAACAGGAATATTTGCTATGTGAACGATAAACAAAAAAATACATTCCTTTAATTTAAAAATCTATGTGTTATGTTATTAGGTGTCCATACACAAGCTTGTGTACGCCTAATCCATATGCCAATTGAATAGTAGATATCTTCCATCAAATAACGCAATTAATACTCTTTTTCCAAGCAGCTTATCAGTTGTGATCAGTAGAACAAAAAGCAAATATCCTGATATGCCATTGCATGATCAATTGGCATATCATGGAGTATGTGTTTTGCAGTTGTAACTGCCATTAAAGTCTGTATATAGGATAGGTGTACAAGATCCTTGATTTGTAGTTTGAAATATATAATCATGCTATTGCCATCATTAGTCACTAACCAATACAGAAGGACTTCTGAAATGTTATCTCACAAATGGACGGCGTTATTGAAAATCATCCATGAAAGCTAAATTTGTAGAAGTAGGTATTGTGTATAACATCCATCTTATTCATGATACTTTATACATCAATTAATATACACTTGCTGTTATCAAACTTCTAAATTGTTATAGCAAACATGGACGTTTGCTAATGAAAGTAATTTATAGAAAATGAATTAATCGAGTATTTTGAATGGATTTACTAATCTATTATATTGCACGTACCTGTTGTTTTTAGTCTCAGAAAATGGAAACAAGAGTGAAGGATCTCGAGGGACAACTCTCCAGTACAAGAAAACAATATGAGGAAGCTAAAGCGAACGTATGTTATTATTTTAAATGTTCCAGTTTTCCCAAATTATTATTTCCTTGAACTTTTGGAACGCTTGTTTTATTTTATGCACCCTAGATATGTTCATTATGCAACCATATTTATCTAGGAATGACTGGCAGGAACATGAATGTTAAAATACAAATATGATAAACAAGTAGCATTCTGTTGAGTAACTGCTACTAGAAATGTACATTGATCAATGTATTGATATATCAGTAACCTTTAACACAGGGAACTAAAGACTAAATAATATTATCCAAGATTATGTCCATCTTTGTAACATTTAGTTCATCAACTTAATCATATCAATTATGTAAAAATCCCGGGTAATAACAACTTGACTATTATTAGACTCTGCCAGCATTAAATGACATACAAAGTTTGAACAGACACATAAATCCATGCAATAGCCAACATCACGTGTTTGTTTGTAATACATACGTGCTTTAAAAATTATTTATAATTTACATAGTACAATGTTTATTGGAGCATACATCAGTTATTTAAATTATGAGTTATCATAAATTGTAATTTTCAAACTGTGTTTGGTTTTATGTTCAAGCTATACTTGAACTAATGCATATATCTGTATATCAACATAGTTCACATTATCTAACGAGTAATACATTGACAACATTGCTCTGTAGTATGACACTAAAATATGGCTGCAAAACAATATTAATTTTCGCCCATATCAATTATAGGCCATTACAATAGGTGCGAAGCTGAATCAGGCAGAGAAAGAGATACAGGCCCTCCGTAGTCAGCATGCTGATGCCGTTGCTGAGGTAATATTACTCGTGACATTTTGCGGGTTGGCATTTTAATGGCGTGTTGTAGCACATGCACAAAACTTGTCTCAGGTATGTGTCTCATATTCAGTAATACAATTCATGACAACTATGTTAATCAGACAATCTTATGTTTGTCAACAAAAATGATTTATGTAACATTTGAGAACGTAGCGTTAACTGTGTTGAACGTGTAACTTTTACCTTTAATTTCAAAGGATTATTGCTGGTCTTTTGAATTTATTATTTTAATATGTGATGCTATGTTATGATTTGATATTATGTTTAATTGAAAAGTATCAATTTATTACATTCATACTGTACATATGTATAATGAAACAAACTTGTTTAATCTCAACACGAATTGATTGATTGAAAATCCGTAATTCGGTTTAATATATGTTGCTGAATGAGTGACATGTAACCAGCATTATCAGAGATGCAAGTTTAGTGCCATTAGGTCTTTTTAACTTAAGATACAATGAAGTATATCAATGCTTGAGATTCAGCCAGATAGACAAACAAATAGGCAGACGGACCTATTGTGAACTTGTGTCAACTATATCTGCGATCTTAAGTGAAATCGCTACATTTTTCGGTTGCATTTTTTTCTAAAAATATGATTGTATTTATTTCTTTTAGGGTTTAACGCCATTTTTCAGCACACGATAACATTGCGGCCAGTATTACTGGTGGAAGAAGAACCCGGAAAGAACCACCGACCCACGAGAAGCTACTGGCAATCTTTCTCACATAACTACACAAGCCGAATCTTAGACTCGAACCCACGCAGACAGAGGTGAGACGGCAGTGATCCGTAACGGAAAATGCTTTAGACCTCTCGGCCACTCGGGACCCCTAAATATGATTGTAAAAAATGAAAATTGTGTACATCATATATCACGGTCGTCCTAATTTTCATATATTCTATAATGGCTAGTTGGTGTAAATATTGTATGACGTACAAAAGTAACTGTTTTCAAATATGAAATGCTCTGTGCATAATCAATATGTTGACCTTGTATATTGTAAAATACTGTACAAGATCGGTTTCCTATTAAAGTAATAAAACACAGTTTTAAGATATTTTAAGCATATTGGTATATTGTCTTATATAATTTACACGTGAAGATTCTAGGTTTGAAACAAACTTGGTTTCATTTTATGATCGGATTCTAATCTGTGTGATCATTTGCTAACATTTACAGAATTTAAGACGATACTAATTTGCACCTTTAATTGATTTTGTTTTAATATTAAATATAATCTTACTTCATGCTAACAAATTATATTTATATTACATTCATATTTGTCTTATTATATATACTTTCTAATAAGTGTGTTTAGACACATTCTGAAAATACAAATATATTTAAACAATCTGAGAACTGAAGACATGCATACAAATAATTTATAAATCGCAACTATGATCAATTGTGGTTTATGACGGTGTCGAAACACTTATAAAGAAAGGGAGTTAATTCAGTTTGTCGCAGATTGTTTGGTTAAGGTTAACACGGTGCAGGCCCGAGAGAATTGCATTCAGAGCCCTGTTTTGAGTATCTGAAAATCAAATGCAGAAGGAAACGTGCTTGATATTTTGTTACTTAAAATTGACCCAAATTGAATTAGACTTGTTGATATATCAGTGTTCCAGAATGTATATGTTATGAACGCATATTCTCCAGCAGAGTATCATGTTCGTCCCATTCTATATAATTGAAGTGAACACTATTGATCTTAATTTAATTTTCCGGCAGATCTATGTCTATGTTAACTGTTGTTGCGTAAGCATTCAAACATTTAGTGCGTACCATGAGTACTTGATTACAAGAATCAACCGATCGCCGACCCTGATTATGTATGCACATCATGTACCAGATTACCTGGATTTATGTAATCGTTTATGAGTATTTATTAGCACAAACAGCATATACCCAAATTTGCCAGCACACAATGCCCAGACATTGTGTACTTTGGTGTAGTACTCTCAACGGATCAAAACTTATTGAGCGGATATTATACATGGAAGCCAAGTCTATGTTTCCACTGTGCCCACACAGGTCGGAACGTTATAATTGTTTTCACTGAGAAATGCATGCTGATATTTTTACGAAGACAAAATTTAGCTTTTTAAATTAATAACTTGTTTAAATTTATAGCCATTATAAGATAAGATGACGCCTGTTAAAGATATAGCAGAGTATACACATTATAGTACTATATTCGGATATATAACATCTAGATGGTGTATATAATACACTACACAACATTCATGCTTAACTTTAATCATAGGGGGACCTGATACAGTACTACATTTATGTGTAATACAAATCATAATTAAATAACAAGTTTAGGATGTCATACAGTTTATCGGGGTATATGCAATAGCTAATTCAATGTTTGTGGATAAAACAAGTGGTTTGTAAATTCAAGCGCATTCTCTATTAGATGCGACGTTACGTGTCAAGAGCCAATCAACTGCCTATATGACGCAATATACATCGAACTCATTCTGATTTAAGTTATTTGATTCTTTACTTAAAATATAGAAATTTGAAAATAATATTTTGCAATATCAGACACAAAGTCTTCTTACACAATGTTCCCATTTCTATTACATTTATTTTATTATTTCAGGTCAACAGATATAAGAGAAAAATAGTAAGTAAAATATTTCTCCTTTAGTACCAACTATACGGTAATGCATCTTCTATATTTGCTTTGTGATTGTTTGGTCCGTAAAATTATCACAAACTGTTCCACGAATGTAATACACCAGTTTTCAATTCAAGTACCGCTTTTATTATTTAGGATCATATGCCAATATCACGTCTCAGATCACACTAAGGCATGATAATACTATGCAAACATATAACGAGATAATACAAAAAGGGGAGACGTTACTTGATATTTAATTTGCGAATCAATGCTTGAATGTCCAGAATATTATTCAAGTTATCTTACTAATTCTGAAGTAACGATCATTGTATCGGCATTATTGGTTGAACCATATGTATAAAAAAGCTTCCAAAGGTTGCAAAACGCGTTCGGTTGTTGTCAGTTTCTTTACAGTCATATAAGTTACCGATAAATTAACATGTACACAAGCTATGTTATTCAGATGGAAACATACTGATGGAAACATACTGTTACATTGTATTCCTATTAATATGTACACAAGCTTGTTCTGTTATGCAGATGGAAACATACTGTTACATTGTATTCCTTGGGTCGCATAAGTACTTAGATCAGCATATGTGTTATACGATTAAAATATACATTATTATTCAGGTGAAATTTCAATACTTCGTTAGCCTATTTTCATTAATCTTAAGATAAAAGTATCGGCTGTTGAATTATACGTTTATGTGAAGACCAGGATTAGTGTTATAAACTGACACTGGTATCGACTATTGAATTATACATGTATGTGAAGAACAGGATTGCTATTATAAGCTGACACTGGTATCGGCTATTGAATTGTACGTTTATGTGAAGACCAGGACAAGTATTATAAAATGACACGGATATTGGCTATTGAATTATACATTTACATGATGACCATGATTAGTGTTATAAAATGACACTGGTGAAGAACAGGATTGCTATTATAAACTGAGACTGATATTGGCTATTGAATTATACATTTATGTGAAGAGCAGGATTATTATTATAAACTGACACTCATATCGACTATTGAAATATAATTTATGTGAAGAACAGGATTGCTATTATAAGCTGACATTGGTATCGGCTCTTGAATTATACATGTATGTGAAGACAAGGATTATTGTTATAAAGTATTGTACTCTCCTCTCTCCATCTCGGCAACTTGTATACTATCAGAACAACATCATTACATGCCTTTGATATATTTGTATACGGTTTTCTTTCTCTATATGTGTTTCATAACTAGTCTCGATTGAAATTGGAATTTTGCACGAAACGAAAAAAAGCATAAACAAAATATAAACTGTAATAAGTGGACTTTTTCATTTCTGACTAGTCTGCAATTTAATTTGTCGATTAATCGGCAGCACACAGTTCGCTTATAGGAGATGATATAAGTGATGAAAGTGTAATTATCAGATTAATGACATACTGTATTTGTTTTTGCCAATATGCACCTGTTAAATTGTCAGTTTTATTTAGATTAAATAAACTAAGTTAAGTGTATTGGTTTTCATATCACATTTATATCATACTTTCATGAAGACATAAATCAGAATTGGAGCCTAGCAATAGGCATATTTATCAGTCAAAATGTAAAACATTCTGTACTGCGCCAAGTTAGTATTTGATTCGCTAAGCGCGTTCTTTTATTATTAGTAATTTCTCTTCGAATTCACTATATCAATAACTTTGATACGAACTTTTATTGGCTTATCTCTGATGGTTCTTTTAAAATTATTATATTTAGTACAAAATATATGTAACACAAAATCAGGTCACAATAAGAAATTATGCGGTGAAAGCAAAGAAACGTGTTTTCCAGTACATATATTTTCGGAGATATCTTGATGCGTTTCAAGAGCCAAACCACTATTTCATTTCCCATATAACGTACATAAAAAACTAAAGTGATTTCTTCATTATGTTCATAAAAAGTGTAGAAACTTCTATTTAATAAAGCTGTACAATTGTGTCATCATTGAAAATTGGGTCTTTCAAAGCATTTTCTCTGCGCATCATGAATGATATACAACAACTGCCAGTTCTGTACCTATTAATACAGTATTATGTCAGGGTTGAAAATATAATTTGTGGCAGGACATTAATTGTATAAGATCAAAATAAAAGTATATATTGTGTTGTCACCTATAGCTCATAGTTATCAAATATATAATGGGAAAGGTTTTAATCCTACGAGAACGTCTCAGAGTACGTAATATTATTAAAAAATTTTCAGCAAACCTTGTATAAAGAGACAATAAGTCAGTTTTTAGTGCATCTATTTTCCTGTCATCAGCATGTTTCACTTACCGTTATATCTAAACAAGTAACGACTTTCCCCAAGTTGTATAATTTACATACTTCTTTCAGTTAATACGTAAAAACTGACGCTTTAATCGACTATTGAATTATACATATGTCTGAATACCAGTTAGAGTTTGCTATATGACTATACGCTCAGCTGTATATGCCGTCAGCTTGTATGCTGTCAGGGCCATTACATTACAAATATTTGTTAGATATTGATAATGTACTCTTTCTACGGATGTATTACATGACTACGTTGCTAAGCATAGGAACTGAGGACGAAACGAATGAAACATAAACCAAGTAAAAACTGTGGAAATCCATAATTTATTAATTGTTTGTCGCTATTTTATTCACTGTGTGAATCAGCATCACGTTGTACAGTTTTATATAGGACAAGTTTTGAAAATATGCTAACCTGACTGCTTGCTTGAATTTGTGCTCTAATTATGCATTTGTATGTAAATAATTTGGGCATTGTATGGTGGAAAACTTTGCAGCTCCTTTATCTTGATTTACTCAGAATATAAGAAAATGGCCAACAGGACAGTCGACATTCTGTAATTTTAATAATGCTCAACCCTTATAAGCTATTGAGTAATAATCTGATCAAGTTGTGACGTCCTCTGTATTTGTATTTGCCAATTTCAACATGATTATATGATTCTTTTGTTAAGAGCAAATAAGCGAGGTTTACTTCACGGTTTTGAGAATTACACGGCCATACTCATTTCAGGAAGAAAGAGCGAAGAAAGAAACCGTAGGTAGCAATATGCGTAGTTTGCAGCCCATAAGTACACATTGTGTATTGATTCAAGTTATACTCTCATTTTTCAATGTCATGTGCCGCTTTGGAAGTAATTTTTGTTCAAATTTATTTCATCTAAGAGGTATTTTGCTGTTTCTATTTTGGGCGAAATGTCTGTACCATCATTTCAGGTCATATATAATTTTTTTTGTAAATAATTGTTTTTGCCCTAAAGGAGACAAATATATTAATATTTTGACCAAAGTAAAGAAATGGTATTCTGCTCGAACTTGATTCCACGGCACATATATGTTAGGACATATCTTGATGTGTTTTATGACTCGGAGCCCAACTTCAGTTCCCATCAGAACTAATGTGAATATGGATAAAGAAATACAATTAAATTCATTATTTGACTTGTATTAATTAGATACCCATTCATTCATTCATTAAAATTGAAGATTTGTCTGCATTGAAAATAAGTATTTCGATGAATTTCCTTTGCGCCTCTTACCAATGGATAGCGACTGATTGGTGTACATCTTATAACAAAATCTTATCGTAGGTGAACATAGTTCGGCTGGTTATCAAATGCACGAAATCTTGATGAAAGTACTTCTTTTGTTGTCAAATATAGTACATCGATTAAAGTTATCAAATATATAATTGACTAAAACTTGTTCAAACCCATACAAATGTCTCAAAATATGTAGTATTTTATTTCTGTCTTCAGCCAATAGTACACGAGTTCTCTGGCTTATACATACTGTTACGTATATTTGATATAAGTCATTCATATTTATTTTTAATGTTTGTTTGTTAGATTTAAATTTGGCATTTTAAGTTTTAAGATTCGTTCATTGAAGGGGGGGGGGGTGACCTGTACTTTACAGAGTAAACACCAGGTGTTGACCTCATTTCTGACCTGGTTTCATAGTTGTAAACAAGCTTTTAAAATGATTGGTTGGTTCCAAGGACATTATGGAGTTTTATATATAATATCTTTCTATTTTAGTTGGGTCATACGCTGTTTACGTGATTTCTTGAACGTAAATTTGTTCTGAAGGATTCTAGGAGATGGTGACCCCTTCCTTGTTTATGTAAAAACAGCTATATAAACTATGTTTTGGAGCGAGCTATTCAGTATAATTTGGGCTTTTAGAATATTAAGTTGTGTCTTTTTGAGTTATTATAAATTACCTTGTACTGGAAATTATGTTAATTCGTTTGGATCAAGAGGAATTATTTTGTTATTTATCTGGAAAAAAATTGTGCTCATAGAAATTTTATTAACAAGAACTGACTTCATCAAGTGACATCGTCCTCCATAATGGACACTTCGCTGGAATTCGAACTTAGAATTATTTGGACATTTTATTACCAGGTCTTTTGCAATTTCTCTAGTGGATAATATTTTGAATTATTTTTTTATTAAATTTTGGAATTCATTCTTAAATCCGAAAGTTTATTTTTTCTTTTCTGGAAAATATTTGTGCTCAATAAATTGTTTATTAAGTTTTACAAGCTTGTTATTTTAACTCTTTCTATTTTACTGTTTATTCGAGCCTAAGCTCGTAACAATACATACATACATACATACATACATACATACATGCATGCATGCATGCATGCATGCATGCATACATACATACATACATACATACATACATACATACATACATACATACATACATACATACATACATACATATATACATCTGTGTGAATGTTTAGCAAACAATCCTTATCTTATTTGTATGAATTCCCGTAATCTACACTTTCATTTTAATCGATATGCTGTCATATGTGCTTTTTATATTGACGGTCGATCAAATGATACGTATGAATCGATATAGTTTTCGAAAGCAAATTTTGGAGACAATTACACGCAAATAGTTATACCTGATGTACGCGACACTATCACAATGGCATGATGTGGTTACAGCGACTGAACTATGATATTTGTTTCTTCACATGTTATGCAACTTATCTGACCCCCCCCTCCTTAAAGCCATATATAAAATAAAATAAAATTTTGGATTTAAGTCGTGTATCGGCAGCTATATCCTCGAAACAGACTGCCAGCATAGCTGTATGCACGAATTTTGTATTACTATACAATATATTTTATATTCGATTTAATATTCTTTATTATATATATATATATATATATATATATATATATATATATATATATATATAATATGCAACACTGAACTAATAGAAAATACAAGAAATCAATACAAATAATGTAGGATAGAATATACATAATATAACAATGTATAATGCATACATAATATTGAAACAGATACATATAATTATGGCGGTAATCAGCCTCCGTAGCTCCCAGGTGCGACAAATTTAAATATGTGAAGTTGCGTACTTGCTAAAAGCTCACTACTGCATACCTTTGCAAACATTGTACTTTCCTCAGCTTTTCTGTTTGATTTAATTACAATTTCGTTTTTCATTTAATCCTGTGTTCAATCTAAAGAGGACGAAGAAAACTCGCATTTAAAGACAGTCAAACTTTGACATACGACGGGTTATCCTCGTCTAAAAATAGATCTGATCTTGTGTAATATGATCACGTGACAGATATAAATAGTAACTTAAGGCGTAAATCTCGTGAGAGAGTTGTTATTAGCTTTGTATATTTTATTTATAAGGATTATTTCACGGAAGGCCATAGAATATACATAACAAAATGTAACAAAATGAAATAAAAATCAAATTAAGTAATATTTAAAATGTGTTTAAAAGACAAAGTGTAAAAAGCATGCTTGTTGACTAAAGATCAACACTCAAACTAAAACAATGAATTGTTAAAATGAAAGCCCCAAAATATGAATTAGACATGCAAATGCTAAATGAAAGAATTCCATTTAAAATTAAATGTACCAATCAGAATCCAAACAAAATAAGGTCATCAAAAATATGAGAGCAGTACTTGAAGAAAACAAAGTAAAGTAAATGTACCAATCAGAAGTCAAAATAAATAACGTCATCTATAATATAAGAGCAGTACTTGACGAAAACAGGGTAAAATAAGAAGTCAAAATAAATAACGTCATCTATAATATAAGAGCAGTACTTGACGAAAACAGGGTAAAATACGAACTCAAAATAAATAACGTCATCTAAAATATAAGAGCAGTACTTGACGAAAACAGGGTAAAATACGAAGTCAAATTAAATAACGTCATCTATAATATAAGAGCAGTACTTGACGAAAACAGGGTAAAATACGAAGTCAAAATAAATAACGTCATCTATAATATAAGAGCAGTACTTGAAGAAAACAAAGTAAAGTAAATGTACTAATGAGAAGCGAAACAAAATAGTTTCATCTAAAATATAAAACCAGTACTTGAAGAAAACAAAGTAAAGTACAGCAGAGTACATGGTTTCGTTTACAGGTTGAAACAAACTCGATACTTACATTGAATGATCTTGTTGCAACTAAAAAACCACACCAGCTTCGATTTATATTTTACTTAATATGTCCGTACTGAATGTTTACTTTAATTTTAAACACAAATCTATCCAATGATTGTAATATATTTTATCAGCTATGTGGATTGTAAGATTGTAATATATTTTATCAGATATGTGGATTGTAAGATTGTAATATATTTTATCAGATATGTGGATTGTAAGATTGTAATATATTTTATCAGATATGTGGATTGTAAGATTGTAATATATTTTATCAGATATGTGGATTGTAAGATTGTAATATATTTTATCAGATATGTGGATTGTAAGATTGTAATATATTTTATCAGATATGTGGATTGTAAGATTGTAATATATTTTATCAGATATGTGGATTGTAAGATTGTAATATATTTTATCAGATATGTGGATTGTAAGATTGTAATATATTTTATCAGATATGTGGATTGTAAGATTGTAATATATTTTATCAGATATGTGGATTGTAAGATTGTAATATATTTTATCAGATATGTGGATTGTAAGATTGTAATATATTTTATCAGATATGTGGATTGTAAGATTGTAATATATTTTATCAGATATGTGGATTGTATTTGCAATAATGCTACTTATTCTGTTATTGTACTTCTAACTACAAATGAACATGATCTTCTACTTAAGCTGTTATTGTACTTCTAACTACAAATGAACATGATCTTCTACTTATTCTGTTATTGTACTTCTAACTACAAATGAACATGATCTTCTACTTAAGCTGTTATTGTACTTCTAACTACAAATGAACATGATCTTCTACTTAAGCTGTTATTGTACTTCTAACTACAAATGAACATGATCTTCTACTTAAGCTGCACCAATGTCAATTTATTTAAACATCGCGTTTACTTCATTCTTTACATGAAGTCTGATTAAATCGTGCCTTTATTTCGGTGGTACAATTTCAACGAATTATGAAGCTTCATTTTTGGGTTGAGTGCAATATGCTTACATATTGCTTTATGATTGGTGTGTGTGTGTCGGGGGGGGGGGGGGACCCTTAAGCGCCATTTCTAGCTGTAGCAAGTGATTATGAGCATCATTAAATACGTTATTTTATTCTGAGAAACGTTTCGTTTATCTATTCAATTCCATGAACCCACCATATGTATTTTGTATATTATCTAAATACATGTTCATACGACTTGTTAGTATCATATGCAAAGTTTCAGGTTGAAAGGACTGAATCAACAAAAAGACACAAACTGCAGAGGAAACATACATACAGTACTAAATGGTCAACAAAATTTATACAGCGTGTCAATTTATTTTTCTTCCGGAAAAAGTAAAGACGGAAAAGTTATAATTCATAGATTTATATACGAGACATTCTATATAATATATCAGTTATTGCGACTAGTTTGGGTTACTTTATTTCATGTACATTGTGTGATTTATGCTGTATTTCTATTTGTGAATACATGCATGCAAATCCGCTTCCTCATTTCAGTGCAAATAAGTGGAATTTGTAGAACCTTGTCTAATATCAGATTTATTACAATTCTTTTAGGAATGAATACTATCTCACTATGATTTAAACTTTATTTTCGTTTGCAAACATGTTCATGCTTTCATACTATCACTGTGAGAGCAAATACACGGTAAATACTTCACCTTATCTAATACTATATATTTTTTATCTTATTTCAGGAGGAAAGAGAGAAAAAAGAAAAAGTAAGTAAATTATAGATTTTGTCAGAAAATACGTATAAATCAAACATAACAAAGGTTTTGCATGATTTATAAGACGCACATATTTATGAAAACTAAGTATGTTAAACCTTTGTTGCATATATGTTACAATTTAACCAGGCTGCATTATTTTCAAAACCTTGTCTGCTTCATATATTTTCCAATATCGTGCATTTATCGCTTTTGTCGGAAAGAAAAGCAGCATGCTTTTATGGACTTACGAATTATACGTTGGTTGTAATATGTGCATCTTATAATATAGCATTGTCCCCCCCGGACTGAAACAAGAGACTCACATTTAGGGTAAGATACGGTAAAAAAGAGAGATACTTTAGCTAGTTCGACGCCAAAGAAAGTAGCAGCAGAAGGGGCGAATCAGACAACATTTTTAGACAAGTTTTCACTGAAATCACGCTTAAAATCAATGAAACCAATGACATCAGGCCCAAAAGTCAATGACATCAGGTCCCAAATATGTGTGTGAATCATGGATTAGGTCCAAAAAAAAATTATGAAAAAATCAATGAAATTAATGAAATCAAAAACTTTTCAACTATTACATTTTTTGGGAAAAAGGGACTACAACATCGTTGTCACTCACCCTCTCTGCTGCTGGAACTTTCAGTTCTGGGTTAACCGAATATTTGATCCAGTCCGATACGATATCGTGTTCGAGGGTCATGTAAATTTATTGTTACAAATCCGTGTGGGGTAGACTGAGCATGACTAAAGAAATTTCTAAATTGATTGAAGTCCATATCGGAGCACCATGTCTGCCAAATATTTCGTAGCGTATGTGTATCAACGCCGTTGAATACAGCAAGCATATTACAGTTATCTCTAATCACTTTTGGAATCTGAGTGTAGCGTTGAGTGACATAGATCACGTCCGTGTTTTTGTGCCTGCCTCGGGAAAATATTCTAGCAGGATTTTTTTGATTATCTAACATGACATCGTCGTATACAACTAAATTGTTGATACTTCCATCGAGGTCATTCACGGATGGCGCCTCGTCAATATCGGTTATAAATTCAATAACATCCTCGCCGGCAATCTCTGAAGCGTTTTCATTAAAATCTTTTAGCACTTCATAGCATCGTTGATCATCTACGCTAGGGGCAATTAAATACAACTTATCCCACTTCATCCATCTCATTATTAAATTGAGCAACAATTGCGTTTTACCGGATCCAGATGGCCCGATTATAATTGCGCGGATAGAGTTTGGTAGCGCTGCATGATGCTTCACTGGTTCTCTTGTTTTAGTCGCTGAAAAATCAATTATATTCATATCTCTATACATAAATTATGGATCTATATTGCGTGAAGTGTAAGGCGCGTACTGGTACAGATGACTTGACGACGATTACAACTAAAAATAACCGATCAGCTCTTTCTGGTAAATGCGTACAGTGTAGTACAAAGAAATTTAGATTTGTTTCTAAACCCAAGGATCCCAAGGAACCTTTAAAAAAAAACGAGGAGGTGATATCGCTGCCAAATTAGCAAAACTCCCTGGAACCCCATGGGCAAAATACCCCGGAGAAAAACACCTTCCAGGGTATAGTTATTGTGGACCGGGAACAAGACTTGATATCAGACTCAATGATCAAAATCAGCCCCGACCCGGTGAGGAACCAATAAACGCTATTGATAAGGCCTGTCACCTTCATGATGTTGCTTATAAAAGCAGCAATTTGCAACACAGGCATCTAGCAGATGTGAAATTAATTCATGCGTTGAATGCCATTCCTGATAAATCCTTCAAAGAAAAATTGGCCTCCTTTTTGATAAAATCGGCAATGAAAAGTAAATTGATGTTAGGTGCTGGTAATTAATAGCAACATGGAATCTATTTACTATTCCCCAAGAGGATACTGGAAGGGTAACGCTGCAATCAGTAAACTCGCTAGCGCCGCAAAAGTGAAAAAAACCACTGCGGCTCATTGGTTATCCAAACAGGCACTATGGCAAATTTATCTACCACCGCCTAAACAAATTCAATTCTCGCATTTTGATGTAACCGGACCCAATGAAGTTCATCAGGCTGATCTATTATTTCTGCCACATGATCGTGGTTACAAATATGCGTTAACTGTAGTTGATATTGCAAGTCGATACAAAGAATCAGAACCGTTAAAAACAAAATCGGCCACTGAAGTCGCTTCTGCATTTGAAAGGATTTATCGACGAGGTCCTCTGCACTGGCCAAATCTGTTACAAGTTGACCCGGGCAAGGAATTTCAGGGTGCAGTGTTATCTACAATGAAATATCACAATGTCGCTATCAGACGAGGGCATACTGCACTGCATCGTGATCAGGCCATTGTAGAACGATTTAATCGGATTCTTGCTGAACGGTTATTTGGATATCAATATGCAAAAGAATTCATCCAAGAAAAAAGATCCCGTGAATGGGTTAAGAGATTACCAGGTGTAGTTACCGCACTGAATAACGAGATTACTAGAACCATCAACATGAAACCTATCAACGCGATTAAAAAGAAGTCGATACCTGAAAAACCACAAAAAGATTTCCCTAGAAACGCTAGCGTTTCCCAACCAATTCTTGGTAGTAATGTCATTGTGAGGTACTTATACGAACCAGGAGAGCTTGAAGGGGATAGAAAAAGGGCTACTGATCCTATTTGGAGCGTCACTACGCATAAGATATCTAGTATAACACGATCTACGGGTAGACTTCCAATCTATAAACTGGATTCAACTGCCCCTCAGCGTGGGTTTACTAGACAACAATTACAAGTGATACCCGAGGATACTCAATTGCCACCCCATGGGCTTAACTAGCACCCTTGCGTCTATTGCACTCAAGACAAGTCAACATCACATTATTTCTGACATGACCGAGATTGTTATTTTTTCTGTCTACGGTGAATTGGCGAGGATCCTTATCCGAATACTGCCAACGCATTATACAATTGCAACTCGCGCAGTGATTATTCTGTTGTTTCTTCAAAGTGATTATTAATTCAGCATCAATATCAAATTCTCGTTGTTTTTTTTTGTCCTGTTGTTTGTAACCGGATAGTTTTTTATCAATAATATCATTATCATCACCAATGATTCCATCATCGCCAATGATTTCATCATCGCCTGACTCTGTCAGGACAATTCTTCGAAGTTGATTTATTTTTCGTACTCTAGACACTGCGAGATAGACTAAATTCGACCATTCTATGCGATTATCTACCATCCAAAGAGTTGTATCCGATATAGTCAATCCCTGTGAAGAGTGTATTGTTGCTGCGTATCCTAGCGTCCACGGGGATTTATTGGCACGCAATGCATCTTCAACGACATTGATATCAACCAGCACAATATCATTTAATACTAAATTCTGCTTTTCACTTTGTCCTGGAATATCAACTTCGATGTTCTGTTTTCGCGTATCCGATGGCCTATAACAAAGAGGCACTGGAAGTGTTGCAAATTTTTGTTTATGCAATTCAAATAACTTCATCTGAAGTGTGTCCCTGACTATTTTTCTACTTGCAATGATTAAATCGTTTGGTCTCCACGCTTCCCAAAACTCATTCATGGGAGTTTCCGAAATTATTTCACGGGTTATTTCACACTGGATTCTATCCGGTTGTAATCTAATTAGTTTTTTCAATTCTTTTAATTCATTATCAAGTGATCTATGATCAGTATCAATTTCTTCATAATAGTCTACAAAACCCTTTAGCCATTCATGGGGAGATGCACCGACAAATGGTGGTGGTTGGCCGTGATCACCGCACATGACGACTTTTGTATTCTTCAATAACAACCACTCAAGAAATATTTTTAAGACATCTTCTGACACTGTGTCTATTTCATCCCAAATGATTATTTCAGGAATAAATTTCTCTCCCATGCGCTCAGGAGTCCATTTATCTCCCTTCCATCGGAAAAAGCTGTGATAAGTGCAAGCATTTACCCCTCTCTGTATCATTTCTCTTGCAAGTCTATGAGTTGGTGTTAGCACAATCATGTTAGAAACGCTAGCGTTTCCACGACGGAATAACTCAATTGCCCGGGTTGTTTTTCCTGACCCGCCACAACCGTTTAAATAAACTGTTTTATACAGGCATATTGGATCAGAAATCGGTGGTGCATTAGAAAATTCTGAACACTGATTGCTTTCTAAGTAATTATTTTCAATGGTAACATCTGCTGATGGAATATAATCATGAATCATTTCTTTCTTAATTCTCCATGATCCCCATTTCTCGTTGCCAGTAGCCTTAAAATCAGCCATTTTGCTATTTATGTAAAATGAATCAGTAGCAACTCTAACTGCGGTGGTAGGAAATCTATTGATCATTGAAAACAGATTGATAGAAGCATAACCGAGCATAGAAGCTCTTAAGTGTGTGTACTGCGGATGGTATCCATCATTGTAGGTAACAATTGTACCCAATTTGGTTCCATCGGACATAAATGCGTCCTTACGATTGACATATAGGCCCTTATTCGTTAAATCCGCCATTACCAAAATCGTATTCAGCGTTGTCTATAATCAATCGTGAAGAATATTTCGTATTATCATCTTTGCCACCTTGGGTAAATTTACCGATTATTCTTCGTCCAAGATTTTTTGCTTTATTGTTTCTGATTTCAAATAACTGTTGGGACCAATCCATGATTTGTTGTTCATTAAAATTAGGAAACAGTTTTCGCTCTTCGCTAATTATTTTTTCTAGATCAGGTTGTGGTAACCAGACTGATTTCTGAGCCCGATAGGATATAATTGCTTCACTGACAATTAATGATTTTAACATCTTACAATCAAGCATATACCGTAACAACACTATTGGCATCCAGTGTTTTTCAGACATGTGTTTACCAATCCAAAGATAACTACACGGATGAAGTCCTTCAGCCATTTCAAATGATACCACACAAGCGAATCCGGTTAAATCAAAGTCAGGAAGTGGTCCATTAATAGCAACGCGGGTCATTTCGTGTGTAGGGTGTCCAAATCGTTTGAAATATTTCTCGCATTCTCCATACCCAAGAAAACTTCCTGGATAACACGCAATCATATCAACTGAAATAACGGAATCAGAGGTGTATTTTGTGTTCCATAATCCGCCGTGGCTGTATTCAAGACAGGACAATTTGACATCTGATAAAAACTCACTTCGTGTTGGTTTCCACGCGTTTTTCTTTCTAGCAAAATGTGCTGCAATGGATGGTACTGTGAAACAGTTTGCTAATAATTGATCGTCTTCTTCTCCGTCCTCAGAAAACTCACTAGCTAGTTGTTTCATTTGATTCTGCAGTTCTTCAGTACGGTATAATTCTCCGTTGGGCCTTACAAACTGATCAAATCTGCATTCCTCGTCTGAATTACTATGAAATAGCCACGCTGACACAGGATGGTTTTTACTCAAATGGTAAATAGCATCAAATAATTTCTGCTCGGTAAAACATTCTTCAGGTCCCAACCCTGCTGGGGATAGATATTTTACGGTTCTATCCCGTGGAAATAGTGTTACTGCAGATGACCACGCGTGCGCGTTATGATCAATAATTTCAATGGGAACTCCCTGTGATTTATATTTCGATTCGTATAATACTTCTCCGGTGATTGTTCTTACCGATATTGGAAATCTTAATGATTTTTCTAATTTAGTTATATCCTGAATTGTTGCTCCATGCTCTTTTACCGTGAACTCCCACTCGGTTATTTTTTTTCGTCTTAGATCAGTGAGTTTATTTCCCCGGGATGCATTTGTGAAGTGTTCTATTATTCGTTCTGCTACACAATTTAGCCCTGTCGAATATTTCATGGGTGCTTGTTTTGAAATATCAGGTTTTTCATTGAGCGGATAGATCCCGTAAACAACTGCTGTGACAGGATAAGATCTTTCGTAATAGGGTTTATCAATTCCAGTCAAAATTCCCGGTTTGGAATCCTGATTCACGGTGACAGTTTTTTTACCCTTGAGAATGGGTTCAAATTTATCCTTAATAATCCATTTGCCATTCTCACGGATAATGAATTTGATTCGGAAAAAATGACTTTTTTCCCCAACACGTGAAATGATCACTGCTGCTTTTTCATCATTCATGGTAGCGTCAACAACACCATCAATTCGAAATGTTGACCAGCAATAAGATGCTCCATCACGCTTGAATTCATTAAAACAGTCTCTGATGGGTTTATCAAGAATTTTATTCTTGGGTGTATTAGAAACTATATCAAGATTGAATTGAGCATCCTTCCATGATGATCTCATGTTTCCGTCTCTTGGACGTTTGTTACGTTTTTTGGGTCTATCGCGATTAAATCTAGGATTGATTTTTAATAATCTCTTAAACTCTTTCATGTTTCCGTCTATTGTGCGTTTGTTACGCTTTTTGGGTCTATCGAGATTTAATCTAGGATTGATTTTCAATAATCTCTTAAACTCTTTCATGTTTCCGTCTCTTGGACGTTTGTTACGTTTGTTTCCGTCTATTGGACGTTTTTTGGGTCTATCGAGATTAAATCTAGGATTGATTTTTAATAATCTCTTAAACTCTTTCATGTTTCCGTCTCTTGGACGTTTTTGACGTTTTTTTGGTCTATCGAGATTAAATCTAGGATTGATTTTCAATAATCTCTTGAACTCTCTATCAGCATTGAATTTAGCATTTTTCGAAGTCAATCTCTTGAACTCCTTCATGCTATATAAAAAACAAACATTTAAATGAAAGTTTTATGTATAATGAATCACTGCAAATGGCTCATGATGGGAAATGTAACCCCGTGTAACAAATCATGCAGAAAAAATGAATACTGTAGGTATCATATGCAAAGTTTTCGACGTGGAAGTCTTGGTCCGTTACCCTGTATTCGATGTGGGGTTGGGGTCAAGGGAAGATCACAATTGTGTATTGATTGTGGTGGTAAGCGATATAGGGAATTGAAGCGTTATTATGATAAAAGAATAAAAAATGGACAATCCATCAGAAATTATGACCCTGAAAAAGCCCTTGACCCTGACAACATCAAGGATAAAATCATAAGAACCCCGCAAGACTATATCGAAAGATTTTCCAGTGATGTAATTATTGAACCAAACACTGAATTAGACAAACAATAGAATAGTATATATGGACCAAGAATTCAGACCACATCCAGTGATTACAAAATATGAAGCATCCAGTGATGGTACTGTCAGAAACCGTAGACTGAAAAAATCAGTTGGTTTTGTGAATAATCACGGGTACTTGATGTTTGGCGCTGGAAAGAAAACTTATCTCATTCATCGTTTCGTGTATGAATGTCATTATGTTTTGATCGGGGATGGTTTTGTTATTGATCACAAGGATTCTAATCCAAAGAATAATTCTGTATGCAATCTGCAGGCTATCACACTGAGTGAGAATTCCAAACGAGGAAGAGCTGGCACTTGCAAAACGGTTGGGAAGAGACCTGTGACATCTTTGAATACAATAACTAATGAAGAAAAAATATTTTCATCTATGAATGAAGCCGGTAGGCACTTCGATATTTGTCCGACTTCTGTTCAAAAAGTTGCAGGGAGGATTTATCGATCGGCTATTTCAAAAAAGACGGGGCAAAAAGTTTAATTTAGTTATGTCTAATGCGTCATAATTTTCAATTAGAGATATGTCATACTTATAGAATAATGAATTCTGAAAACATGAATAGCATCATAGTTGAAATAGCAAAATTGAAAAATCAGGATATCAAACTATCAGATGGATTAAATCCTGACCAAATTGTGTCTGATTTTCAGGATATAGAATACGGGGTTAGCACTAACAAATATATGCTACCCAAGAAATATGCACTCATCAAAAAAATTCAGAATTCTATTAAAGACTCTCTTTCATTTTCCAGTGACATCAGTGTGTTCGTCCCGTTGTATACTATCGTAGAGGGAATACGAAAAGAATTAGGTAACGAATACGAATTGAAAAAAGAAGTCAACTCTAAAATTAGAAACCTACGAGCATTAATTCAAGAAAATGAACAATTTTGATTGCCCGACCATAATCATTTTTTGATTGCCCCGACTCTTATCATTTTTTGATTGCCCGACCATTATCATTCCGACCCTCATTTTTTTTAGCCGACCCTCAAGGGGGATGTCAAAAATCGATGGAGGATGTGTCAGATTGGTCAAAACTAGAATGTTGAAACTATCAGTATTATTTATTTTATATACAATTTTGATACTTTCAACATCAATGATAGAGCTGTTAAAACAATCAAATAACACTTCCATGACCGTATCAAAAATCATCCGACATGTCACTGATGTCAAAAAAGGAGTTGCACGATGGTGTTAGGTCGGGATTGAAAAATTGTTTTGCAATTGAAAAATAGTTTGCGATTTCAAATAATGGTCAATGAAGCATTAACAACCCGATTGGCTCGTGAACGACTAGATGCAATTAAGAAATTTATACCAATTCGTGACTCTGTAAGAAATAAACTGCAACAACGACAGAGTTTACAAACTGATTTTGCTCTGGGGTCTGAAGAGTTGTTTAAACCAGTAACCACAGCAACGAAGGGGGTAGAGCGTGCTATACTGGGAGATGATCCCGAGACGGGAAAATCTGTTATTGGTGAACTTGAAAAAATAGCAGCAAAAACTGAACAAACAAAACAAATAGAATCAAAGAGAACAGTAGAGGACTTACGCATGAGATTTAACGAAGAAGGGTTAGCAGCAATTGATGAGACTGATTCAACAGAAATTCCTACGCTTGTTGTTACTTCTTATGAAAACAGAAAAAAAATGTTGAAACCAGAACATCATAAATATGTTAAGAATTTCACTCATTGGGCTGATATATTCTACAAAATCAAAACTGGAAAAAGTCAAAAAAAGACGGATAGTGCATCATACATCGAATATATCAAGATTGTGGATCACGTGTATAATCAATATGAAGAACTAAAACAACAACAAAAACCGCCAAAATTGCAAAGAAAGCGAGAGCAACCTGCAAAGAAAATATCTTTCTCTCCAAAAAAACAACAACTACCACCTGATGATGATGATGATGATGATACTCTTGATTATTTACAAACCACGGATACAGACAAACTAGATGAAGCAGCTGGTTATAGCGGAAGTGGATTAGGAAATCCAAGGATTGGAAACACTTGTCCTGATAGTGTTATCAATGATATATCACGATTAGATGTTCTCATCGGAGGAAAACGAGCTGGAAATAACTCTCCAGAAATAATTAATGAAGCAGCTGATATCTGTAGACGGTTATTTGCCGGCAGTATCATGGATATCAAAACCTATCGAGATTTCATTGACGAGTTAGCAAATGGGTATCATAGCGATTAAATAACAATTGAAAACACTATTGTTTTTATAATAATGATCATCCATTACAATCATGATAAACCAACCCTCGTCTATGTAGTTAATTCACGGTTTCCAGTTTATAGAGCATACTACGGAGATGGCCTCGGCAAGACCATTTTAGGATTCTTTTCAAGAATGGCCCCAAAAGTGATGCCGTTAGCTAAACAATTATCAATGAAAGCCATTGATGTTATTCGTGATAAGGGTATTAGTACTGTTGGAAATCTTGCCGGGAAAGCGTTTTCAACTGCGAAGGATAAAATAACATCATTAGTGAGGCGAAAAAAGAAACCGTTACCGTCTACAGAAGAAATGCCTGCAAGTGTTAGTAAAATAATAAATAACGCAGTAGATGAAAAATTAGCGTCGATGGTAAATCAAGGGGACCAAAGCAATATTGCAAACATGATAGCAGGAAGTGGCCTTAAAAAACTACGACGATGAAAATGGAAAAATCGTTTACGATTTCACTATTTAGACTCTGATAAATAGAATAAAATGTTCAAAAAATCACATGATCCGGCGTTTGATATAGACGCCCCAGTTGGCAAGGATGATTCTGTACGCGATTATCAATATTACGCCTATCATGCCATAGACTCAAATAGTCGAGCAAGAATTGATCTTCAAGTCCATGATACCAGTAAATACTTTTTGCCCTGTGAAGCATTTATTGAAGTAGAAGGAGAGATTATACGAACAAATGATACAGAGTATCCAGTTGGTACTCAAGTCGGTTTTGTCAATAATGGTATTATGGCGCTATTTGAGAGTGCTAGATATCTCATTGATGGAAAAGAAATTGAGTCCATAGATCGTGATGTTGATGTGGCCACAACAATCATAGGGTTAGCGAGATATTCTGATGATTATACAAGATCAGCGGGTCCATCTATGATGTTTGCAAAAGATGGTAAGAATACCGCTGGAGGAAATCCATTTGTTGTAAGACGACCAAAGAATAATGCTGGTGCTGCTAATGCTGATGTCGAGGATATGATTATAAACAACGATCCTAATTTCAATCTAGGAGCTGCAACACGAAACGCAATGTTGCAAGGAGATCGTAGATCATTTTCATGCGCGATTCCACTGCATCACATATTTGGATTCTGTAGAAACGTCAGAAAAGTTATCTACGGGGCGAAGCATACAGTATCGCTTGTACGAAAGGGTGATGATAACGACGCAATTTGGAGGATTCCAGCAGATGTTGCAGCCCCCAATGCTGATGCCGGTAAAGTCAAATTAACAAAAATATCATTGTGGATGCCAGTGTTGACTCCAGCAATCACCGCAGAACAACGATTACTATCATTTATGGACCAAGGAGGAAAGTCGTTGTTGAGTTGGCTAACCGTGAGTACAGATGTGAAGCAATCAAATATCAACGGGTTATTCACTTGGAACCTAGCATCAAAACAAGGCGTTTCTGCGCCACGTCATATATTTATTGCATTCCAAGATAACACACGAGTTGGCAATCAAATCTTCAGTCATATGATATTTGATCAATTAGGTGTGAAAGACGTCTCTCTGAGAATAAACGGCCAGCAGGAACCATCTGAGGATATACAACTTAATTACACAGAAAATCATATTGCACGAGTTTATCATCGTCTGTTGTCATTTATGGCACGCGATCAAAATGTCGATACTGGTTTGCAAATATCACAATTTGATTTTAAGAATCTGTATCCGATCTACTACTTCTCACTGGAACATCTCGATTTGACAAGACAGTCAGTTGTTGATATTCACTTTAGAGCTAATGTGAATCGTCCTGTTGGTGCTGCTGATTATAGAGCGGTTGCTGTCATTCTCAGTGATAAATCAATGCTACTCGAAGGTGTTGGTGGAAGAATGAGAGTGGTAGATGCCCCAGTAGAAAATCTTTGAACGATTTTTCATTGAATTAGAATCAATCAGTTATATATAATGTCATATAGTGTTATTAGTGTTACGTTAACTCCTGGTCAAATCAAAAAATTGCAATCAGAATCGGCTAAAAAATGTGGAACCACAATCACGTTGAAACCTAATCAAATGACTGGTGGTGAAAATAAATTATCGCTGACAACTCGTCAGGTGAAACATTTCAATGATGCTTTCAAGGATAAAAAGGGAGTTCAGATTACTCTCTCTGCGGCTGCTATTAAAAATATGATGAAAACGGGTGGTATATTTCCATTGTTTGCTGCGTTACCAGCATTGATTGCAGCAGCAGCCCCAGCGGTGGCTAAAGCAGCGGCGTTAGGAGCCGTTGGTACTGCAGCAGGAATGGCACTAAAAAAGGCAGCTGGACAAGGATATAAAAAAAAGAGACGATCCGTTCAAGGATTGGGTCTAAGACTACCAGGAACCCCGTATTCTTGGTACAGCGGAAAAGGTCTAAGACTACCAGGAACGGTTTATTAATTCAGAAATCTTCAATTTCCGAACCTATGGTTCCCAAATCTTCGATGGTTCCAATGTCCAATTTTGATTTAATGGATGCGGCTAAAAAACTAGCGATTAAACATTTCAGAGGTGTTTTTATGAAAGATCAATTACCACATCAACCAAACAAAACTGAAACAGGTATTATTAATCTCGATAACAGCACCGGACCTGGAACTCACTGGGTTGCATACGCTATTGATCCACGCGGGATTGTCTATTTTGATTCATATGGATTAGCCCCACCAAAAGAGTTTATGCGGTATATAAAAACCCTTCCAATGAAGACTTGGTATTCTACGCTACCAACACAACAAATCAATGACCCGCCAATATGCGGCAGTGAAGTATTAAATGTCCTTGATGCTATTTCAGCATCTAGAAAACCACCACACATTGTCGTAAATGACTACACCAGCAATCGCTTTTTAGAGAGAGAAAGAGTTTTACAATAACATGATTGATATTTGGGGAAGACCTCTGAAACCCAAACCCGATGACACTGCAACCCCTGATTCTATCAAGGATATAACAAAAAAAATTAAAGATGAAATCGCTGAGACGTTAAATTTAACAAGTGTTGACCCGAATGAAATAGTTGTATTTCAAGACAAACAGGGTAAATTGAAATCTAGTAATATTTCTCTGGATGATATTTTAGTTAAACAACAAAACGCAATCGAGAACACAGTTGCGTTATTTTCCGATCAGGGTAAATTGAAAACCAGTAATATCTCTCTGGATGATATTTTAGTTAAACAACAAAATGCAATCGAGAACACAGTTGCGTTATTTTCCGATCAGGGTAAACTCAAACCAGGTGTACTCGTTTCGACGATTACAGATCGATTAAAAACTCTCAACGACGAGTTAAACAATTCTGTGGTTGTACTAGCAACACTTGAATCTAGAATTGAAGAACACATAAAACAGTTTATATCATTTCGTAGAAATATCATTGATAAATTTATTGGAACCCCGTTAGATAAAATTGAACTAAAACTCCCTGATATTAAAAAATCCATTGATGAGACGAAAACTTTCATCGAAGGCATCAAGGGGGATGCAACGAGGATGATAACAGCCATTGAAAAAACAAAAATTCCTCATGAGAAAACCAACAACTTAGTATACACAATCCAACATGGATCATTTGAGTGGACACCTACAAACAACACATTAGATATCACTGCAACCGTCAAGGGTATTTATCGATTAACACTAGTAACACCATCGTCTCAATTTAATATTTCATCGTCCAGTTCATCTGGGGTCAATAATACGATTTCAACGATCATCGACAAGAATACAACTGAAAAGTTCACAATCAAATCTACTGATACTCATTTGGTTAGGGTCTCAACAACGTGGTATGTGGAATTCGTAGCGAATTTAAGTAAATCGTAATTGAAAACGCTAGCATATTTAAAATAAAAATGATTTCATCATCGCAATATCGCTATGATCAGGTCAGAGAGTATCAAACTAGACTCAAAACCTTGTCTGAGGAGTATGAATTGAAAATTAAAAAATATCGCAGGAGAATTACCGCAATTGATGTTACTGTGTACGCTGTGAGTGGTGTAATCACCGGAGCTGGTATTATACTGTCTTCAGTGACAATGATGGCTCCGATAGCTGTTCCAATTTGCATTTCTGCGGCAACAACAATCGCTGGAATTATTTCAATAATCACAAAAAAAATATCCTCATGCAGCCAACGGAAACTACAAGACTACATAATTCAATTTCATGTTGTGTCCACTGCATACTCGCAATTATCCTCATTGATATCGTCATCGCTCGATGATACAATTATATCAGAGAGTGAGTTTTCAGCGATGGTAGATATATATGATTCTGCGATGTCAAAATTAGAAATACATCATGAATATAATAACAATGACAACACAGATGGAATTACTTCAACAAATAGTGGAGAACACAAAACCAGTACAAACAAGCATGATCTCAATAACCTCAACGAATCCAGAATTCAGTGTGAATTTCCCCTCTCCGGTCCCAGTGAAGGAGATAGCGCTAGCAAAATTACGAGTATACCACAGCTGGCCAAATATTAGGTCAAAACCATTTGGTGGTCAACAACCGAATAATTCACTGGTATTTGCAAATAAGAATAAACCCGACGGTACCCCAGACTGGAACGTTGTTTCCATACCAACCGGATCATATCAAATTGAACAAATCAATAATGAATTCGCGCGTAGAATAAAATCGATTACTGGAGTAGAGTCAAAAATCGCTATAACAGTTCATGAACCAACACTATCATCTGCCATTGAAATAAACTCAGAAGAATACGTCGTAGATATCTATCAAAGCTCAATAAGAACCGTACTAGGATGGCCTGAATTACCACCAAGGGAGGAAACCGTTGATTTACCAGAACCTCAAAAAACCGATTATATCACAGACAGGATAAAATCTGATAATCCATTAAAGAGTTATAGAGATTACAGTATTGCTAGCATCTTTTTTGCTCTTGGCACTATAGATAAGGGAGGGAAATATCTTTTTGTTAACGAACTTAAAATCGCTGAAAATTTCACAGCAATGAATAATGATTTTTCACTGTTGTTAATACCCCTTAAATCCGGCTCTCTTACCCGAGATGAATTTATCAGTGTCGTAAAAACATGTAACAAAATCATCAATGACATGGAAACATTTAATTCACAAATTATTCAAGAGATATTAGGTGACAGTAATCCTACAACAAGAACAATTTTTGCAGGAGGCAAGGGCATCCCCGTCAAGGATATACCCACAGTCAAACTACCAGGATATAACGTACCAGAACTACAAAAATCTCTCAGTGATGCCATCGATATTGGTTTTAAAATAATTCATGATACGTGGAAAAAAGCAACATCACCGGAAATAAAAATCCTGACCCATAATAATGACCCAGATGGTGGTGGCAGGCATATTGCTCCGTTCAATGTGAATATTTCAACGGTGATTGCGCTCAATTTAGTATGTGATGTGATCGAAGGAAGCTATCAAATAAATTTAGAACGATCAAATCAAGCTCAGCAAGGATATATTTTGTATTCATTTGCACCAACAGCTCCTCCAGGGTTTTTAATAATTGAGTCCCCGGTGAATCCAGTCTATATGCGATGTCATAATAATTCATTAACCAAAATTAATTTCAAACTCACAGATCAGTCTAATAATCTGATTGATTTACAAGAGGAAGTTTTACAAATTAGTCTGTTTGTGAAATCGTAGTGATTTTCGTCGTAGTGATTTACATGACCCTCGAACACGATATCGTATCGGACTGGATCAAATATTCGGTTAACCCAGAACTGAAAGTTCCAGCAGCAGAGAGGGTGAGTGACAACGATGTTGTAGTCCCTTTTTCCCAAAAAATGTAATAGTTGAAAAGTTTTTGATTTCATTAATTTCATTGATTTTTTCATAATTTTTTTTGGGACCTAATCCATGATTCACACACATATTTGGGACCTGATGTCATTGACTTTTGGGCCTGATGTCATTGGTTTCATTGATTTTAAGCGTGATTTCAGTGAAAACTTGTCTAAAAATGTTGTCTGATTCGCCCCTTCTGCTGCTAAAGTAAAAAAGCGCCCCCCCCCCCCCGGCCGAAAAAAAAACCACTAGCAAAACACAAACAGAACTTTAAATCAACACAGGAACTGGAGAGCCGAAAGGGCTATATTAAAAAGCAGCAGTATCAACTAAAAATAAAAAGTATAATAATAGAATTGAGCCGAGAAGGCAAAACAAAAACCACTAGTAAAATACAAAATAATTTTAATTAATATATAAACTGAAGAGACGAAATGGCAAGAATCAAAGGCACCAGTATCAATAGAAAAAAAAAATAATAATAAAATATACAAAAATAACAATAAAAGTCAATTGGAAAGCCAAACCGGCTAGCCCATGTAGCACCAGTCTGGTAAAGAAAATAAGATACTACAATTTACTTGTCCTGAAAACCCCCAAACACACCAAAAAATAATTGTAACAAAATTCCACTTTTCACATGAGCTGGTAACAACAACAACAGCAACAACAACAACAACAATAAATAAGTATGAACTAAGATGATAAAACCCTAAAAAATATAGCTGAAAAACACATACCGGAGAGCCGAAATGGCCAATTTAAAAAGCACCGGTAACAACAGAAAGCAACAACAAAAAAATATTGTTTAACAACACACATAGGCTAGCTCATATAACGCGAGCCAGAAAACGTACAATACTACATTTTATTCTACACTGTAATTCCTTTACCTTGAAAGAAACCACGTGACACAGCCGTAATGTTGACCGACATGCGACACACTTCTCCACGCGAGGAAAATACCTTACCATACTCACTCATACAACGGCAGCCCAAACAAAGGAAATGGTCCACAAAATAAACTAAAACAGGGGACCAACAGTCGGAAGCATACGACAATTCCCACGACTAGAAAATCAATAATACCATTACCACATTTATAAATAGAATGTAGTCACCATAACTCTCTAATTATAGGACAAAAGTGGAAAATATTTAAAACGTCTTTGATAAAAGAAACAAAATTACAACTCCTTTCCTGAGAAACAATTGAATGTACAGGGTTTTCAAATCAAGCCCTCTACATATTAAATTTTAAAGACAGACTATATTTTACAAAATTAATTCAAATTCAACCTACACCTATTATATTTTCTTCTATCTTAGCAAATGACTCTCCAATCCAGTGCCCTAAGGAGCAAAGAAAAGGGTCGGCAACAAGAAATGGCTAAGGTCCTTATAAACGCAAAACTTAGTGCCCCAACTACATCTCTAACCCATAATACCGCCCCCCCCCCCCCAAAAAAAAAAAAAAAAAAAACCCACGCAAACACACCATAACAATCATGCGTAACAGGAAACTCATCTAGTTAAAAAAAAACATACTATATATTTCATAATATTTTTTTTACAGAACTACACTTGGAAAATAAGTAAACAAATATTACAAATATTATTTCATTCTGTCCAATACAAGAACACAAAATAACACACAATATAGCAGATACAAAATGGACAAACCTGACTGGCAAAGTCACATCGCAATTCTTCAAAAGGGAAAAAAGGAAAGGAAATCAGCCCTGGAATTTAAATAATTCTCAGGGAGAAGTGTACAATCCTTGTTAAAAGATTAACTGAAAGGGAAACCATAACACACCGAAGCACCAAGTTGTGGGAAATACCCAAAACCGGCACTGGTATAGGGTAGGGAGTACCATTCGGACAATCTTTTTCGGTAGTACAGCTAAGAATACTGAGCAATACAAACAAAGAAAACCCTGAAGAAAAAAATTTCTTTCCTAATCATAAATGGGAAAGAAAATATACAGAAACATAATATATATGGGTGGACAGGGAAACACTAGACCAAAAACAAACATTTTTGTAAAACAAGGGTGTTACTCTAAACTCAAACCAGCGAACAAGTTGGGGGGAGTTGAAGTTTATCAACAAAAGGTAACTATTAATTTTCAAAATATTTAATGTCACTTACATCTGTTGGGTCTTACAATTGAAGGTCAAAATAGGGAAAATGGAATTATTATAATTGTTACAGTATCATAAATACAGTTTTAGACATACGGGCAACACTGCCGTATCATATTCAGCAAAATATAGGGATGAGTAACTCCGGTATTGCATAGTCCCGTCCTTGTTATAGTGTTGATGCCTCAATATGGAAAAGTTTACCTATGTGACATTAGTTGTTGTCCAGGCTATACTTATTTTTAATCACCAAAATCAATAAAATGGATAATATTTAAAATGTTTAGTTCATATGTAAACAATGTATTGTCATCCTGGCAAAAATGTTTCAAAACAAAGTTGTCAAAAGATAAATTAGTGACCATAATTACTCTATAAATGGTAAATTGCTAACAGATATTTGGATACATAGATATTAAATAGTCTAAATGATCCACAGAACGTCATCGAATGCACCAAATCACTATAACTCTCGCAACGATAAATCGCAAACCCGCTTATAACGCGGTGTCATGGTTGAACCTCAGTTTTTTTAAACACCAGAAGGTACTAAAAATATATTAGCGCATGCTGATGAATCTGAAGAAAAATTTTGACTAAAAATGAAATTTGAAACATTGACGTATCACTCGCTTAATTGTCTAAAACGGTAGATATTATCTGGGAATTGTAACCAATACATTATATTTTCAACTCCTAATAATATTTATGTATTGTTACTATTTCTTCCCCAATGACCTTCTTTGTACACCGTAAAAATTGATAATCAACGAAATTGTGATCGATGAAAATTTCATGTATTACTGTAATGAATAAAAATGTAACGGAAACATGATCAAGTGCAAGGGAGATAATATTATAAGCTCAAACTTGTTTCAGAGAAGGGTACTCACCCATAGTTACGGTATTTAGCTGTCACACGTTGGTCTATAAATATTTAGGCAGACTTGATATCAATCTAGTTTGGCTTCGGCTGACATTTTCCAGCCCATTGATTGGATAAATCACTCACAGTATCATGAATGCTTAGGAAATTAGGGTATCGATGAACAAGCTCTAAATTGTAAATAGTCAATATGTAGTAATAGCCTTTTATGCACGTGTCAACGTTGATCTGCATGAAACACAACGTATAATGTTAATATATTGAGACAAATATTGCATAATATGAGACCTCTGATGTTGAATCCATTAATAAATATATTGATTGACACAGACACGCACAAAGACACACACACACACACTTATACACACACACACACACAGATATATAGATAGATAGATAGATAGATAGATAGATAGATAGATAGATAGATAGATAGATAGATAGATAGATAGATAGATGGATGGATGGATGGATGGATGGATGGATGGATGGATGGATGGATAGATAGATAGATAGATACACACACAATGTATCATGTTAATATAGGTAAAAACCGATTGCAATCTATCTAGGACCTCTGATGTTGAATATATTAATAATCTCATATGTATATATATATATATATATATATATATATATATATATATATATATATATATATATATAAATAATAGTTGTTATAATTGATACTTGACAATTTCATTTACTGAATGGTGATATTGTGAAATAGCCTGATACTAAATGCTTTCTAGGAATTCAATTTGTGATAAAACAGAGTTCAAGATTATTATTGACTAAATTTAAAGTACTCTGTGTAAAAACAGGTGTTCTGAAAACCACGGAGTAGAAGCGTCTCCAAATTAAGGCACATACCAAAAATAATTGTGGGTTAGTATAATAAGACCATATCAAAATTGTGTACAACATATTTTGTAACAGTTCTTCCGAATGACAATTCGATATCTTACTTTTTACATTTTCTTCAGGTGCATATGGCCGATATACGCATTATGAAAGTTCATTTTTGGGTTTAGTGCAATTAGCTTACATATTGATTTATGATTGGTGTGTATGTGTGTGTGTGTGTCGAGGGGGGAGGGAACCTTTAAGCATCATTCTTGGCTGTAGCAAGTGATTATGAGCATCATTAAACACGTTATTTTATTCTGAGAAACGTTTCGTTTATCATACAATTCCATGAGCCCACCATATGTATTTTGTATTTTACCTGTCTACATGTTCATACGACTTGTTGGTATCATATGCAAAGTTTCAGGTCGAAAGGACTGAATCAAGAAAAAGACACAAACTGCAGAGGGAACTTACATACAGTACTAAATGGCTAACAAAAATTATACAGCGTGTCAATTTATTTTTCTTCCGGAAAAAGTAAAGACAGAAAAGTTATAATTCATAGATTTATATACGAGACATTCTATACAATATATCAGTTATTGCGACTAGTTTGGGTTACTTTATTTCATGTACTGACTTACATTGTGTGATTTATACTGTATTTCGATTTGTGAATACATGCATGCAAATCCGCTTCCTCATTTCAGTGCAAATAAGTCGAATTTGGAGCACCTAGTCTAATATCAGATTTATTACAGTTCTTTTAGGAATGAATACTATCTCAATATGATTTCAACTGTATTTTCATTTGCAAACATGTTCACGCTTTCATACTTTCACTTTGAGAGCAAATACACGGTAAATACTTCACCTTGTCTAATACTATATTTTTTTATCTTCTTTCAGGAGGAAAGAGAGAAAAAAGAAAAAGTAAGTAAATTGTAGATCTCGTCAGTAAATACATATAAATAAAACATAATAAAGGTTTTGCATGATATATAAGACACACATATTTATGAAAACTAAGTATTTTAAAACTTTATTGCATATGTGTTACAATTTAACCAGGCTGCATTATTTTCAAACCTTGTCTGCTTCATATATTTCCAATATCGTGCATTTATCGCTTTTGTTGGAAAGAAAAGCAGCATGCTTTTATGGACTTACGAATTATACGTTGGTTGCAAGATGTGCATCTTATAATATGGCATTGTCCCTCCAGTTAGTAATTTTAAATTTTTAACTGATAGGAGATAATATCTTAAGCATTGTTTTTATGTTGATAACTGTTAAACATTCTCTCTCATTAACCAACTTTGACTTTAGATATAGTGTGAGAAACTCTGGACGTATACGAGACGATATAAGTGATGAAAGTGTAATTATCAGATTAATGACTTATTACATCTGAATATGCTCATGTTCATTGATCAGTTTTATTTAAATTAAATAATCAAAGCTAAGTTTATTGTTTTCATATCACATTTCTATAACAAGCGTATTGATCAGTCAAAATGTATACATTCTGTACTGCATCAAGTTAGTATTTTATTCTCTATGCGCGTCCATATATTGCCAGCAATTACACTTGAAACTCACTATATCTAGAACCATGATCTGTAATGTTATCGGTTTATCTATGAGGTTTTTTAAAGTATATTTAGTAAAAAGAATATATGTAACACAATTTCAGGTCGCTGTCACAGAATTAGGGGAAAACTGAATTTATTTTTTTTTCTTAAATTACAAACTAATCTCACCATTTTTTTTTGTTTCGTCGTACATGCATTACCTGGGGTGAATAAGTGGTTTTCTCCAAGGTAAGCGGCGTGTAACGATTTGCATATGCCTGACTTTGACTTACATGAAGTCCGGAACATTAGATTCACGTAGTGCACGGTAATCTTGCCGTGATTTCTGCTCACCTATTTGAGGGTATATAGGGCAGAATATATCTGATAAATAGACGGGATCAAAATTATCTTATCACAGGAAATATAACTCGTCAATCTATCTCCAGCCAAAGGGCTGATAGCATCTCTGATAGCATCTCTGATATCATCTCTGATAGCATCTCTGATAACGCATCTGATAACATCTCTGGGAACATCATTGATAACGTCTTTGATATTGCAGCTGATTTGTTGCAGAACATCTCTGAATTATAGCTGAATGTGATTGATTGTGCCGTTTAATTGTGCAATCGAATTGAAGTATCTGACTGTCTGTCTGTCGAACTGTCTGTTCGTCTACATCTGTCGTGACGTGTAAATATCCGGAAATCTAGAAGTTCGAGTGTCGGAGCTGTCTAGAGTTGTAAACATCCGGGGTGGCATCTTAAAGTATTTGGGACAGTTGGTTCTTGTAGATGCTGTATGCTGTCTGTACGTATAACTGTGGTGGATCCGTGAAGGGCAAACGGCCGATACAAGTATTGGTCAACCCTAGGTCTTCGGAGAAACTGGGCGGCGATTCAGCTGTTGGTGAATCGTACGGTTATACAGGGTAGAGACACATGTGGGTGTTGCAATTGTAGTACAATTGAATACATTGTTGTATTTACATAGTTACTTCAAATCACAATAGTATTTCAAGGGATTGCATGAATCTCAATAAAAGCTAGTAACTTGATTAAATACATATATATGTTCGTGCTAGTTGTCGCAATCCATACGTGTGATAGTATAGTGTGATGTTTTGATTTGTTATCGTAATTTATACTTGCGGTAATATAACTTTTGAAAAGGTTCCTTGGATCTGTCTATAGTCCAGGAGATTCCTTTGTATGTGTGTTTTATTTTGTATTAATATTTAATTTATTCATGTATTGTGAATGGTTATGAGTGTAATTGTGGGTCGAACGCATGATTTATTGTGTTGATACATCATTATTTTTCATTAATAATTTTTTTTATAAATTTATATTTTCTTTCACATATTGTGTTTGTGTTGTTCATTTAATCCACCATCCTCTCGGTAACAATTCTGTTACAATGGTGTCAGAAGTGGGATCGCTGAATTAAGTGAACTGTCAATCATTTTTGTGAAGTATAAACATATTTAAAGCATTGGTATGGTTACCTTCATCAAGAAGATAAGGTCAGCCTGTGGTATATATATATATATATATATATATATATATATATATATATATATATATATATATATATATATATATATATATATTTATATTTATATTACAATTTGGCATGTCATCCCTTAAGGACTTGGTTGCCTTAGGCAAAGATTTTGGATATGAAGGTGAAAGTTTAAGGAAATTTATTCAGGAAGAACAAGCCCGGGAAAGGGAAGAAAGGGTAAAAGCAAGAGAATTAGAAAGGAAATCCGATGAAAGGAAACGGGAATTAGAAAGGGAATCCGATGAAAGGAAATGAGCCATTGAGAAGGAAAAGATAGAATTAGAGAAGCAGGCCGAAAAGGACAGGATAGAATGGGAAAGGGAAGCGGATGAAAGGCGAATAGGGTTAGAAGAAAAAGCGAAGCAACGGGATCATGAGCGTAAGGTAGAATTAGCAACAGCTGGAAGAGAACACGATTCTACCTTTAGCAAATTAAGGGGCCCCAAATTACCTCCCTTTGACGATGAAAAAGATAACATGGATAGTTATCTTCATCGGTTTGAGCGGTATGTCGAAAACCAGAAGTGGAGTCAAAATGACTGGGCATTGCATCTTAGTGCTCCATTAAAGGGTAAAGCACTGGATGTATACTCACGACTTCCTAGAGACGATGTGTTTAAGTACGACGTCCTAAAGGAAGCACTTCTCAAAATGTACGAGCTCACTGAACAGGGTTTTCGTAAAAAGTTCAGGTATAGCAAGCCCGATAAGGGAGAAACCTTTGGTCAGTTCACCGTTAGAATTGCGAACTATTTTGAGTGGTGGATTGAATGCGGCAAAGCGGTGAAAACGTTTAAAGGGTTGACTGATTTCTTGCTCAGAGATCAATTATTTAATACAGTTGGGCGAGAATTAGATCAATTTCTGAAAGAGAAAGTCTTCACAAACGTAAAAGATATGGCTAAGCAAGCCGATTTCTTTGCCGAAGCTCATGGGGGAACCCAGAATGTGGTTTCAAAAGATTTTAAGTCTGGAAACCAGTCTGCGAGACCTATGCCTAGGGAGCTTGTAAAATCAGCTGAATCAAATAGGTCAGTTAGGAATCCAGTTATTCAGCGTGTGCAATGTTACTTGTGTAATGCATGGGGTCATGTTCAAAAAGACTGTCCTAAAAGAAAGGGACTTGTACATAAGGTAGCAGTGGCAATACAAAGTAAAGGTATATCTGATAATATCGTACAGGTAGAACCATGTATTCATTCGCTTGGCACGTGTTTATTTCCCGAAGCGCGTGTACCATCCGCGAGAGGGTTTGTCAACGGTCGAGAGGTCATAGTATAACGTGACACTGGTTGCACGGGCGTAGTGATCAAACGGAGTCTCGTGCAGGATAACCAAATGCTCGGGTGGGAGTCCCCATGTATGTTACTTGATCAGACGATACGTCGCATTCCCGTAGCAAGGATCACGGTAAAAACACCTTTCCTAATGGGAACTTTTGATGCCCTTTGTATGGAAAACTCTATTTACGATCTGACGATCGGTAATGTTGAAGGTTCCCGTCTTCCAACCATGGCCGATTTTAAAATACCTTTGGCCCAGGCAATAGAAACGCGCGCGCAAACACGGCGAGAGAAAACCGCGTTTCATAAATTAATAGTCCCTGAATCGATCTCAGGAATTTCGCGTGATGGTTTCAAACAAGAGCAAGAACGTGATGAATCCATCAAGACAATTGTTGAGAAAATCACGTCCGGCGCGATTAAACACTGCAAGGGTGGGGGTAGCTCGAGATTCGTACGCAAGAACGGATTAATTCATAGGGAGTTTAGTGCTCGGGAGGGTAAGAAGTATTGGCAATTGGTCGTACCCCAGAGATATAGATCTCAAGTACTTAGGGTGGCGCATGAGTCAAGCATGGCAGAACACCTAGGTAAGGCTAAGACCACTAGCAGGGTAGTCGCTGAATTCTACTGGCCTGGTGTTAATGGCGATGTCACACGGTTCTGTAGGTCGTGCGACGTATGTCAGAAAACCGTATGTAAGGGAAGGGTCACAAGGGTGCCCTTAGGACAGATGCCATTAATAGATACACCGTTTAAAAGAGTGGCAGTAGATATTGTAGGACCAATACACCCAGTTACCGAAAGAAAGAATCGGTATATACTTACTATGGTTGATTACGCGACCAGATATCCCGAAGCCGTAGCGTTACCAACTATTGAAACGGAAAGGGTAGCTGAAGCATTAGTTGATATCTTCAGTAGGGTAGGGGTGCCAGAAGAAATCCTTACTGATTGTGGTGCCCAATTCGCCTCTGACCTCATGGGTGAAATAAGTAGGCTGTTATTCATCAAACAGCTAAACACTACCCCATACCATCCGATGTGCAATGGACTGGTAGAGAAGTTTAATGGTACCCTGAAAAGCATGCTACGAAAGATGTGCGCGGAGCGTCCGCAAGACTGGGACCGTTATTTAAACGCTGTTCTGTTCGCGTACCGTGAAGTACCGCAGGAAAGTTTAGGGTTTTCACCGTTCGAACTGTTGTACGAAAGAACAGTTCGAGGCCCGATGCGGATACTACGCGAACTATGGACTGGTGATGTCGCGAACGAGGAAATAAAAACAACTTACCAGTACGTGTTAGATCTGCGAAATAAACTTGAGAGTACATGCCAGATGGCACGTGACGAATTAATTAAATCGGGGCGCAGATATGCCAAGTATTATAACCGCAGAGCGCGAAATAGGAAATTTCTTGTAGGAGATCAGGTGCTATTGCTTCTTCCAACGAGCTCAAATAAGTTACTAGTCCAGTGGAAAGGTCCCTATGAAGTTAAAGAGGTAAAAGGTGACATGGACTATAAAATTGACATTGACGGTAATTTAAAGACCTTCCATGCTAACATGCTCAAGTGTACATCAAGAGACAGAGCGACAATGTCAATAAAGGGGAATTAAAAATATAGACGCAGACTACTTGAGTAGGGCATGATGGGAAAATTTGTATGAATTTGCCCAGTATTAAAATCCAGATTGTATTATAACCAGTGTAAATGTTGTAAGATATCATCAGTAGTTTTTTTTCTTCTATTCTGTGTTAGTTTTCAAAATGTGTACATTTTTATTCTTAGGGGGGAGGTATTGTCACAGAATTAGGCGAAAATTGAATTTTTTTTTCTTAAATTACAAACTAATCTCACCATTTTTTTTTGTTTCGTCGTACATGCATTACCTGGGGTGAATAAGTGTTTTTTTCTAAGGTAAGCGGCGTGTAACGATTTGCATATGCCTGACTTTGAATTACATGAAGTCCGGAACATTAGATTCACTTAGTGCACGATAATCTTGCCGTGATTTCTGCTCACCTATTTGAGGGTATATAGGGCAGAATATTTCTGATAAATAGACGGGACCAAAAGTATCTTATCACAGGCAAGATAACTCGTCAATCTATCTCCAGCCAAAGGGCTGATAGCATCTCTGATAACATCTGATAGCATCTCTGATAGCATCTCTGATAACGAATCTGATAACATCTCTGGGAACATCTTTGATAACGTCTTTGATATCGTAGCTAATTTGTTGCAGAACATCTCTGAATTATAGCTGAATGTGATTGATTGTGCCGTTTAATTGTCCAATCGAATGGAAGTATCTGACTGTCTGTCTGTCGAACTGTCTGTTCGTCTACATCTGTCGTGACGTGTAAATATCCGGAAATCTAGAAGTCCGAGTGTCGGAGCTGTCTAGAGTTGTAAACATCCGGGGTGGCATCTTAAAGTATTTGGGACAGTTGGTTCTTGTAGATGTTGTATGCTGTCTGTACGTATAACTGTGGTGGATCCGTGAAGGGCAAACAGCCGATAAAAGTATTGGTCAACCCTAGGTCTTCGGGGAAACTGGGTGGCGATTCAACTGTTGGTGAATCGTACGGTTATACAGGGTCGAGACACATGTGTGTGTTGCAATTGTAGTACAATTGAATACATTGTTGTATTTACATAGTTACTTCAAATCACAATAGTATTTCAAGGGATTGCATGAATCTCAATAAAAGCTAGCAACTTGATTAAATACATGTATATGTTCATACTAGTTGTTGCAATCCATACGTGTGATAGTATAGTGTGATGTTTTGATTTGTTATCGTAATTTATACTTGCGGTAATATAACTTTTGTAAAGGTTCCTTGGATCTGTGTATAGTCCAGGAGATTCCTTTGTATGTGTGTTTTATTTTGTATTAATATTTAATTTATTCATGTATTGTGAATGGTTGTGAGTGTAATTGTGGGTCGAACGCATGAGTTATTGTGTTGATACATCATTATTTTACATTAATAATTTATTTTATAAATTTATATTTTCTTTCACATATTGTGCTTGTGTTGTTCATTTAATCCACCATCCTCTCGGTAACAATTATGTTACAGTCGCAATAAGAAATTTGATGGTCGAAGTAAGTTCTTTAGTACACATATTTTCGGTTACATCTTGATGCCCTTTAAGAGTCACACCACTTTTTCATTCCCAAATTAACGTAACGTTAATACATATAAAACTAAATTGATTTCGTCATTATGTTCATCACATGTGTACATACCTTCATTTTGATGGCGGGACAGAATCAGGTCAAATTAGGTTATATCAATAATGATTTCTTCTAGAGCCAAATGATAATTAGCATTTAAGAGCAATTGTGAACGTATCCGTTATAAGGACTCTTTGGTAGGCTTGTTGTAGGTACCACGGCGGTATTCAGCCCTTTATGATTTGTTGCCCGCTCCGTGGTTTTCGGTCTGAGGTACAAGCGAAGTTGTATTCGTGCTTTAGTATCACATGTTGCGTTACTTCTGTCACCCGGTGAAAAGAGTTGTTGTGGAGGGCATGGTTGTGAAAAGTCGTGAGTATCCTTATTCCGTAGCCCCACTGCCCACATGATGGTAATGGTTTTTTAAGGTCGGAAATCCGATGAATTTTACTGCGTGTATAAGGTTGCCAGTCTTTTTGATGTCGCAACCCATGATGCGGAATTCTATACCACTCATATCTATTTCATCTTCCTCGGTTTCACATTCTTGTTCTTCCTATTCCTAATTCCAAGTCTTCTTCCAAATTAACTACCATGCATGGGGATGTAGAATCCTGCTTTTATGATTGTGGTGGTGGTGATGATGATGGTGCGCTGTCTGGTGTCTTTTCTTTCTTGGTTCCCCCAGTTTAGCGAATAGTGCATGGAACCTGCTGACTTTTTCGATCATCTGGTCAGTGACAGTTGTTGTAGGTGCTTTTTAAAGTGCAGTGGCCCTGGTAAGGGCTTGATTAGCCGGCTGCCTATTTCCAGTTGGGGATGGGGTGTTTTGGTTTGAGACTCGCAGGGTCTCTCTCGTTTGCTGTATGTTTCCCCTACTTCTTTTGCACATGAGAATCCCCGGATTTTTTTTAATCCTTCGTCTTTGTCCCATACAAGTCGAAAAGTTGTTTTTCTATCTGCTGCTCTAAAGTTGCAGCCTGTAGCAATGCTGAGGCCAACGCCCATTATTGCATTTAGCGCCTGAGGGAGATTATTACGCTCGCTGGCATGTATTGTTCGATGTTGTCACTTGCTCGGTTAGCCGCAGACTTTGGCACAAATCGATGATGATTAACTTTGAATTTGAGTGCTGTGCTGCTACCAAAACAATGTAGCAATGTTTAATCTTTGCATGAGCTAAGCATTTTATTAATCCTTGAGATAGGAAATGTGCCACATTCCCAAGGCATTTATGTGTTCATAGGACACTATTTAATTGAGCCGTGATATCGGAATTACTATTGTGCGATTATCGATCTGAATGGGGGGGAGGGGGCGTGATGAGTGAGATTTGACTCAGTACACACTCACCCTTTGATCCTAGGCGATATCACTGCTGTTCATGGCGTGCAATGCACATGTGGATTGTGGAGGCTGAAGTTTCCTATGGTGGCGTAGGAGGAGAGGTGGCTTGTTCATTGTTGTGCTTGGTAGGTCAGCTGTGCTTTCATATTCTAAGGTATCATGTTTAAAACATTTCCCTATCAATTTGATAGACTCTGTGCTGTTAAGAATCTATAGAGTATACAGGCCCGTATGACAGCTAGAATGCAGTGTTTTGCGGTTATTGCTATGCTGGTGCTGATGATCATGGGTGTAAGACCACATATCTCTTAATGTTTGGTTGTTATACTTATGTTATTGATTTTAGCAGTGGCCCCGTGTCTGATGGTTTTGCGTTTTGAAGACCTTATATCCATTCATGTTGGGCCCTGATTGTTCATTGTTAGTTTTGATGTGCAGACTTGTGCTGCGGGGCCTGACAGGCTTTGAGCTTGTAGACTAATTTATAAAGCTTAAGTTGGTGTCCTATTATCTAAACATTTAGCTTATTTTCAGCCTTGTGATGAGGGGTCAGATTGTCTTTGAGATTTTAGAATACCTTATATCGTTTGATTTGGGACCATATGGGTGGATTACATTTTGTGATGGTCTGGTCTCAGACCAACTCTATAAATTAAATTTTTTGAGTTCTAATTATCTAATGTGTTAATTAATGATTGTTGAAGTGCTGTCAACTAGGTTGTATGAGAGAAAAGTTAGAGAAAGTTAGGGGTGTGAGCGTTTGGTGCATATTCCTACTCTGTTGATTTTAAGATGTTATACGTTTTGTTGATGTTATTTGGTTGGTTCTCTTCCTACCCTTATTTAACATTGATGTCGTTATAATCCTTTATTTCTTCAATATATACTTATTCTGTTATTGACCTGGAGTGTTACATTATTAACTTATAATTGGTGTATTTGTGTCGGAGGGGGGGGGAGGGAACCTTTAAGCACCAATCTTGGCTGTAGCAAGTGATTATGAGCATCATTAATCACGTTATTTTATTCTGAGAAACGTTTCGTTTATCTATTCAATTCCATGAGCCCACCATATTTATTTTGTATTTTATCAGTCTACATATTAATACGACTTGTTAGTGTCATATGCAAAGTTTCAGGTCAAAAGGACTGAATCAGGAAAAAGACACAAACTGCAGAGGGAACATACATAAAGTACTAAATGGCTAACATAAATTATACAGCGTGTCAATGTATTTTTCTTTCGTGAAAAGTAAAGACAGAAAAGTTCTAATTCAGAGATTTGTATGCGATACATTCCATACAATATATCAGTTCTTGCGATAAGTTTGGGTTACTTTATTTCATGTACATTGTGTGATTTATGCTGTATTTCGATTTGTGAATACGTGCATGCAAATCCGCTTCCTCATTTCAGTGCAAATTAGTCGAATTTGTAGCACCTTGTCTAATATCAGATTTATTACACTTCTTTTAGAAATGAATACTATCTCAATATGATTTAAACTGTATTTTCATTTTAAAACATGTTCATGCTTGCATACTATCACGTTGAGAGCAAATACACGGTAAATACTTCACCTTGTCTAATACTATATTTTTTTTATCTTATTTCAGGAGGAAAGAGAGAAGAAAGAAAAAGTAAGTAATTTATAGATCTTGTCAGTAAATACATACATACATATAAATCAAACATAATAAAGGTTTTGCATGATTTATAAGACACACATATTTATGAAAACTAAGTATTTTAAAACTTTATTGCATATATGTTACCATTTAACCAGACTGCATTATTTCCTAACCTTGTCTGCTTCATATATTTTCCAATATCGTGCACTTATCGCTTTTGTTGGAAAGAAAAGCAGCATGCTTTTATGGACTTACGAATTATATGTTGGTTGCAAGATGTACATCTTATAATATGGCATTGTGCCCCAATTGATTTTAAAATAACATAACGCACATACCGGTAGAGGGGCCCCGAGTGGCCGAGTGGTCTAAAGCGCTTTCCGTTACGGATCACTGCCGTCTCATCTCTGTCTGCGTGGGTTCGAGTCTAAGATTCGGCTAATGCAGTTATGTGAGAAAGCTTGCCAGTAGCTTCTCGTGGGTCGGTGGTTCTTTCCGGGGGTTTTCCCGGGTTCTTCCTCCACCAATAGTACTGGCCGCAATGTATAGCCTATCGTGTGCTGAAAAATTGCGTTAAACCCAAAAACAACAACAACATACCGGTAGACACAAGCACAATACATGAAAACCAAAACGCAACAACAACTAGTTCACTGCCTTGTCTCTTCTGCTATAACATGTTTGTATATAACGGTTTTTTTTAATTAATATACAAACCAATATAAGTCAGTGAGTCTGGAAATTACTCAGTTGTGAATATTAAATTATGTTATAAATGTATACCAAGAAGAGCATTTAGAGAACATTCACGTAGTTGATCTTCTTTTTCAGTAGATCGGAAATGAGAGGGAGATAATATGTTTACCTTGAACTCTCACGTATACTGTCACCTTTTGCCTACGTTGTGTTTAATGTTGAGCTACATTTTCTTGTTTTTTTTTTTCTGTGCAATCAGTGAGTAATAGCTGAAGGTGAGGTTCTGTATTTAAATATATTACCCCACAAGATGAAAATTTCAGTCACATAAATAAGCAAAGATCTATATGATTTTAGTAGTAATAACCATAAATACCAATTGTCCAATACACATATTATTGTTATATTAGACTTATGTATACACCATAATATACATATAGTATAACCTCTACGGGTATTGTATCAACTACATTTATTAAGAAAGACTACGTCACTACAACCATACTATGTGTAAACGGTGGAAGATAAATAATTCCATAACGGCTTGTAAGTTACTGTTTTATGTTTTACATGGAAAATAGCTTGCATCAATTCAATTTCCACCAATTTGAGAACCAGCCTTTGATCATCTTTACGAATTCTCTTCTAATAATTAATCCACAGATACATTTACAGATATTTTCAAAATAAATTTAAAGTATGAAAAGGATTGGAATATATCATTTATGAATTTGATCCTTACAAGATGACAATCCAGGCTCCATTATTTCATAATCCAATATAGACTGACTGTATGACCAACGTATTGGGATTCAACTTGTATACCCTTTTTAATATCTCGGTACTGAAACATATTCACTTCTCGGGCGATTATGCAGAATGTATAATGAAAATATATATTGGTTATGAGGAGATTGTAATATTATAATTTTAAGTATGGGCTCGGGGAAATGTGGTGGGTATGAGAAAGATGTTCAATGAGACATTACGTACCTGTTTGGGATATTGCTGTGTTTCAAAATATCATCCTCCACACATAGGTAGACATCAGTGTTTGCCCAGCACATATAATGACCTTAAATAATCCAAATAATTATCGATCAGCAATAACTTCAGTTTGCTGTTGATTAGAAAACTGACGTCATGAATATAGAAAATGAAAACAATATATGAAGCATTGAAAAGAGAATCTTTCTTATTTAACTATCCATATGATTCTGAAAAACGTTTCGTAAATACTGATTAGGCCTGTTAATATAATATTGTCTTCTACTGATTACTGATTTTTCTAAGCCGTTTGAATTGATATCCACTCACACTGTTATCAAGGGTTAATGGAGGACGGTATGGTAGATAATATTTTAATTGATTCGTTAGGGTATAATAGTTTATGTGTACATGTCCAATGTGATCAATAGTATCCAAAGGTTTCTCTCTCCCAAGATAGGAAACAGTGGCGAATGTATTATTTATTCTAATCTTGACTGCTTATGAATATATAAATTGACAGGTTGGCAAATTGTTACACATATTTGTCAATATCTTATTGCAATATCGTGCAGATAATGTGATAATTTGGCAGAAAATAAAGTTGTGGAGACATGAAAAAATTTTGAAAAGTTCCATGTACTGTTGACATTCATGAAGGTTTTCTGAGAAGCTTGAGTAGTATGGTAGCTCCCCTTTTATAGTTCGGCACCATATAAATAAATCGATTCAGTTTTTACACTTTTTTGACTGCTGACACTGACAATTAGATCACCACCAATGAGTGGGACATACATACCTAGATAGCGTGTATCTTTATCACATTGTGTATCGCATACATATAGGTATGTTGATGAATGTAAAGAAAGTTGGCGTGCAGTACGTTTTGTTTGTATAGCCTCAATTATGGATAGGAATGGGTATTGAATACAAATTTGATTTCTGCCACACTGTATAGTAGATGAAGCTGGGTTCTTTTTCACGCAGACAAAAATAGGTTTAGGCTCACTCTTTTGAAGGTTCTAAATGTGACGTCCTGGTTCACCTTTTGTTCTGTCATCGCATACAATAGGATTGCATGGGAATGGTGGGTTCTGACTCAAGTTTTTGTGGATTGGTGTGTTTTGGTTCGTATACCCATAGATACTATAAAGTCTTTGAATGGAAGTACAGTTTCCCGTCACCGCTATTATGTGGCTCCATGAACAGTTACAGGAGCTGTGGAGAGACCCAATCAAGTGATGCTGATCAAATTACGTTTGGTGCATATGTTGTAACAAACATAACATACAATGTAGCCGCAATGCGTGGATTGCTGAGAGGAGTTCATTCATAGTCCTTTTCATTATCTCCCTTGTGACGATATTGGGATGAGGCATGTACCAATGGTTTACACAGTTTATCGTCTTATTTTGCTGTTGATATTTCTAGCTACGATTACATTTATGTTTTTATTGAGCACGTCCAAAATCATTAACCTATCTAATTTAGTATGGCGTAACCTTCATAATCTGCAATATGATCGATAATGGTCCATCAAATCTCATTATAGACTGTAAAGTATTTGAGATGAGAGGAATGTTTAGATCATCAATGTGGAAAATGCGACACAAAGTAGCAAAATAACCATAGTGGTCTGCCTACATACTGGTAATTGTGTATGGTTTCCATGTGCATTATTTGCACACTATTGTAATTTTGTGTGGCATCAGAACAATACCATTGTCTAACGTTATACTTGAACAATTCAGATGTTGGTTGCTTTGCTTCTTTCCAGTCTGGTTTGGATCCCGTGCTGACAGACAAAGGATACAAACAAGTGCCTGAAATTGACGGCCTACATTGTATCGACTCTTCGCAAAGTAATTGGGCTGTACATGGGCCGGTTGATGCATGTAAATTATGTTTTGCTTTTGATAATCTTCTTTTTATTCGGTTCAAGGTGAATTCTACCTTGAGCACGTAAGCAGAGGAAGGTACAAAGTTAGGCATCGGCACTGCAAGCCAGGCCATGTTAAACGTCATCACGTTAGCACCTTTTCTGTGCGTGTACAGTGCCGGAGATCCTCTTTCCAGTAACAAAGTATATTATCATATCTAAACCCGGTTCGTTACCAATGCATATACCAAATACAGTATTCAGACGAAGGATCATGCGAATTTCACGAACGGAACCAATGAGTGCGCGCATAGCAATAAATCCAACGATGTGTGCATCATTACGTGCGTAAGAAACTTGGCTCTAAATTTGGCTCCGTTGAAAGCAGTGACGCTATCGTTACCAGCCACATGAAGCATATTCGCCGTGAAAATAACTAAGGTATGCGTCGAAACTCCAGTGCAAGGGTCTCTTAATCACGATGTTTTCGCACACGACCGTACGTAGTCATTGCTGAACAAATTAAGTATTGTGCTACCTTGTGGTAAATAACCTTTAATTACTTACACGGTTTGATTGTTCATCGTATAATATGTTCACTCGAACAACGACCATCCATTGCTCTGCAGTGTCATCTGAATGCACGCTGCATATATTTTGGAAGCTGCTAACGTCTGAATATTTCCCAGGACTTCATTAAAAGTCTTGTGGGGAGGCAACTACATTTCGTCGTCAGGTGTTTCTCTTTCTCAGTGCGATTGTCAAAATTTGTATCTTTGTAAGCGACATTCTAACAGTCTTTTGCGGAGTGTCATCATTCGGCCCAAGTCAATCTGTAGTAAATATCGAGTACATTGTTTTTATATGCTATCATAACGTGATAAATTCACAAAGTGTTTATAAACGATCGGTATCTTCTGAAATCACAGATATGTAAAATAATATTATTATCTGGTGATATAATGTTATGCTAATGATTTGTTTCAACGCACGATCGATCAAATATATTGGTATTCTTGTCAAACTAAAACCTCGTTCTAATTTACTTGCGTCTGGACCAAACTAAATACATTTTCGGATGTATCGTGATATTTTAGCTTACCAGTTATGTTTCTGCTGAACGCAAAGCTTGTTTTAATATCGTTAATGATTATATCAAAGTCTAATATAAAGAATTTCTCAATGCTGTAAAATGTAACAGATTTTAGACTGGTTTCTACGGAATATATTTGATTGGCATTGTATGACACTCCTAGATAAACGGACCCAGACTGGTCTGTAACGAATATGTCGTAAGCGGAACAGCATTTTAAAGTGTAACTAATTCTCTCATGTCCTTCAAATAATTCACATGTACACTAGAGATTATTGGCTATAAACCGTTCCTAATGTGTAATCTACACTTCCTAATTAGACTATTATCTTCATTGTAATCTTGTTTGAGTTTGAAATTCGCGGCATCCCAGTGTTTTCCTGTTAATACTTTTTTAAAAATAAACCTGCCTCCAAATTTTTACCTTTTTATTTTATATTCAAACTGTCTTTTATGATTCCCGTCCTATAAATAAGATTTCATCAGCAGAGTACATGCTTTCGTTTACATGTTGAAGCAAACTCGATAACTAAATTGAATGATCTTGTTGCAATTAAAAAATACACTAGATTCGACTTGTTTTTCACGTAAAGCTTCCATACTGAATATGTTTACTTTAAATTTAAGCACAAGCATATCAAAGGATTGTAATATATTTTATCAGATATGTGAATTGTATTTGCATTAATGCTTTAGATTCTGCTATTGAGCATGTAGCTACAATTTCATATGATCTTCTGCTTTAGCTGCATCAAAATCAATTTATTAAACATCTCTTTTACTTTATTCTTTATATGAAGTCTAATTAGATGATACCTTTATTTCGGTGGGACAATTTCAACGAATTCCAAAGTTTCATTTTTTGGGATTTAGTGGGATATGCTCACGAACACTGACTAGTCCTGTGAGGTCGTAACCCGATGTTATCGTCACAATCAAGCAATTGTGAATTAGCTATATTAGCCATTCGTAAAAGAAAAGGAAAACGTTAATTATAAATGTGTTCCATACAAATATAACAAGGGGGGGGGGGGCAATAAGCAGAATTATTGGCTGTACCAAGCGTATATGAGCATCCTTAACAACGTTAAATTATTCTGAGAAACGTTTCTTTTGGGTATTTAATTCACTAAGCCCACCATGAAGCATCATGGGTAGTTGTTCTTCTATATGTTCACATGTTCATTGAGAGATTGGTGACTTGATTGTAGTATATGCACAGTTTCAGAGCGACAGGAGTGAATAAAAAACAAGACTCAAATTGCAGAGGGAACATACAGGAAAATACAGAAAAGTTATAATTCAGAGATTTATTATACGAGACCTTCCGTAAAATATATCAGATCTAACGACTATTTTGGATTACTTTATTTCATGTACTGACATAGATTGTTTGATTTATAATGTATTTCGATTTGCGAATATGCGAATGCGTATCTGCTTCCTCTTTTGAGAGCAAATAAGTAGAATATAAAGCACCTTATCTAATATCAGATATATTACAATTTTTGCATGAATGATTACTATCTCACTATGACTTCAGCTGTATTTTCATTTGAAAATATGCTTATGTAGGCCCACTATCAGTTTGCGAGCAAATACACGGTAAATACTTCACTTTCTCTAATAATATATTTACTGTATTCTTTCAGGATGAAAGAGAGAAAAAAGAAAGAGTAAGTAAATTTTAGGTGTTTTCAGTAACACATATTAATCAGACATGATGTAAAGTTATTGTCTGATTTATAAGACTCACATATTTCTGTTAATTTTTTTATTTAGGTATCATGGGTATATGTTAAAACTTTCTTGTAGTCCTGGACCACTGTCCCCATAATATTCAATAAATAATACCTGCCGATTTCAGTTAAACTTTGTCCATTTCGCGCAGCCAATTTATAATAACTGTTTCGTTTTTATTATTTAAAAATTATTAACCTCTGCGAAACAGGAAGTCGCGTGTTAGAGACTAGCAACATCCCATTTATTAACATTTAATTTTTTTGTTTTGACACTTTTTTCCAACACGCACATTCTAACTCTGAATTTTATTTCTTTATTTTTTTAAAGTTTTGTGTGGAAATGTCATTTTACTACTCCCGCCAGCAAACACAAGTTAAAGTGGTTCTAACTCGTGTCATCGCATTATTTATTATTTCTTTATTTTTATGGGTTGTTTTTCTCAACTGGCCCATCACATTTTGTTATTTGTTTACTTTTACAGTTTTATGTTTGTGTTGACACGTTCTTGTGTGACTTTATTATTTATAAACAAATTGGTTTGAGTTCGAACTCATCGAATCAAAATATTCTTTAAATGTTTACTTTTATATTGAAACTTTCATTTTTACTCGTGCATCCCATCTTTGCTAGATTTTATATTTTGTTGAGACTTTCTTTCAATCAATAGGTGTCTTGTTTTTTGAAAATATCGCTGGATCTAATTCTTTTAAAAATATACTTTTAGTTTCATGCTTAAACTTTGCTTTAATCTCGCGTCTTTGATTTAATCTCGCGTATCCCACTTTTAATATATTTACCTTGATACGTCTTTTCATGACTCGGGAATAATATTTCATCGGCAGAGTATACGGGTTTTACCTCTCTGTCCAAAATGTGGTTTTACTTGCTCGTCTTTACCGATTACTTCCATCTCTCCTCTGTCCCCGTGGTTTCGGATCTCCGTCTCAGTCTTTGTGGGTATGTGAGAAAGCGTGTTCGTAGTTTCCGGTGGGTCGGATGTTCTTACCAGATCAGAGGCGTAGCGATGATATTTTGCGCCCGGGGACGAACTATAAAATTTGCGCCCCAGCGATCTTGTGACCGATTTATTACCCTTGTTTACTTATTATAATGTAACGTTGTAAGCCTCATTTTGGCGCCCCTGTACCTCGGCGCCCGGGGACATATGTACCTCCCCGCCCCCACCTCGCTACGCCTCTGTACCAGATTATTTTCCCGGCTTTCTGCCTCCGATAGTTATAATGTATGCGGAATGGCCTTAACACACAGCAACTACAACAACTTCGTATATTTGCTTGGTCCTTCATGAGATGTTATGTAACTGGTTATTTGTATAATTGAAATGTGTAAATAGTTCCTGTCTCTTCAGTTTTCTCGTGATATTTTTAATTATTGTTATCTTAAAAGTGACGTACAAGAATTTAGCTTTAGGAGCAACATATGTTGAGGTATCATTCATAGCCGGTATCATTGAATAGCCGGTTGCCTATTTCCAGTTGGAACCGCTCCGGTGGCCTAGTGGTTAGAGCGTTCGCCTCGGAAGCGGGAGGTCGCGGGTTCGATCCCCGGCCGAGTCATACCAAAGACTTACAAAAATGGTACTAACAGCTGCCTCGCTTGACGCTCAGCATTAAGAGGTTAGTGTTTGGACTATTCGGCCTGGTGTCAGGATAATATGACTGGGTGGGACATCATGCTACATGTCTGCGGCATGATGCCTCAGTGCTAGACATCACTATAAACTGCCTCACAGCAGACATCGTAGCGATATGACTGAAAAATTGTTAAAAGCTACGTTAAAAATCCTAATCAAACAAACGAATTTCAAGTTGGGGGTGGGGTGTTTTGGTTTGAGACTCGCAGGATCTCTCTCGTCTGCTGTATGTTTCCCCTACTTCTTTTGCACCTGAGATTCCCCGGTTTTGTTTAATCATTCGTCTTAGTCCTATACAAGTCGAAAAGTTGTTCTTCTATATGCCGCTCTAAAGTTACAGTCTGCAGCAATGCTGAGATCAACGCCCATTATTGCATTTAGCGCCTGAGGGGGATTATTACGCTCGATGGCATGTATTGTTCGATGTTGTCACTTGCTCGGTTAGCCGCAGACTTTGGCACAAATCGATGATGATGAATTTGAATTTGAGTGCTGTGCTGCTACCAGAGCAATGTAGCACTGATTAATCTTTGCATACGCTAAACATTTTATTACTCATTGGGATAGGAAATATGCCACTTTCCAAAGGCATTTATGTGTTCATAGAACACTATTTAATTGAGCAGTCAGATCGGAGTTACTATTGAGCGATTATCAATCTGAATGGGGGGCCGTGATGAGTGAGATTAGACTCAGCACACACTCACCCTTTGATCCTAGGCGATATCACTGCTGTTCTTGGCGTGTGGATTGTGGAGGCTGAGGTTTCCGATGTTGGCGTAGGAGGAGAGGTGGCTCGTTCTATGTTGTGCTTGGTAGGTCAGCTGTGCTTTCATACTCTAAGGTATCATGTTTAAAACATTCCCCTATCAATTTGATAGACTCTGTGCTGTTAAGAATCTATCGAGTATACAGGCCGTATGACAACTAGAATTTAGTGTTTTGTGGTTATTGCTATGCTGGTGCTGGTGGTCATGGGTGTAAGACCACATATCTGTGTTTGGTTGTTATAATTATGTTATTGATTGCAGCAGTGTGCCTCCGTGTCTGATGGTTTTGGGTTTTGAAGACCTTATATCCATTCATGTTGGGCCCTGATTGTTAATTGCTAGTTTTGATGTGCAGCCTTGTGCTGCGGGGCCTGACAAGCTTTGAGCTTGTAGACTACCTTACAAAGCTTGAGTTGGTGTCCTATTATCTAAACATTTAGCTTATTTTCAGCCTTGTGATGAGGGGTCAGATTGTCTTTGAGCTTTTAGACTACTTTATATCATTTGATTTGGGACCATATGGGTGGATTACATTTTGTGATCGTCTGGTCTCAGACCAACTCTATAAATTTATTTTGTTTGGAGTTCTAATTATCTAATGTGCTAATTAATGAGTGTTGAAGTGCTGTCAACTAGGTTATATGAGAGAAATTTAGAGGTGTGAGCGTTTGGTGCATATTCCTACTCTGTTGATTTTCAGATGTTATACGTTTTGTTGATGTTATTTGGTTGGTTCTCTTCCTATCCTTATTTGACTTTGATGTAGTTAGAATCCCTTATTTCTTCAATATATACTTATTCTGTTATTGACCTGGAGTGTTACATTATTAACCGGTTTGAGTATAATCCCACAAAGTCCCCCCCCCCTAGTTTTGTTGGGTTAATGACTTGCTTCTTTAATTTTTTGTTTGGTTCCTTAGTGCACGAGACGAGGTTAGTACAATTCCCAATGGAGTGTAAGTGGCTTCCTCTTTAGATAGTGATTCCCGCACGGTGCCTCTGTTTCCTGCTTCAATCCTTTAAGAGAATTTTGAATTTTGCATAACTACTCCAGGGATACCCTAGATTTTTGATCTTTCATTATTTATTGTTTCCTATTAGACAATTCGTTTCAAGCATACGTTTATATTGTATCATATAACCATGAATTATACGATGTTTTATATGCTAATTGGGGGTTGTTGTTTCTTATTTGGATATTATCTGGGTATGTATATGGGGCAGGTACGATTTGTTGATCTGATCCGAATATTTCCCTTTGCTTTTTGGTTTTGTTTACAATCGTTGAAGATGTGGTGTAAATCTTCTGGGACAATTGTAGCACTTTATGTTATGTGGTAAGAGTCCTATGTATTTTCCAAGCTGTTAGCCAGCTCGCTTTTATGCCTATAATTATCCTATTTATTTTTATCTACTTCATTTTTATTTACTTCATTTATGTTATTATATAATATTCTTCTTTTGTGATTATAATTGCAATCGGTTTGCCATTTAGTATTATTTAAGGTGTTAATTAGACTATATAGTTAATATTTACTATATTCTAATGGCATGTAACTTGGTTAATTGAGCTTTTCTTTAGCTACTTCTTCTGCTAAATCATTTGCTAGTATATTTATGTGGGATGGGATCCACATTGATTCTGTATTTAGTTTGCCTATACTTAATTGTTTAATTAAAGGATCTGAATTTTTCTCTTGATTTTGTGGTGTTATGGTGGATTGAGGTTATGACACTAAGCGAGTCACTTAATATAACTTTCTTCTTTGGTTTGTTTTCCTCAATCCATTTTATGTCTTCTAAGATGACCCACAATCTAGCTGTATATAAGGAACAGTTGTTGGGTAGACGCTGCCCCATTTGTATATTTAGCTCAGGTATTGCCATTGCTGCATCTGTTTTGAACGGATTTGTTAATTTAGATACATTTGTGTATATTTTCAAATAAGTTTGATTTTTGTTGTTAATTTCTTCTAAAGGTAACGTTTTTAGATAGTTGTATTGGTTATCTTTGTTTCCATGGTTTGAAAGGGATATATTAAATATTGGGCTTATCTTATTCCAAGGCTCAGTGTCATATGAGACTTTGTTTTCTGCTTGGAATATTTCTATTGGAAGTTGCTGTTTAGTTCGTGAACTTGTTTCCCCATATGGGTGGAGTTTTCCAGAGTTGTCATAAAGGGTCTATTACATTTATATATTGCCAGGTAAGTTCGTTGAGTTTTTGGATGGGTTCGTAGTAAATCATCATATTCTAGGATAAGTTCTTGCCTTCTAAGATGTAACGGCAGTTCTCCAATTAACATTTGCAGCTCAGCTAGGGAGGTTGATGACAGTGCGCCAGTACCAATCAGAAGGGCTTTTCTCTGTATTTTATCTAATCATTTTGTTTGGCAGTGAGCCAGTACTAATCAGTAGGGATTTTCTCTGTATTTTGTCTATTTTACGTTTGGATGCTCTGTTGTCTATTTGGCAGTCATAGTTTACTTTAGATCTTATTAAAGCCCTGCATAAGGTTAGGATAGTTCCATGATTTGTTCCCCACTTTGTACCTTTTAGGTTTCTTTGTAAGTTTATGTCCCGGTTACATCTTTGAACTTGTTCATCTATGTGGGGTGCCCATGTTAGATGTTCATCGTAATAGATTCCCATAAATCGGGCTATGGTTAACTTAAGGTATTGTTTTTTAGTTCTGCTATATGGGCTAAATAGTACTGCTACCGTTTTTTTTCTTCTTTTTTTTGGTGCGAGTGTTTGAATCCCCATTTATTTGCCCATTTTACTATATTGTAATTCGGTTATAATTTTGTGGTTGGATGGGTTTCCTGTTCTCCATAGTCCACTATCATCTGCTAATTGCGATAAATTAACTTTGGATGATGCCAGATTTCTATCTAGGTCGTTTATCATTAGGTTGAAAAGAGTGGGACTGAGTACACTCCCTTGTGGGGTTTAATTTTCAAGGGTATGTTCTTCCAGTAAGTGTCCCCTACTCTAGGTATTATTTTGCGGTCGGTCAGGAAATTTTCAATGAAATTATACATCCATACCGTAATGCCTTAGTGATTTAATTTCGCTATTAAGCCTTTGGTCCACACGAGATCGAATGATTTTTTCCAGATTGATGAATACCGCAATTACATTTCTGTCGGGTTTTCTTTTTGAGTTGAATGCCAATTATATAGCGGTTTCTAATCGTATGAGTTGGTCCGTAGTGGAACTTTGGTTCCTAAATTCACATTGATTTTCAGATATTAGTTTATTATATTCGAGGTGGTGTTTGAGCCGATTTGAAATGATGGTTTCCATTATCTTGCATATATTATTGGTAAGTGAAATCGGTGGAAATGAGTGGATGTCATTGCGATCTTTGTTTGGTTTTAAGATGGGTATAACTATCGCAGTTTTCCATTTTTTAGGTAGCTTTCCTATTTCCCATATTTTATTTATTAATTTTAAAATGTAAATGATGTCATGTGGTAATTTTTTGTATATAATGTGCCTTTTTGATCTTCCCCAGGTGAAGTGTCTATTTTTGTTTTTAATGGCTGATCCCATTTATATTGTGTTATGTCAATTTTTAGATGTGATCTTTTGGGACCAAGGTCTTGGAAAAAATCCTTAAATTTTACTTCAGTTTTTTCCCTATGTTTTGCAATTCATTGGTTTGGTTGGAATTGCTGTTCATATTTTTATAGTGTTCGGCTAATATGTCAACGTTTTCTTTGTTATTATTAGACTTACTTATTTTAGTGGTTTTGTTTGTATGTTTGTCCAATTGTTCCAATTTTACCCCCCCCCCACCTCTTTTGAGTTATTCTTTTATATTTAAACTGGTGCATTATATTTGCCAAGTTTTTCTTTGGACTGCTTGATCATATATTTTAGATGTTTGTCTTTCTTCTTATATTCTAAGAGGACTACTGAATTATCTGATCGTTTGAATTCATTAAAGACTCTTTGTTTGTCTTTCTGAGCTTGTTTGATATGACTGACTTACCACTCAGGAGCTCGTTACAAAGCAAATTAGGAGTATCCATCCATTAATCAGGGTCTAACCTGTAGTGTTGTATTGTTACAGGTTAGACCATTATTCATGGACAGATACCTGTTAACTTGCTTTGTGACGAGCCCCTGTGGCCCAACATGGCACTGCTAGTTTATTTGTTATTCCGTTTTGCTTGAGTATGCTACTGGTAACTGCCTGTGTAATGATCTTAATTAGGTTCCAGTTATGTTTGGATTGATATTTATTAACTGAGTTTTAAGATTTGACCAATCTGCTTTATTATAATTCCACCTGGTGTTTTTGGTGTTAATGTCGAGCTGCACGTCCATTTGCAGGCTGGTAATTATTGGAAAGTGTCATTGACCATGGGGTGTGTTTGATCCGCACTCCATCCCTCCACCTGTACCAAGTTAGGCCTGCATATGGAAATGGTCGATGGCGGTCATGGTGCTTTCAATCGGATTGAGTCTGGTTTTGTCACCAATATTAAATTAAGTACGGTTTGATTCATTCGTCCAGTCAGCTATGCACCTGCCCCTACTGTCCGTCACCACCCACCCACCCACCCACACACTACACGCTATCAGCATTTAAATCTCCGCAAATGATCGCTTGTTCAACTCTTTTATGTTTAATTATTTCCCTAAATGCTGTGATGTTCTTTGTGTTAGTATCTCCTCCTGAGTAGTCGATTATTAATATTTGCAATTGACTTTTTATCTGTTGTTTATTAATAGAGATTAAATTTATATTGTTGAATTGCTATTTGCTATTGGTTATCATGATGATTATTATTGCATTTGGAATGATGTTATTCGCATATATATCTAATCCACCTCCATCTCTCCTGAACTTCTTTTATATGTTGGAAATAGTCTGGGGAGTAGCATAGTATTTGTGGCAATGCTTTTGAGTTTATATAAAGTTTAGTTTCTGGAATGTAGATGATGTAAGGTTTTGGGCTGAGTATTAATTATTTTGAGCATTAATTAATCGATCTTTCCCCTTACATTGCCATATTGTAACGTTCCCATTTGGTATATTAGCCATTGCTATTGGGTTCGTTTACTGTATTAATGCTATTCAACTGGGTTAGAATTTTTTTAATATTTAATTTAATGTCTGATGAATATTGGTTCCAACATCCTAATACGTGTGGATTGTAAAAAAATGACTTCCTCCAGTTATTTTACCCTTCCAGTTTGTATTCTATTGTGTTTGTAGTCGAGATTGATTGTTTGTGTTTCTTTAGTTGCTGTATCTTTGTTTTTAGGTTTTTGGTTTAATATTTGTGTTTTTTAATTTTGTTGTTACGTTTGATTATTTCAGGTTTATTATTGTTATTTGATTCTATAGTTTTGATGGGTGTGTTCCCTTGAGTTTTAATTACTTCCTGTTTGGCCTGTGTATAGGTTAAGTATTTGGTATTCATTAGTTTGATGATTTTGTTTTCCCTAATTCTGGCCGTACCGTCTGGTGATTGTGCTAGGTGGGGTTTCCTGCAGTTGGTGCATTTATGTGTTTGTCTGTTGCACTTCCCCTTGTGTTCTCCTCCGCATTGTTGACATTTAATATTATTGGCACACTTTGAAGTAAGGTGTACCCAGTGCTGACTTGTTGTACGGAACCTTGGTTGGTTTATATATGGCTTTAATCTAAATTGGGTTCCTGTGCTGCTTTGTTTGATGAGTGTAGGTAAGGGAGTTGCCGTTTCCAATAGTGTAGTTCTTTAGGTTATATATTTTATCAATAGGGGAGCCTCCCTCTTTAAGTCTTTTTTGTTAGGGAATTCATGTTCGATTTGTTCCGTTTCCCTATTAGTTTAAGTTCGGCTTTGAATTGGATGGGTTGGGGCGTTAGGGGGTTGGTGGCAGTTTTGTTAGGCATGGATTTAGGTTTCGGGTGTTCTTGTCTATTGTTGTTCATTGTTTCAAGTTGTTTTTGAGATTGTGTCTTTCGACTTTGACTGGTATATGTCCTATATATTTCCACGTGGGCCGGATTACCCTAAAAGGACCAGAATGTATACTCATGAGGGCCCTAGTATAAGATGGTTGTGGACAAGTTAATGAACTGAGTCGATTTGCTTTCAATATATAATGTTTGTTCTAGTATATGGTACTGGTTAGGTGTTTTGTTTGTTTTATTTGGTTGATATTTTGAGGGGTTGGTTGTATTTACAGATTTTCTTGTGGTGGTGTAGGGGTACTGTCTTAGTTTGTTTAATCTGGTTTCCCAAAGTCTTGTTTATTGTAGCAGGATGTGCATCTTTTGATGATTTCGTTAATCGTCGTATTGGATGGCCTGGTTCTAAAGTTAAATCTAATTCTTCATTTACCAGAGGGCTGTAAAATAAATTTAGTTCTACAGGCGAGAACTGATTACGTTTTCCCGTCGCTTTTTGTAATTGTTTCTAAATCGGGTGTTGAGTGACATCTTATCCTGAATTTAGTCACATCCCTGTATTGAGGGCTTTGGGCTGTTTATATATGGCCTACACATTTGGGTGGTGTGGGGTTCTATTTTGATTTCAATTCACGTGATCCATTTTAAGGTTTAATTTGCACAAGTTTAGTTTATTCCTTGCCTGCCTGGCATTCATGACTTGTTTGATGGGAATTGTTTGACTCATTTTTGGTTTGTGTTTTAATGAATTTAATGATACTTAACACTTTAAATTAATTTACTGGTTTTTATGAAAGGAAATAATTACCGTTGTTATTTCACCTTATTGCAAATCGAACAGAAGGTGTTTGAAACACAGTGTGTACGGATGTAATCCAGAAACAATCTAGTGTGGGACCTATATCCTGTTTAGTAAAATATCATGGTCAGCATTCGTACTCCAGAAGATATCGGGACGCAACCCTAGATGGTTTCCATCTTGTAGTATTTTACCGTGGCTTTGAGTTTCTGCTGTACTTTGTTAATGAATTATGCGGTGTCAATCTCTAGCGCAGGTCCATTTATATGGACTTCCATCATCTTTGGGCCCACTTCTCTTTCGAAAAGTTGCGCCTTTGTCACTGTTGCTGTTATTCATTTCACTCCTATCGTGGCACATCTAGATATGGTATATGCCGCTCCTTTGAGTATAGCATGTATCTATTTAGACCAACGTTTTTGTAGAGCCTCTATTTTCACTATGTCTAAGTGCATGGCGTGCAGGGTCGCCAGCACTTCTACCTGTCGTGGTGCTTGTCCATATATCCCCAAAGCTAGTAATTGGCATCCATCAGGGTGGTGTGCCAATATGATATTGACATGTAGTGTCGTTCTAAAATATGCATTTAGCTTCGATCTAATAGCTTTCGGTGGCATATTTTTGTGTCCTGGGTTGAAATCATCATTCATGTCCAGAATCTGTTCCTTAGTCGGTTTGTCCGTAATGTCTGTTTCTACGGGTGTCACACTGCTATTATCATTTCCTAACTAATTCGTTTTCCATTTTTTGAAAGAAAAATGCCGGTAATGGTATGATTCTGAGAATTTTTTTGAATTAATTTTAAATTTAGTTATGAATTCTACAACAAGGATTTATGCATATAGATGCTTCCTGTGATTAAATTCGGAGAATTAGGTGAAATAGCTTTAGTGTAGAAAACCAGCTGGTTTCTTCGATCTGCACGATCTAAACAAAACCAATAAATCAAAACTTTAAATATTTTTTGTGTGAGTAATGCTTACTTCAGTTGCGTGAAACAAATCCTTTGGTACTCTCGGTTGCCCTTGTAAACACTTACTTTGCTTCTCAACAAAAAGTATTAGTTTATTACCTGCCTGCCTGGCGTTCATCACTTGTTTGATGGGATTTCTTTGACTCATTTTCGGTTTGTGTTTTAATGAATTTAATGATACTTAACATATGAAAGTATTTACTGGTTTTTATGAAATTAAATATCTGCCTATATTTTTTCGCCTGATTGCAAATCAAACAGAAGGTGTTTGAAAAACAGCGTGTACAGATACAATCCAGGAATAATCTAGTGTGTGACCTAGATCCTGTTTAGTAAAATAAGTCAGTATAGATTAATTTCAGAAAGTATAGGAAGTACAGCACAGAGTTATTAAATACCCGTAAATGCTTTTGGTTGATGGGTTCTGCGAGGATGGCTGGTAATCGGGGCTGCTGGGCTGTAGTTGATAATGGCTGCTTAAGTGCTGTAGGTGCAAAGGTGGTGTCTCACGTGGTTGTAGCTATTTCGGTCCGGAGTGGTCCTGTACGTCATATGTTCGTGATAGATGGAACTGTGAATGTGATGGCACGAATGAGACAGAGAGACAAGTTGAATTATATTGCTGTCCATCCACTAGGGACATGTAGCACTGTATAAGTTTCCCGCACTGCGGGATAATTAATTACCCCTGGGGGAAAGAATGAATGCCACATCCATCAGTTATTTATGCACTCACCGAGTGTTATTTAATATAGTCGTCAGGTCTCGGTTGCTGTTAAAAAAACCATCGACCTGAATGTAAGACAATGAGTGACTGGGAATAGACCAAAAGCACACTATATCCTGTCAACCAAACAATCCCTGGAACCAAAGGATTGTGACTTAATAACGCCACTATCCAGCCCCAAGAAGAGAAATCACAACAACAAAAAGCCACAGGCGAAACAACATCAACAACAACCAATCCCAGTGGATGAAAAACCCAAACCTACAAAACTAATTGAACAACAATAAACAGCTCCAATAACAAATTCAACTAAAAAAATTGAAAATTAGGTACCTCTAAGAAATGAATGAGAAAAATGCTCTAAAGCTCGCATCCATAAATATTAGAGGCATTGATATAATCATAGCTGTCGAACATATACAAAAATACAATCCTATGATATCATTGCACTCCAAGAAATCCATAACATAAAACAAAAACTTATAAACTATATAAATGATAAACTTGATGCAATTTTTATTATACAAAAAGATCTTCTACACCTTAGTTCAGGAGTCGGTTTGATAATCAAAGACCACCACATACAAAACAATTGGAAAAGCTACACAACTCCTACAATCATAATGGAAGAATAATACACATACAAGCACACAATATGCACATCATAACATATGCTCACCAGCCAGACGTATCCAAAGACTACCCTTCTTAAGCAACCTCTCGGATTATATATCAAACTACAGTCAGGAAGGAACTATACTAACGGGCGACTTCAACGCCTGCCTAAATGAGACAGACAGACCCATTACGACCAATGATAAACAATCGACTGCAGTTTTAAAAGAAATGATAAAAAACATTAATCTAATTGATGCTTTCAGACACTTACATTTGCAAGGCATTATCCATTAGAGATTGGCTTGACAGCACAATTTTAACTGACTCGTCACCATACAGTTATGATGCAGAATTTCGGCGACAAAAATTAGGAGCAATTGAACCTGTGTATATTGATTTAGTACGGACAATCGTGATGAAGAGTGCACCAAAGTCTTTTGAACTTGATCCACCTCCGACATCACTGCTGTTTGAGTGCTTAGACCCAATATTGCGTCCACTAACTGATGTTATTAATATCTCTCTCTCTCTCTCATTGGGGGAATTCCCGTTATTTTTCAAAACTACCATCGTAAAGCCTCTGCTGAAGACACCAGCACTAAACCATAAGATTTAAAGAACTACCGCCCTGTTTATAATCTCCCACTCATATAAAAAAATCATAGAAAAGGTTGCTCTAACCAAACTTGTATCTCATTTGAATTCAAACTGTCTTTTTAACAATGTACAGTCTGCATATCGCCCTTGCCACAGTACGGAAACTACTCTTCTGAAAGTATTTAATGACATTTTCTCTGCTTTGGATTGTGGAACGATTACAATCCTCACCCTCATGGATTTGACTGCAGCATTAGATACAATAGATCATGCTATATTATTTCACCTTCTCCAGCATATATTTGGCATTCAGATTATAGCATTACAGTGGTTCAAGTCCTACTTAGTCAATAGGGCACACATTATATCTGCAAATGGAATACACTCCAGCCCAGTTGACGTACGTTATGGTGTTCCACAGGGATCTGTTCTTGGACCTGTTCTTTTCATTCTGTACACTCAGCCGCTCTCAAGTGTCATAGATCATCACCCAGTGTTGCACCAATTGTACGCTGATGACACCCATATATACAAGTCTAGCCACCCAACTGAGACTGATGCTACCATCCACTGAGTAGAGAAGTGCATTTCGGATGTGAAATCATTGATGGCATGTAACAAGCTGCAGATGAATGATGATAAAACTGAAGCTATTCTGATCACAACACAAAGACTTTCTCATTAACATCCTTTACCTCAGACGATAAATATCAGCAACACCAACATTAAATTCTCACAGTCAGTACGCAATCTATCTAGGTGTTACTTTAGACAAAACTCTCACATTGCAAAAACATGTAATGAACATCTGCAGGGCTGCATATCTTGAATTGAGACGCATCAGTTCCATTCGTAAATTTCTTTCTGTTGATGCCACAAAACACTTGTGTGTTCATTAGTACTTTCAAGACTGGACTATTGTAACTCAATTCTGTCTGGTTCATCACAATACTTACTCCACAAACTTCAAAAAGTTGAAAATACAGCTGCACGGATCATCTTTAGTGTACCTCGATCAGAGCACACATCACCACTGCTCTGTGCCCTACACATGCTATCAATTCGGTACAGAATCAAACACAAAATTTGTTCTCTGTGCTATATTTCAATGACAGACTCCAGTCCAACATACCTATCCAGCGTCACCCATGTGTATACTCCAGCTAGATCCTTACGTTCTTCTTCTGATAATCGTATACTCATTGTTCCGAACGTGAAAACAAGTCAAATGGACAACGTTTGTTTGCATACCAGGGCCCCGTGACGTGGAACGAATTGCCCATTTAAATTAGACACAATGACACAGTGTTCCCTTTCAAGAGGGCTCTCAAGACAAACCTGTTTCGACTTCAGGGACAAGCTTAGCGACGTAATCATGTTTTGTAGCTTATATATCTTCAGCATGTTTTAATGTCTTCCAATTTCATTGCTGTTGTCATTTGTTGTTCTGTAGTGTAGTAATATCATTATTGCTGGTGTAAAACACTTTTAGAGATTAGGTGCTATACAAAGTCCTTATTATTATTATTATTATTATACTCATCGTTCAGACTGTGAAAACGACGTGATATGGACAACTTTCTTTTCATGCCAGGCCCCGGCTATGTGGAGTGAATTAACCATTCAAATTTGACACAAAGACGCAGTGGTCCCTTTTAAGAGTGGTCTTAAAACTCACCATTTTCGACTGCAGGGACAAACTTAGAGACCTAATAATGTTTTGTAACTTATATGTTTTCAGCATGTTTTTATGTTTTCCAATTTCATTTTTTGTTGTCATCTTTTTGTCTGTAGTGCAATCATATCACTATAGATGGTGTAAAGCGCTTAGGGCCTCTAAAGATTAGGTGCTATACAAAGTCCTCGTTATAATTATTATTATTATTATTATTATTATTATTATTATCATTATTACTATTATTATTATTGAGACAAAATATATACCTTTTAATCAACCAATATACTTCGCGAATTGACCACATTTATATTAATAAAAACTATATCCAAAACATATTCAAGTGTGAAATTTTAAACGAAAAACTAGCAGACCACAAAATCGTAACAATCGAATACACAACTCAAACGGCAATCAAATGGGGGAAAATTTATTGGAAGTTAAAAACTCCATATTAGACCTCCCAGAACTTTATTATGAAATAATAAATGTGATCGAGAAATGAACAATCACATATTAAACTCAAAATAAACAATACAATAATAGAAACGAAAATGATATTTTATCAAATGTAAAAAACTAATATCCACTACTAAATAAATCCAAAAATATACCGAAAGAAAACATAAATAACTACCCTGACAACATCAATCTTCCCACCATCTCAAAAAAGTGGTAAAGACATGTGTGAACAACCCATATCAAAAGACGACATAGAAAGAGCGATAGAAACACAAAACAAGAACAAAGCACAAAGGACTAGACCGGTTAACCGCAGAATTTTACCAAAGGTTTTAAAAAGTGATTAGTCCAATGCTTCAAAATCTTTACAATGCGATTTTTGAAAACAAAGAAATGACACAATCAATAAAAACTGGACTTATTAACCTTATCTTTAAAAACAAAGGCGATATTTTGAGCCTAAAAAATTGGCACCCAATCTCCCTCCTAAATATAGATTACAAGATTCTTAGTACCATATTAGCAAACAGGCTAAAAAACACTCTTAGCGACATAATACTAAGCAACCAATGAGGAATGGAGGCAAATATAAAACATTATACTACCAATAAAAACAATCTTTGAATATATGAATAAAAATGGAAAAAATGGCGTCTTAATTCTCTTTGATGACGAGAAAGCGTTCGATAAGATAGAGATACATTTTATACTTCCTCCACTAAAGAAAAACGGCTTTGGGAAAAACTTTACAAGTTGGATACAAACTGTATATAACAACATACAATCAAAAATACAAATTAATGGGGCTCAAACCGAACCATTCAACATTACCAGATCAGTAAGACAAGGATGCTCCCTATCAATGGTTTTCTATATAACTGGAATCGAAGCACTAAACAGAACAATTCAAAATGATAATGATATAAAAGTAAAAAGCATTCCAAACTACAGAAACCAAACAATTCAAACATTTTAGTGAAACCTCCCTCGGGTTCAGATATCAATCATGATAAAACAGAGATGCTACTAATCGGCAATTGGAACTACCGACAGAAAAATTAAAGACCATATTAAAGTCCTTGGAATATACATAGGCAAAAACAAAAAAATGTTAAAGGTGAATCAAATAATGCATTAAAAAAAATAAAACAGTCTGCAATGTCATAAACCTCACCCTCCTACAAAGAATACAAATAGCCAAAACATACCTTTTTAACTCAATATGGCACGAATTTAACATAATCGACTTTGAACTTTATTACATAAAAAAGATAGAATCTGCAATCTATACCTTCATATGGAACAAGATATGCAAAATCTCTCGCTTCACATTACACAAGGAAAAAGACAGAGGAGGGATATACATCACAAATCTAAAACTGAAAGAAACAGCTAACTACCTTGACAAATTCAATATCCGCCAAAACACCCATGGCAACATATATAAAATTGGTTCGGATTTTTAGTGCCGCATAAAAAAAGAATTATACAATAATAATAACATCACAAAACTAATAGCACCACCTATAATTGCCTGCAGATAAACCCAAGTCTTAAAAGAATACAGAACACAGAACAGAATATGGAATACTAAATACTCAACTGAAATGTATGACTTAATAATACATCCCAAACTGTCATCCATTAAAATAAAGATAAATAACCCGCACTTTAACTGGAACACAATATGGAAAAATTGGACAAAACTAAAAAAACACAAAGAAAAACCCCAAATGTATGAGTATCTTCTTGACGCCTGGTGGACTCTGGAAATGGAGTTTCAGAGAAACATCATGAAAAAACCTCCCCACGTGCCCCTTATGTAACATAACAACAACTATTGACAATAAAAACAATTTGATATTAACATGCGAGGTACTAAATGACAAAAGAAAAGAAATTTTAAAAAATAAATAAGGAGAACAACATATATCTTTGACCACAATATGCTACTATACACAGAAAGATAGACAATACAAAACTATGCCAGGAAACAATTAAATATATACTATTTGTGATTGGAAAAAGAAAACAATCGATATGGATACCTGAGAAATAATAATAAACAAAATTCTAAGAAACCTATATAATCGTCTCTTCCTTTTTGCCGTGTCAAATAAACACACTTTACTGAAGAAACACTGTATTAAAGAATCAGAAACTTATAGATAGACAATTGTTCACATATGGTCAGAACCAGATATATAACAAACAGACATATCAAACAAAGAACCGGACTGAAACAAAACAGATTCACATTCAGGTACCCATGTAGGGTAAGATACGGTAGAAAGAGAGACACTTAAGCTAGCCCGACGCCAAAAAAAGTTGACAAGGCACCCCCTACCCCCAAAAAAAGAAAAAAACCACTAGCAAAAGACAAACAGAACTTTAAATCAACATAGGAAATTAGCAGTATCAACTAAAAATAAAAAGTATAATAATAAAATTGAGTCGAAAAGGAAAAAAAAAACCCACAAAACACTAGTAAAATACAAACATAATTTTAATTAATATATAAAGTGAATAGCCGAAATGGCAAGAATAAAAGGCACCAGTATCAATAGAAATAATAATAACATATACAAAAATAACAACAAAAACCAATTCTAAAGCCGAACCGGCTAGCTCATGTAGCACCAGTCTGGTAAAGAAAATAAGATACTACAATTTACTTGTCGTGAAAACTCCCAAACACACCAACAAACAATTGTAACAAAATTCCACTTTTTCAAATGAGCTGGTAACACCAACAACAACAATAAATAGGCATGAACTAAAATAATAAAAGCCTCAAAATTATAGTCGATAAACACATACTGGAGAGGTGAAATATCCAACTTAAAAAGCACCAGTAACAACAGAAGAAAAAAAAATATAGTTTAAAAACACAGACGCTGGCTCATATAACGAGAGCCAGAAAACATACAATACTACATGTTATTCTACACTTGAATTCAGTCCCGGATTACCCATTAGGAAGAGTAAGCAACTGCCTATGGGCCCCGCGACTTTTATGGGCCCCATGAGACCGTGACCGTGGGTCTGGGGCCCCAAAAGTTTGACTGCCTATGGGCCTCCACGGTGCTTAATCCGGCGCTACTTGAATTCCTTTACCTTGAAAGAAACCACGTGACACAGCCAGATTATTGACCGACACGCGACCCACTTCTCGACGCAAGCAAAATACCTTACCACACTCACCCATACAACGGCAGCCCAAAGAAAAAGCTCTACAAAATAAACTAGATCAGAGGACGAACAGTCAGAAGCATACGACAATTTCCCACGACTAGAAAATCAATAATTGCATTACCACATTTATAAATAGAATGTACAGTCACTATAACTCTCTAATTATAGGACAAAAGTGGAAAATATTTAATTCTCCTTTGATAAAAAAAACCAACAAAATTACAACTCTTTTCCTGAGAAATAATTGAATGTACAGGGTTTTCAAATCAAGCCCTCAACATATCAAATTTTAAAGACAGCCTATAGTTCACAAAATTAATTCAAAGGCAACCTACACCTATTATATTTTCTTCTATCTTAGCAAATAGCTCTCCGATCCAATGCGCTAAGGAGCAAAGAAAAGCACAAAACTTAATACCCCAACTACACCTATAACCCACAATCCCTCCCCCCACTAAAACACACCATAACAATCATGCGTAACAAGAAACTCATCTAGTTTAAAAAAAACATACTATATCTTTTAGAATATTTTTTTTTTTACAGAGCTACACTTGGAAAATAAGGAAACAAATATTACAAATATTATTTCATTGTGTCCAATACAAGAACACAAAATAACACACAATATAGCATATACAAATGGACAAACCTGACTCTGGCAAATCACAGCGCGGTACTTCAAAAGGGAAAAAAAGGAAAGGAAATCAGCCCTTTAACTTAAATAATTCTCAGGGAGGAGTGTACAATCCTTATTAAAAGATTAACTGAAAGGGAAACCATAACACACCGAAGCACCAAGGTGTAGGTGTAACTTTTTATCTTGTGAAGTTACTTTCATCATGTTAATCAGCATATTTACTGCAGGGTAGAAACTGGTAGAATGAGATAGTTCCGTCATATCGATTTAGCTAGAAAGGGATTGTGACCGTAATGGTGATAATAAAGGTTATATCGCCGATTGGATTAAAGACATGGTCATTTAAGAGTTATGCGTTGGTACATCACTGTCTTTTGAATGTATATGTGTACTTTTTCAGTCTTGTTGCGGTTCTAAAGCGGTAAAAGACTCGTGAGAAAAAGTCGAATAGAGAAAGGGTTGTGGTCACGCTTGCATTCCTTGTTTTTATTTATATTACCGATAAGGCTAATTCGTGTTGTCAGCGATTTCTCTGTACTTTATTGATTAAACGTCAGACTCCTGTAGCTGCATACGTTTGATTGTAATTTTCGCATTTGTTTGTTTTCCCTGTTTCAGACCCTGATAAGTGACGCTTGATTCCCCGTTTTTAATCTCACGTTTGTTATATTTTTTTCAGGAAGAAAAGCAGATACAAGCATATGTAAGTATTAATATATAGTCTCATTCATTAAATTTGAAGGTATTCATTTCGTATGGTTCTTATTTGATTATTAAAATATAAGTATATATTCATTAAAATATGGATTCAACGAATTTTAGCCATTGTATTATATTGAATATAAAGTTACAGTTTAATTATCATGACCGTTTTTCTTATTGAAGATGAAATATGAATAACATTTTTCAGATCACATTCTGTTATCAAAATGCTTTTGATTCGTGTATAATGCAAGTGTATTATGTTTGCTTCAAACTATACATTTCTAAGCTCACAATACAGCTGTATTGTTTATATATTGATAAAAAGACGAAAATGTTTTTTAAGGCAGATATGAAACAAACAAAACAAGATAATTATCTCAATTATTTTATATAATTTCCTCTCTATTATTGAAGAAACGATTGGCGTGTTGCCATGACTGTCAGGTCATTGAGACCTATATCTTGAACATTTGGATGCTGCCTATCCTACACATGTAAATCTCAAAAGCTGCCAATTAGATTTGACTTTGTTTTCAGCTTCCTCCTAGTTGTAGAGTTTATTAACCAATTGTTACCTTATTGCATTATGTTTACGCTATGTTGGTATTAATACACCTGACCATATATATTGTCAGAGTGAGTAAAGTTAATTTTGTAAGACGATTCTACGGATGATATACATTAACCGCCTTTTCTTACGCCGGAAGACAATATTGGTTGATATGTTATCATTTGTCCGTCAATCTCTCAGTTGACTATTTTATAGTGGTAAACTATAAGAGCTATTTTTGAAAATCACGATATCGCTATTTCTTCTCAGTAGAAGGATTTATCACCATGGAGTATTCAAGATATCGAATAAGGCCATATTAAATCAAAAATGTATCGCTACTCCTCCTGCACGCAATATACAATTATTCGCCCATAATTAAGCACGGCAACTTAAAAAGAGATGTACGTGTAAATTAAAAATAAATGTACATTCATTGTCACGTACCACAAAGTTTATATGGCGTGTGCAAAATTGCTTATAAATAGTTACAATTAAATCAATACATCATTATCAGTTACCTGTTAAACACGGACCATTTGAAGATGCTAATATAAACACCATAACAATTGAAGTGTAATGTAGTCAAACGACACTAGTCACAGAAAACAAATTATCGTCTATAACTGTGCAGCACAAGTTTTAGCTACTCGGACTATTTTACAGCAGATAGATATAAGTCTATAACAGTGTAGAACAAGTTTCACCTATTCGGAATATTTTACATCAGATAGATAATATTCTATAAAAGTGTAGAACAAGTTTCAGCTTTTCGGAATATTTTACATCAGATAGATAATATTCTATAACAGCGTAGAACAAGTTTCAGCTATTCGGACTATTTCAAAGCAAACAAATAATATTCTATAACAGTGTAGAACAAGTTTCAGCTTTTCGGAATATTTTACATCAGATAGATAATATTCTATAACAGTGTAGAACAAGTTTCAGCTATTCGGACTATTTCACATTTCAGAGACATTGTAACGAAAATACGGGAAATTGATTGATCGTTTCGAATAGGAACTTTTGTTATTTTATTTTTACAGGGAAGAACGGACATTATCATTCTCAAGAAAACTAGATCTGAAAAATGCATGAACTTTTACAAAATCAATATTGAGTTTGAATTTGATATGGATATGATCTCTAAGCACCTACATACATTCCAAAGAAAATATCGAAACCACCTAAGAAAAGTATATTTCACTGTTTATATTATCATGCTCATTATATTCTTTCAGCGAAAGGAGTTTCCTAGCGTAAGTACTGATTTGAACACGTTATGTATTATAAAAATATAGCACTGGAAGTTAACTGTTATTGTTGGACTTATTGCAAAGTATTAAATTCATTTAGCATTAAAATCATTTAGGATTAAATTCGTTTACTATTTAATTCATTTAGTATTCAAGTCATTTAGTATTCAATTCATTTAGCATTCAATTCTTTTAGTATTCAATTCATTTAGTATTAAATTTATTTAGTATTCAATTCATTTAGTATTCAATTCATTTAGTATTCAATTCGTTTAGTATTCAGTTCATTTAGTATTAAGTTCATTTAGTATTCAATTCATTTAGTATTAAATTGATTTAGTATTCAATTCATTTATTATTCAATTCATTTGTATTCAATTCATTTAGTATTCAATTCATTTAGCATTCAATTCATTTAGTATTCAATTGATTTAGTATTCAATTCATTTAGTATTCAATTCATTTAGTATTTGATTCATTTTGATTTTAACAATAAGACTTTAGCGACAGTATTTTAGAACACATTAGGATATCTATCTTCTTGCTTTTTTCTTTAACTTTTAAGGACGTTTTCTCTGACACAGTAACTGATGAATTTTATAATCACTAGAGTACCGATCAGGCTGTTCTCGCAATTGCCCGGACATTCATGACCTACAAATGTAATTGACATTTATGTCATCTCAGACATGTAAAATGTTCACGGTTCTCACTATTGCAGACATGCTTGTTTTATTCTTTTTTCAATTGTCGTTTTCGAATTTAGAGAAAAAGATTATATCTTGAATTTTACAAAAAAAATTCGTGACGTTCTTTGTTTTTACTTAGTTTTTGACCAAACGGTCGCATTACTTTAAAAACGTATAACATACTATTGCTTTCTGGTCTTTCAATGTTCAGATTAAGTTTGTCCTAAGCTAATAGTCATTAAATACTGGCACAAAACAAAATTTCACAACGAACACGTGCAGCAGCAGAGAGGGTGAACCCTACAACGTTTTCAGACAAAATTTTGATTGAATCATTAAAACGAGCCTTCCTACGATCTCATTTTAACCAAAAAAAATGTCTCAGGGGTAAACCCTACAACGTTTTCAGACAAAAAATTGATTGAAATCTTAATGAGCTTTCCCGACGAAATCTCATTTTAACTAAAAAAATGAAAACGGAGATTTTACGATTTTTTAATCAATTTTGGTCGCAACGATGTGGTCATCCACCCTCTCTGCTGCTTAGTGATTTCATCACTGGGTTAACAAAAAATAATAAATGATTTTAACCAAATATTTGATCAAGTCCTTAGGACGAAAATCATTTATGATTTTACAAACAGACTAATCGCTAACACCTCTTCTTGTAAATCAATCAGATTATTTGACTGGTCGGTGAGTTTGAAATTAATTCTGGTTAATGAATTATTATGGCATCGCATGTAGACAGGATTAATTGGGTTTTCAATAATTAGGAATCCTGGAGGAGCTGTTGGTGCAAACGAATAAAGAATATATCCCTGCTGAGCTTGATTTGATTGCTCTAGATTAATCTGATAGCTTCCTTCAATTACATCACATGTTAAATTGAGCGCAATCACTGAGGATATATTCACGTTGAACGGAGCGATATGCCTGCCGCCACCGTCTGGGTCATTATTGTGTTTGAGGATTTTTATTTCCGGTGATGTTGTTTTTTTCCATGCATCATGAATTATTTTAAAACCAACATCGATGGCATCACTGAGAGATTTTTGTAGTTCTAGGATATTATATCCTGGTAGTTTGAATGTCGGAATATCCTTCACGGAGATTTTATAGTCTGTTGCAAATCTTGTTCTCGATGTGGGGGTTTTATCACCGAGTATAACTCGAATAATTTGTGAATTAAATGTTTCCATGTCATTGATGATTTTGTTACATGTTTCTACAACACTGATAAATTCATCTCGGGTGAGAGAGCCGGATTTAAGAGATATTAACAACAGTGAAAAATCATTATTCATTTCTGTGAAATTTTTAACGACTTTAGGTTCGTTAACAAAAAGATCTCTCTCTATGATATCCTCCTCTCTTCCAGTTGAGTGATATGCGAAATCAAAAAAATCTACATTGGATTGGTAATCTTTATAACTTTTTAATGGATTATCAGGTTTTATTCTGTCTGTGATATAATCAGATTTTTTAGGTTCGGGTGATACAACAACGGTTTCCTGAGGTGGTAATTCAGGCCATCCTAGTACGGTTCTTATCGAGCTGTTATAGATATCTACGACGTATCCTTCTGTGTTTATCTCAATTGCGGATGATAGCGTCGGTTCATGAACCGTTATAACGATTTTTGACTCTACTCCAGTAATCGATTTTATTCTACGCGCGAATTCATTATTGATTTGTTCAATTTGGTATGACCCTGTTGGTATCGAAACGACGTTCCAGTCTGGAGTCCCGTCGGGTTTATTCTTATTTGCAAACACCAGTGAATTATTCGGTTGTTGACCACCAAATGATTTTGATCTGATATTAGGCCAACTGTGATACACTCGTAGTTTTGTTAGCGCTATCTCCTTCACTGGGACCGGAGAGGGGAAATTCACACTGAATTCTGGATTCGTTGATGTTATTGATATCATGCTTGTTTGTACTGGGTTCGTGTTCTCCACTATTCGTTGAAGTAATTCCTGCGGTGTTGTCATTGTTATTATACTCATGATTTATTTCTAATTTTGGTATCGCGGAATCATAAATACTGACCATCACTGAGAACTCACAATCTGGTAATGTTGATATTATTGAGATCATTTTGTTTTTTGGGTTCGTGTTTTCTGATTCCATCGGTGTTGTCATTGTTATTATACTCATGTTGTCGCTCTAATTTCGATATCGCGGAATCAAAAATACTGACCATCGCTGAGAATTCAATATCTGATATAATTGTATTATCGAGTGACGACGATATCATCAATGATAATTGCGAGTATGCGGTTGATGCAATATGAAATTGAAGTAAGTAATTCTGCAGTTTACTCTGGCTGCATGATGATATCTTTTTTGCTATCCCGGTTGATATACCCCCGATTGTAGCCACCGCAGAAATGCAAATTGGAACTACGACCGGGGCAATCATTGTAACAGATGCTAGTATTATTCCGGCACCAGTGAGAACGCTTGACACCGAGTACACAATAACATCAATTGCGGTGATTCTTCGTCGGTATTTTTTTATTTTTATTTGATACTCCTCAGTGAGGGTTTTGAGTCTATTCTGAAATTCTCTGACCTGATCATAGCGACATTGAGTTGATGAAATCATTTTTATTTTAAAAATACTAGCGTTTTCAATTGTGAAATCCTTTCAATTTATTTACTTAAATCTGCTACGAATTCCACATACCAGGTTGCTGAAACCCCAATCAAATTTTTATCAGTAGCTGTTATAGTGAACTTTTCAGTTGTATCCTTGTCGATGATCGTTGAAATCGTATTATTGACCCCGGATGAACTCGACGATGATATATTAAATTGAGTCAATGGTGTTACTAGTGTTAATCGATAAATACCTTTAACGGTTGCAGTGATATCTAATTTGTTGTTTGTAGGTGTCCACTCAAATGATCCGTGTTGGATTGTGTACACGACGTTGTTGGTTTTCTCATGAGGAATTTTTGTTTTTTCAATGATTGTTATCATCCTCGAAAAATCATCTTTGACGGCTTCGATGAAGTTTTTCGTCTCATCGATGGATTTTTTAATATCAGGGAGTTTTATTTCAATTTTATCTAACGGGGTTCCAATAAATTTATCAATGATATTTCTACGAAATGATGTAAACTGTTTTCCGTTTTCTTCAATTCTAGATTCAAGTGTTGTTAGTACAAACACAGAATTTTTTAACTCATCGTTGAGAGTTTTTAATCGATCTGTAATCGTCGAAACGAGTACACCCGGTTTGAGTTTACCCTGATCGGAAAATAGCGCGATAGTATTCTCGATTGCGTTTTGTTGTTTAACTAAAATATCATCCAGAGAAATATTACTGGTTTTCAATTTACCCTGATCCGAAAATAACGCGATAGTATTCTCGATTGCGTTTCGTTGTTTAACTAAAATATCATCCAATGACACATCACTGGATTTCAATTTACCCTGTTTGTCTTGAAATACAACTATTTCATTAGGATCAACATTTGTTAAGTTCAACGTCTCAGCTATTTCATCTTTGATTAGTTTTTTTACATCCTTGACAGAATCAGGTGGTGCAGTGTCATCGGGTTTGGGTTTCAAAGATCTCCCCCAAATATCAATCATGTTATTGTAAAACTCTTTCTCTCTCTAAAATCGTTTCGATTTCCAGCGATTACTAGTGTATTCATTAACGACAACATGTGGTGGTTTTCCGCTTGGGTTACTCAAGGAGTTAGAAATAGTGTCAAGGACATTTAATACTTCGCTGCCGCATATTGATGGGTCAATCATCGTTTGTGTTGGTAGCGTAGAATACCAAGTCTTCATTGGAAGGGTTTTTATATACCGCATAAACTCTTTTGGTGGGGCTAATCCATATGAATCAAAATAGACAATCCCACGTGGATCAATAGCGTATGCAACCCAGTGAGTTCCAGGTCCGGTGCTGTTATCTAAATTAATGATTCCGGTTTCAACGCTGTTTGGTTGATGTGGTAATTGATCTTTCATAAAGACACCTCTGAAGTTTTTAATCGCGAGTTTTTTAGCAGCATCCATTAAATCAAAATTGGACATAGGAACCATAGGTTCCTGAATTAATAAATCGTTCCTGGTAGTCTTAGACCCTTTCCGCTGTACCACGAATACGGGGTTCCTGGTAGTCTTAGACCCTTTCCCTTTTTTTTATATCCTTTCCCAGTTGCCTTCTTTAGTGCCATTCCTGCTGCAGTACCATCGGCTCCTAACGCTGCCGCTTTAGCCACCGCTGGGGCTGCTGCTGCAGTCAATGCTGGAATCGCAGGTAACAACGGAAATATACCGCCTGTTTTAATCATATTTTTGATAGCAGCCACAGAGAGAGTAATCTGAACACCTTTTTGGCTGCAAGTGCATCATTGAAATATTTCACCTGACGAGTTGTCAGCGATAGTTTATTTGCACCACCAGTCATTTGGTTGGGTTTCAACGTGATTGTGGTTCCACATTTTTTAGCTGATTCCGATTGCAATTTTTTTAATTGACCGGGAGTTAACGCAACACTAATAACACTATATGACATGTTATACATAATAGATTGATTCTAATTCAATGAAAACAAGAGAAAATCAATCAAAGATTTTCCACTGGTGCATCTACCACTCTCACTCTTCCACCAACACCTTCGAGTAGCATTGATTTACCACTGAGAATGACAGCAACCGCTCTATAATTCGGGATAAGGATAGGAGGTACCCCACCAACTGGTGGACCAGTCGGACGGGTTACACGGGCTCTAAAGTGTATATCAACGACAGATTGTCTTGTTAAATCAAGATGTTCAAGTGAAAAGTAATAAATCGGATAGAGGCTTTTAAAATCCAATTGCGATATTTGCAAACCAGTATCCACATTTTGATCACGTGCCATAAATGACAACAGGTTATGATAGACACGTGCAATATGATTCTGACCGTAATCAAGTTGTATATCCTCGGATGGTTCCTGCTGTCCGTTTATTCTCAGCGAGACTTCATTAACACCTAACTGATCAAATATCATATGGCTTCGTTCTTGATTACCAACTCGCGTATTATTCTGTAATGCAATAAATATATGACGTGGAGCTGAAACACCTTGTTTTGATGCCAGGTGCCATGTGAATGTACCATCAACACTGTCTTGTTTAATATCCGTGGTCACTGATAACCAACTCAACAATGATTTTCCTCCTTGGTCCATAAATGATAATAGTCGCTGTTCTTCTGTGATTGATGGAGTTAATACTGGCATCCACAATGATAGTTTTGTTAAAATGACCGGGAGCAACCCCAGCATTACGCCAGATTGCATCATCATCAGTACCCTTTCGTACAAGCGATACTGTGTGTTTAGCTCCATAAATAACTTTTTGGACGTTTCTACAGAATCCAAATATATGATGCAGTGGAATCGCACATGAAAATCGTCGACACTGCCCATGCAACGTTGCTACACGTGTTGCAAATCCTAAATTGAGATTACCATTAACGCCTCCGAGAATATCAAACGCAGCTCCGGGTCTAGTTCGACGTTCTGGATTAGCTGCTTCCTGTTGATCGGCTTCTGCATTATCTCTTGCTGTTAACACTTTAATGAATTGAAGGTGATCAGCGTTATCAGAGGTATCCTTTGCAAACATCATAGATGGACCCGCTGATCTTGTATAATCATCGGAATATCTCGCTAACCCTATGATTGTTGTGGCCACATCAACTTCACGGTCAATGGATTCAATTTCTTTTCCATCAATGAGATATCTAGCGCTTTCAAATAACGCCATTATGCCGTTATTAACAAAACCAACTCGGACATTTGCGTTATTGTCATATGGGGTATCAGCTGCAACATTTTTTACAAGTTCTCCTTCTACTTCAATAAATGCCTCACACGGTAGAAAATATTTACTGGTATCATGAACTTGAAGTTCAATTCGCGATCGGAGATCTGGTTGTACTGCGTGATAAGAATAAAATTGAAAATCGCGTACAGAATCATTCTTGCCAACTGGGGCATCCATATCAAATGCTGGATCAGGTGACCTTTTGAACATTTTATTCTATTTATCAGAGTCTAAATCACGATTTTTCATTTCATCGTCGTGTTTTTTTAAAGCCACTTCCTGCTATCATGTTTGCTATCATGTTATTTTGGTCCCCTTGATTTATCAAGGGAGTCAACATCGACGCTAATTTTTCGTCTACTGCGTTATTTATAATTCTACTAACACTTGCAGGCATTTCCGCTGTAGACGGTAACGGTTTCTTTTTTCGTCTCACTAATGATGTTATTTTATTCTTCGCAGCTGAAAACGCTTTTCCCGCAAGATCTCCAACAGCACCAATACCCTTATCACGAATAACATCAATTGCTTTCATTCCTAGTTGTTTAGCCAACGGCATCACTTTTGGAGCCATTCTCGCAAATAACCCTGCAATGGTATTGCCTAAACCATCTCCGTAGTATGCTCTATAAACCGGAAACCGTGAATTAACTACGTAGACGGGGGTTGGTTTATCGTGATTGTAGTGTATGATCATTATTTGAAATCAGAAACAATTTTTCAATTGGAAACGCTAGCGTTTTTATTCAATCCCGGTGATTAATCACTGTGATAATCCTCCACTAACTCGCCAATGAAATCTCGATATGTGCTGATATCTATGATACCACCCTGAAATAATCGTGTACAGATATCAGCTGCTTCATTAATTATTTCCGGTGAGTTATTTCCAGCTCGGAAACCTCCTACAAGAACTTCTAATCGTGATATATCATTGATAACACTACCAGGACATGTCGTGGTAGAGTCAAAGACATCCTTTGGATTTCCAATCGAATATCCCTTTCCGCTTGTTTCCTCAGTTGTACCAGTTGCGCCCTCACTATCATCAAGTAATTTCCTTTGTCGGCCTCGACTTTGTTGTTTTTGTATACCATAGCTATCAACTCCTACTTTAAAAGATCTATACTCAACTGTATCCTTTTTCAAATTACCAGTAATCCCCTTATTTGTTTTATATAACCAATCTGCCCAGTCGTCTCGTTTAATTCTACTGTTTTTATACTCGTCTTTTAAAAACTCTTCCCTTGAATAATATTTTTGGGCAGCGAAAACGCCAAAATCTGCATAATCGTTGGGTTTTATTAATTGATATTCTTTGATTTCTGTTATAGCTCCTTCGGTGAGTTTGTCTATAAAGGGGATACCTTTTGGGGTGACGACATCAACAGGTTGTGGTTCAGGCGCAGAATCATCAATATCAGCTAATCGTTCATACTCGCGCTGAGTTTTTATATCACTGGATAGCTGTTGTATCCCTGCGCGTGTTTGTCCGGTCTCTGCTGCTATCTTTTCAAGCGTATCAAGCAGCGGCGCCTTCTTTACTCGTTCTCGCTCAGGAATATCTCCGTATATCGCTGCTTCAGTTAACTTTTTCACATCTTTGGTCGCACTTGTTATCGGAGTAAACAGTTGTTCACTTGACACAGAAAAGTCAGTCTGCGCTTGTTGTCGTTGTTGCAGTTTATTCCGTACAGAGTCACGAATTGGTACAAATCTCCTGATTGCATCCAGTCGTTCACGAGCCAATCGGGTTGTTAATGCTTCATTGACCATTATTTGAAATCAGAAACAATTTTTCAATTGCAAAACAATTTTTCAATCCCGACCTTACACCATCGTGGAAGTGTTTTAACATCTCTATCAATGATGGGGAAAGTGTCATAATTGTATATAAAAATAATTAATATCACACTTTCCCCACTTTTCCATTTGATCAATCCGAACCAGCCATCAATTTTTTATTCACTGATTTCAACAGTTTTAATCAAAAAATGCTAAAAAAAAATTAAAATCTCTATGAGGGACGGTCACAAGCAAATAATGATAAATGGTTGGTCAATCAAAATTGTTCATTTTCTTGAATTAACGCCCGTAGGTTTCTAACTTTAGAATTAACCTCCTTTTTCAATTCGTATTCGTACCCCAATTCTTTTCGTATTCGTTCTACGATGGTATACAACGGAGCGAACACACTTACGTCACTGGAAAATGCGAGAGAGTCCTTAATAGAATTCTGAATTATTTTGATGAGCGCATACTTTTTTGGTAGCATATACTTGTTAGTGCTAACTCCGTATTCTATATCCTGAAAATCAGACATGATTTGATCAGGATTTAACCCATCTGATAGTTCAATATCCCAACTTTTCAATTTTGAAATCTCGGATATGATGCTATTCATGTTTTCAGAATTCATTATTCTATAATAATGATATATTTCTAAATGAAAAATATGACGCATTAGACATAACTAAATTGAATTTTTTGTCCCGTCCTTTTTGAAATAGCCGATCGACAAACCCCCTCTGCAACGAATCGTACTGAGGCTCTACAAATATTGAAATACTTGCCGGCTTCATATATTGATTTAAATATTTTTTCTTCGTTAGTTGTTGTATTCAAAGATTTTACTGGTCTCGCTTTTTTTGAGCAAATGCCAGTCTCTCCTCTTTTCAAATTCTCACTTTGTGTGATAGCTTGCAGATTTGATAAAGAATTGTTCCTTGGATTAGAATCCTTGTGATCGATAACAAAACCATTTTTGATCAATCCATTGAAACATTCAAATACGAAACGATGATTGTAATATTTCTTCTTTCCAACAGTAAAGAACAAATACCCCATACCATTATCCCACCCAACTGGGTTCTTCAGTCTACAGTGTCTTACAACACCATCACTGGATGCTTCATAATTTGTACTCACTGGGTGTGGTCTGAATTCCTGGTTCATTAGTATACTATACTATTTGTCTAATTCATTGACTGATCCATTGCAGTGATTCATTATACATAAACCTTTCATTTAGACACTTGTTTTTAGTATAGCATGAGGGAGTTCAAGAGATTGCCTTCGAAAAATGCTGAATTCAATGCTGATAAGGAGTTTAAGAGATTATTGAAAATCAATCCTAGATTTAATCTCGATAAACCCAAAAAACGTAACAAACGTCCAATAGACGGAACATGAAAGAGTTTAAGAGATTATTGAAAATCAATCCTAGATTTAATCTCGATAAACCCAAAAAACGTCCAAGAGACGGAAACATGAAAGAGTTTAAGAGATTATTAAAAATTAGTCCTAGATTTAATCTCGATAAACCAAAAAAACGTAACAAAATCAATCCTAGATTTAATCTCGATAAACCCAAAAAACGTCCAAGAGACGGAAACATGAAAGAGTTTAAGAGATTATTGAAAATCAATCCTAGATTTAATCTCGATAAACCAAAAAAAACGTCCAAGAGAGATTACCCCTGGAAAGATGCTCAATTGAATCTCGATATAGTTTCTAATACACCAAAGAATACAATTCTTGATAAAGCCATGATTAGTAAAATCAGAGACTCTTTTAATGAATTCAAGCGTGATGGAGCATCTTATTGTTGGTCAACATTTCGAATTGATGGTGTTGTTGATGCTACCATGAATGATGAAAAAGCAGCAGTGATAATTTCACGTGTTGGGGAAAAAAGACATTTTTTTCCGAATCAAATTCATTATCGAAGTCGATGGCAAATGGATTATTAAGGATAAATTTGAACCAATCCTCAAGAATAAAAAAGCTGTCATTGTGAGTAGAGATTCCAAACCAGGGATTCTAACCGGCATTGACAAACCATACTACGAAAGATCTTATCCCGTAACAGCAATGGTTTATGGGATATATCCGTTAAATGATAAACCCGATATCGCAAAACTAGCTCCTATGAAATATTCGTCAGGGCTTAATTGTATAGCAGAACGAATAATAGAACACTTCACAAATGCATCCCGAGGAAATAAACTAACTGATCTGCGACGTAGGAAAATAACCGAGTGGGAACTGACAGTGAAACAGCATGGTGCAAAGATTTCTGATATAGCTAAATTAGAAACATCATTACGATTCCCAATAACCGTTATGACGATAACCGGAGAGGTTTTATACGAACCGAAATATAACAAAAATGGAGCGCCAATACAGATTATTGATCATAACAAACACGCGTGGACACCTGCGGTAACAATATTTCCACGAGAACGAACCGTGAAATATATCCTTAAGGAGTTCGTCGGGGATGTTTTCTATGAAGAGAAATTATTCGATGCTATTCATGCGTTGTGTAAGGATGATCCTGTGTCAGTGTGGTTACTTAGAAGTGATGAAGAATTCGATCAATTTGTAAAACCAAATGGTGAATTATATCGCATTGAAGAATTAGATAACAGAATGAGAAAAATCGCTAGTGATTTTTCACCGGAGAATTCCCATGAAAAACTACTCACGGATAGTTTTACTATTCCATCAGTGGTAGCTCACTTCGCAAGAGAAAAAAACTCATGGCGTCCAACACGAAGTGATTTTCTCGAGGATGTTAAATTGAGTTGCGTCGAATTTGGTCATGGAGGACTATGGAATACGAAATACTCACGTGATGGTATGATTTCAATTGATATAGCCGCGTGTTATCCCGGAAGTTTTCTCGGATATGGGGAATGCGCTGAGTACTTCAAACGATTTGGACACCCCACGCATGAAATGACTCGTGTTGCGATTAATGGACCATTGCCTGATTTTGATTTAACCGGATTCGCTCGTGTGATATCATTCGAATTAGCTACAGGGTTACATCGGTGTAGTTATGTTTGGCTCGGTAGACACCTATCTGAAAAACACTGGATGCCAATAGTGCTATTGAGATATATGATTGATTGTTGTATGCTAATATCGTTGATTGTTTCCGAGGCTATTATATGCTATCGAGCTCAGAAAGAAGTTTGGCTACCACAACCCGATCTAGATCGTATAATCAGCGAACTACGAAAACAGTTTCCAGATTTCAGTGAAGAAGAAATCATAAATTGGTCTAAGAAGTTATTTGAAATTAAAAAAGAACAAGCAAAAGATCTCGGAAGAAGAATAATCGGTAAATTTACCCAGGGTGGACGATACGACAACGCAAAATACTCTTCGCGGTTGATCATAGATGTCGCTGAATACGATTTTATTGTAACGGATTTAATGAAACAGGGAAAACTTGTATCCCGTAAGGATGCTTTTCTATCCAATGGTGAGAAATTAGGTACGGTTGTTACCTACTGTGATGGATATAATTCCCAGTACACACATTTGAGAAGTTCAATGCTAGCCTATGCTTCTATTAATCTATTTTCGATGATAAATAGATTTCCTAATACCGCGGTTAGAGTGGCCACTGATTCGATGTATATACACAATAAGTACAAATCAGCTGTAGCGGCATTCACAGATCCCGAAGAAAATTGGGGGCGTTGGCGATTTAAAAAGGAGATGCTACATGAGTATTGTGAATCCGCAGACGTTGCCATGGATGATAAATATCTTTGTTGTAACCGTATTGAAATTCAATCAGAATTTTCTAATGCACCACCGGTATCTGATCCAATATGTAGATATAAGACAGTTTATTTAAACGGTTGTGGTGGGTCAGGAAAGACAACTCGTGCAATTGAATTATTTCGTCGTGGAAACGCTAGCGTTTCTAACATGATTGTGCTAACACCGACTCGCAGACTCGCCAGAGAGATGATACAACGAGGGGTAAATGCTTGCACTTATCACAGTTTTTTTCGATGGAAAGGTGACAAATGGACTCCTGAGCGTATGGGTGATAAATTCATTCCTGAAATCATAATTTGGGATGAAATATGCACAGTGTCATTAGATGTATTAAAAACATTTCTTGAGTGGTTGTTAAACAAAAACACAAAAGTCGTCATGTGCGGGGATCACGGCCAACCACCACCATTTGTCGGTGCATCTCCACATGAATGGCTAAAGGGTTTTGTAGACTACTATGAAGAAATCACCACTGATTATAGATCACTTGATGAACGATTACGCGAGTTCAAAGCGCTAATTAGATTACAACCGGATAGAATCCAATGCGAAATAGCGCGTGAAGTGATTTCAGAAACCCCAATGAATAATTTCTGGGAAGCGTGGAGACCAAACGATTTGATCATTGCAAGTAGAAAAATAGTCAGGGATACACTTCAGATGAAGTTATTTGAATTGCATAAAGAAAAATTTGCAACGCTTCCAGTACCCCTTTGTTATAGGCCATCGGATACACGAAAACAAAACATTGAAGTTGATATTCCAGGACAGAGTGAAAGACAAATTCTCGTATTAAATAATATTGTGCTGGTTGATATCAATGTCGTTGAAGATGCATTGCGTGCTAATAAATCCCCGTGGACGCTAGGATACGCAGCAACAATACACTCTTCACAAGGATTGACTATATCGAATACAATTGTTTGGATGGTGGATAATCACATCGAATGGTCGAATTTAATCTATCTCGCAGTATCCAGAGTACGAAACATAAATCAACTTCGAAGAGTTGTTTTTGATGATAATGACACAACAATAAGTGATATTGATGTTAGCATCATTAATAAAAAAACTCTCCGGTTACAAACAACAGGACAAAAAAAAACAACGAGAATTTGATATTGATGCTGAACTAATAATCACTTTGAAGAAACAACAGAATAATCACTGCGCGAGTTGCAATTGTATAATGCGTTGGCAGTATTCGGATAAGGATCCTCGCCAATTCACCGTAGACAGAAAAAAATAACAATCTCGGTCATGTCAGAAATAATGTGATGTTGACTTGTCTTGAGTGCAATAGACGCAACGGCGCTAGTTAAGACCATGCGGTGGCAGTTGAGTATCCTCGGGAATCACTTGTAGTTGTTGTCGAGTAAAACCCCGCTGAGGGGCAGTTGAATCCAGTTTATAGACTGGAGGTCTACCAGTTGATCGTGTTATACTAGATATCTTATGCGTAGTGACGCTCCAAATAGGATCAGTAGCCCTTTTTCTACCCCCTTCAAGCTCTCCTGGTTCGTATAAGTACCTCACAATGACACTACTACCAAGAATTGGTTCTTTGAAATCTTTTTGTGGTTGTACGGGTATTGACTTCTTTTTAATCGCGTTGATAGGTTTCATGTTGATTGTTCTAGTAATCTCGTTATTCAGTGCAGTAATCACAGATGGTAATCTTTTAACCCATTCACGGGATCGCTTTTCTTGAATGAATTTTTTTGCGTATTGATATCCAAATAACCGTTCAGCAATCGTCCGATTAAATCGTTCTACAATGGCCTGATCGCGATGTAGCGCAGTATGCCCTCGTCGTATGGTGACATTATGATGTTTCATTGTAGATAACACTGCACCCTGAAATTCCTTTCCAGGATCAACCTGCAATAGATTTGGCCAGTGCAGAGGACCTCGTCGATAAATCCTTTCAAATGCAGAAGCGACTTCAGTGGCTGATTTTGTTTTTAACGGTTGTGCTTCTTTGTATCGACTTGCAATATCAACTACGGTTAACGCATATTTGTAACCACGATCATGTGGCAGAAATAATATATCAGCCTGATGAACTTCATTAGGAGCGGTCACATCAAAATGCGAGAATTGAATTTGTTTAGGCGGTGGTAGATAAATTTGCCATAGTGCCTGTTTGGATAACCAATTAGCCGCAGTGGTTTTTTTTCACTTTTGCAGCGCTAGCGAGTTTATTGATTGCAGCGTTACCCCTCCAGTATCCCCTCGGAGAATAATAAATTGATTCCATATTATTAATTACCAGCACCTAACATCAATTTACTTTTCATAGCCGATTTTATCAAAAATGAAGACAATTTTTCTTTGAAGGATTTATCAGGAATAGCATTTAACGCATGAATTAATTTCACATCTGCTAGATGCCTGTGTTGCAGATTGCTGCTTTTATAAGCAACATCATGAAGGTGACAGGCCTTATCAATGGCGTTTATTGGTTCTTCACCGGGGTTGGGTTGATTTTGATTATTGAGTCTGATATCAAGTCTGGTTCCCGGTCCACAGTAGCTATATCCTGGGAGGTGCTTTTCTCCGGGATACTTTGCCCATGGGGTTCCAGGGAGCTTTGCCAATTTGGCTGCGATATCACCTCCTCGTTTTTTTTAAAATCAGATCTCATAGACACAAATCTAAATTTCTTTGTACCACATTGCACGCATTTACCAGAAAGCGCTGATCGGTTATTTTTAGTTGTAATCGTCGTCAAGTCATCTGTGCCAGTACGCGTTTTACACTTCACACAATATAGATCCATAATTTATGTATAGAAATATGGATATAATTGATTTTTCAGCGACTAAAACAAGAGAACCAATTAAGCATCATGCAGCGCTACCAAACTCTATCCGGATGATTATAATCGGGCCATCTGGATCCGGTTAAACGCAATTGTTACTCAATTTAATAATGAGATGGATGAAGTGGGATAAGTTGTATTTAATTGCCCCTAGCGTAGATGATCAACGATGTTATGAAGTGTTAAAGGATTTTAACGAGAATGCATCAGAAATTAAGGGTGAGAACGCCATTGATTTTATAACCGATATCGATGAAGCACCGAGTATTGATGATATTGATGGAGATATTAACAATTTAGTCGTATACGACGATATAATGTTGGATAAACAAAAGAATCCTGCTAGAATATTTTCCCGTGGATGTCACAAAAACACTGACGTGATATATGTCACTCAACGCTACACTCAGGTTCCAAAAGTCATCAGAGATAACTGCAATTTATTGTCTGTATTCAACGGAGTTGATACTCATACTCTTAGAAATATTTGGCAGACATGGTGTTCTGATATGGACTTCAATCAATTTCGAGATTTCTTTAGTCATGCTCAGTCGACTCCGCACGGATTCGCAACAATAAATTTGCATGATCCTCGGACACGATATCGTATCGGACTTGATCAAATATTCGGTTAAAATCATTTATTATTTTTTGTTAACCCAGTAATGAAATCACTAAGCAGCAGAGAGGGTGGATGACCACATCGTTGAGACCAAAATTGATTAAAAAAATCGTAAAATCTCCGTTTTCATTTTTTTTAGTTAAAATGAGATTTCGTAGGGAAAGCTCATTAAGATTTCAATCAATTTTTTGTCTGAAAACGTTGTAGGGTTTACCCCTGAGACATTTTTTTGGTTAAAATGAGATCGTAGGAAGGCTCGTTTTAATGATTCAATCAAAATTTTGTCTGAAAACGTTGTAGGGTTCACCCTCTCTGCTGCTCGTGCGAATTATGAAAATGTCTGTATTAAGGTTCATGTTAACGTTTAGTTATGGACTTAGTTTAGACTTTACGTGAAGATAAGCAACTCAAAAATTAACAAAAGACACACACACAACACAAATACACACACACGTACATTTATATATATATAATATTAGTAAATATATATATATTGTTACGTGCTTAGGCTCGAATAAACAGTACCATAGAAAGAGTGAAAATAACAAGCTTGTAAAAACTTAAAAAACAATTTCCAGAAAAGAAAATTAAACTTGCGGTTTTAAGAATCAATTCCAAAATTAATCCAAAAAAAATTCAAAATATAATCCACTGGTGAAATCGCAAAAGTCCTGGCTATAAAATATCAAAAAAATTAACAATTCGAATCTTAGTAAAGCATCCAAGATGGAAGACGATGTCACGTGATGAAGCCAGTTCTGTTGTAATGAAATTCAGTGAGCACAATTATTTTCCACATAAATAACGAAATAAATCCTCTTGATCCAAACGAATTGAAATAATTTCCAGTACAAGGTAATTTAAATAACTCAATACAATACAACTTAATATTCTAACAGCACAACTTCTACTAAATATTTCGCTCCAAAACATAATTTATATACTTTTTTTACGTAAACAAGGGGTCACATGATCTTCTATAATCTTTCGAAAAAATTTACATTCAAGCAATCTCGTGCACACCGTATGACCCAACTAAAAATAGAAAGATGCTTACGACAAAGATCCATAATGTCCTTGGAATCAACCAATCATTTTAAAAGCACGTTTACAACTCTGAGGCTAGGTCAGAAATGAGGTCAACATCTGGAGCTTATTTGTAAAGTACAGGTCATCTCCCAAGGAATGAATCCTAAACTTAAAATGTCAAATTTGAATCTGACAAACAAACAATTAAAATAAAAATAAATGACTTAAATCAAATATATGTAACAATATATATATATATATATATATATATATATATATATATATATATATATATATATATATATATATATATATATATATATATATATATATATATTAAATATAACGTTTGGCATATTTTTCTCGTAAGCACTAAGAAATGCATAATTGCAGCGTTGAATGTAAAAGCACCAGATTAGAAGATTCATATGTGGACATACACCACATATGTTACAATATTACTAACATGGTATATTAATCTATCTTGTAAGCACGGAACCTATTTGCATGTAATATTTTCCATAAAGATGTATATCCACTGCATATGGATTGACATGATTCACAATAGCAGACAGACTGAGTTAGCTTAATTTAAGGCACTATATTCCAAATCATCCATGTATACTTAGGTTTGAATTTGCTAACAAACATGATTCTCCAGAGAGTGATACAAATGTTTTCTTACACGTCTTACATTGTTTCCTGACAGAATGAGATTATGCCCTGTTGCTTGATATGACCTGACTAAGGAGTAAAGTGGTTGACACATGTTATTCGTTTGGCGGAAAGGCAGTTTTTCTAGCCTGGTAAACCGCATTAATAATGTATTAAGTTAACATGTACACTAACAGTCAGGCACACAGAAATATCTAGTTTATAATGGAACATGTTCCATTTAATCTGGGCCATGACAGGGTTACAACATGGCGATTATGGTAAAGTGAAACCCTTAAGTGTGAACTGTTTCTGTTGCAGAGTGTAAAAGTTAATACTGAAAAGGATAACGTGTAATAATTTATTTTCTCTATCAACTATATTAATCACAGTTATATTCATTCGAATATGTACATTTTCCAATACATGTTAATTGACAATGTTGTTAATACATCCCTTTTTCATATTAAAATATGATACAGTGAATATAATATAAGGATGGGTTGCAAGCCAGATTTGTAAGAACGTATAAAACAATGCATAGGACGGCTGGCTTTTGCTTATTAGCTGCTTTAAAAGCCAATACGTATAATATTACTTGAACTAAGAAACTTGTGCGCTTCACAACGCTAAACCAACAGAACACCAGTTTCATAGTTGCAGTATAATATTGTCCTTTAAGTCAATACTACACTGAGTTTTAACGGCATTTCTCAGCGTAAGATAGGCTATATCTGTCGGCCAGTACATGTAATGGAAAAATAAATTCCAGTAAAAACCTGAGACAGTCAGGAAGCCACTGGCAACGTTCGGACATACAACTACACTTGCCTAGGCCGAGTTTCGAAATACGCGTAAATAAGCACTTCGTCAGCGAACATAAAGGAGACCGCTTAAGACGACTCGTTTAACTGGTTCGATAACTTTGCAGACTGAATAATTTTACTTGACGAATTAAATTTTTCTGATTATTTCAAATATATGTAAACAACTTAAAACTTCAGTCATTGATTACTTTTGTTCTTTCTTTTCTATTTCCCTTTATAAGTCACACTTTAGCTATTAGCTTCGTCAGTTGTATCCCATTTTGATGTCCCTCATACAAAGTCCTGTCAAATCTGTGCGCTTCATCAGTCGCTGCGGTTTTCTTAAAAAGATATGACTTGACTAAGGAGTAAAGTGGTTGACATATGTTATTCATTTCCGGTAAAGGCAATTTTTCTAGCCTCTTCGGAATGAATTCGAATTAAGCACAAACGTTAACCCTTCTACAATGAGGCTACGAAACATATTCGCAATAAAATTAAGTAAAGCATATATCCGTAACAGTTTGTCAGTGTGAGCTGAACATTACCGAGCCTCAATATAACTTACGTGTGACAACACGTATAAAGTCGTGGTGCAAAAAAGAGCAACGTTCCTAATCAGTACCGATGTAGCACCATAAGACAATGTTATACTAGAGATTATATCGCTGTCTAATTAAGTTATTTATAAAACGATGTTTAGTTAGAAATAGCTGTGGCACATCTGTCCTGACTTGATATTAATCCGAATAGATAGGTTTTACTGACGGTGGCGTGATAGTATGTATTATATTCTCTGAAAATGATTCTCATTTGTGTTCCTAATGCATTATTATATACCGTTAAACATTGAGGAGAGTAATGTGATCATTGTTCATAATTACTAAGATACATATAATTTATCATAGTAACGACTAATAAATCACAAACGAAAGCACCATGAAAGCCATCATGGTGGATGGACCTTTTGTAGACACAAAGTTTTTATTTGTCTAGTAGTATGCAGTGCTGTCCAATGAAAGTAAGGTCATCAGGTATAATTTTGATATTGATGTGGAAAGAGATTCATGTTTGATTACAGCATAACAAATGTGTTTTAATTATAGTTTGGATGAATGAATCAATTCTAATTTATGATTTATTTCCTTTCATGGTTTGGTAAGTGTCAACATTCGTGATAACATACTTCGTCACGTAACGTAAGTAAATGTACCGATACAATTAGGGAATTCTTCTTACATTGAAACAAACATGAAGATTGTGTTGAGTAGTATGAGAAGATTTGCCGAGACACGTTTTGTCGCTTTAATCGCACAGAGTGAATTATATATGCTTTTTTCAGTATAGTAGTATCATTTGCTCTTGACCAGAGCATGTGACCTGTATTCATCATTTCATGCACCACTGTGACAATCCTTTTCTCATCCAACTTGAAATGAGTGAATTCACAAATGAAAGTCCTCACACATAGAACACCGTAGAGTGCATAATTACGTTGTCAACATCATTTACTGTATATGATTGGTAAAAAAGACTTGTATTGTCTCAGATTGTAACTGTAGCAACAAACACGATTTTAGTTAATATTCTTATCATTAGAAATGGGAGGTGGCCCCGAGTGGCCGAGTGGTCTAAAGTGCTTTCCGTTACGGATCACTGCCGTCTCACCTCTGTCTGCGTGGGTTCGAGTCTAAGATTCGGCTAATGTAGTTATGTGAGAAAGCTTGCCAGTAGCTTCTCGTGGGTCGGTGGTTATTTCTGTGGGTTTTCCTGGGGTTCTTTCTCCACCAATAATACTGGCCGCCATGTATAGCCTATTGTGTGCTGAAAAATGGCGTTAAACCCTAAAAAAAGAAACGAGAGAGAGAGAGAGAGAGAGAGAGAGAGAGAGAGAGAGAGAGAGAGAGAGAGAGAGAGAGAGAACCTATTAAAACAACGATACATAATATACAGGGTGAAGATGCTATTGCGAAAAAGTTGAGACATGCAGAACTAAGGAATAACAAGCATATGTTTTGACTTAAACAATGTACTTACTTCAAATACATTTCTTCTTGCTGGTAATATATAGTATAACCCAAAATAATTGAATTCTGGTAAACCGCATAAATAATGTATTAAGTTAACATGTACACTAACAGTCAGGCACACAGAGATATATAGTTTATAATGGAACAGGTTCCATTTAATCTGGGCCATGACAGGGTTACAACATGGCGATTATGGTATAATCACACTTTAGCTCATAGCTTCGTCCGTTTAGTCCCATTTTGATGTCCCTCATATAAAGGCCTGTCCAATCTGTGCGCTACATCAGTCGCTGCCGTTTTCTTAAAAGAACAATGATAATTAGATAAACAATATTACTTACTTACAGTTTGGAAAAGGTTAGATGTAGTGATTCATATATCATGGTAAGGTTAGCAAAGATAATTCCATCTTCCATCTTGTTTTAAATAGTTTCCCTCATTATTGTCTCCTCTTTGCCGAATCTTTTAGTACACTCATATAGATCATTACTAAACAATCGTTTTTAATTTATATGTATATTGCGCAAGGTTTCAGGCTGTGTTTTGTTTTTTATGCTTTGTTTTTAGTGGCATTATTCCATGTCTGATATGAATGAATTCGATTTAGAACCAATACTGTCTTGAGTATCCAAATAGCCGGTTACTCCAATGTTGTTTAGATTTTATAAATGTCATAGTGTATTAAGTCACTGAAACAATCGCGGTTATTGTTGTCCTATATTTATTATTAACGACAAGTATTTTACACGGATGTTTAATATCTAGGCTGAACGAATTCATAATTTCAGGTCATACATTAACATTGCCTGAAAAGTTTCAACATAACAGCAAAAGATGTTTTTGTTTCGCGATTCGTAATGATGGTTAATTATTGAAAACTATGATCTACATCAAGGATCATTTCTTGCCGCTGGCATGAGATCAACAATCCATCTCTTTTGCATCTTTCCTTTCGTGACATATAATAATGATTAAATAATGACACAACTATTTAAACAGCCCAAGCAATGTGACCGAAGTTATAATCATACCCTAGTCTAGATAAATGAAATTATCAAATTAAAGGACTCTTTTTTTATACCACAAAAATGTTAGGTATGCCTAAACTTATCTTTAAAAATAATAACCGTTATTAGTTGATGCGTATCCTTGCCTTGGAGTATTAGGTTCATGGCCTTTTTTGAATATCAAGTCTGTGAATACTGAATAACATATAAATTGGGAAATGTCCAAACAGTATACCATTCATTGTTAGGTATACTTTTCAAGAATAGTAAATAAGAATGCAGTTTTAGGTACAACATATAATTTAATGAAATGTATCATGATATTCCTAGTGATTATATCATTTGTTTAGAAAAGCATATGTTTCACGCTTTAACTGCCCATATGGCCGAATGAGAGCATTTTGAATGGCCCAAAGGCCGCACTACCTATGGTATGTCTCACCTACCTTCTGACGCCAAACAGTTTGTAGGCCACATAATACGGCTTGGCCACGGTCAGCGTGTTTGAGACTCCTGCATGATAGCATATAACTGCACTAAGATAGCCTAGCATAAGTCCATTCCTTTTGATTTTAAAATGTTAATACGTTTTGACACTTTCGTCCAGATTACAAGCTTTGAAAGAAAGTTTCAAAACAAATATATTGCATAAAAGTACAATTTAAGAGTAACATATATACAGAAAAGTATCGAATTTTAATTTGGATATTGGATAAAATCGTTACATTGATCATGGTAAATACTTGAAAAATCCCATTCTACTTCGTCTATAACTAACGTTCTCTGTTATCCTTATGTTATAAAATCGTCATCCTTATTATTGATGACATGATGTGTCTTACGTTTGTAAACGTGCCGTACAGAATCAACTCCAACATTGTGTGCCATATTGAATGTTTTAATAAGATCGCGTTCAAGCGATGTCATGTGCGAGTTGTAAATAATTCACCATGTAAAATGGTCCAATTACAAGGAATCCTACAATCTTTGATTTCGAGTCATAAACATCATATGTGAGACGTGTTAGAATACATGTTTTAACATTCATGAGTAAAGACTGCGTTGTTTATTTGTATAGTGACTATACATCATCATAATTAGAGAGCCCAAAAAAGGGAAAGCCATATAAAGACTCATTGATATTTGGGGAGAGCCATATCTGCCGAGTACGCATATATATAAATTAATCGTTATCAGCTTGCGTGCTTTTTGGGGAAAATATGCAAACACATTGTTTTGGGGTAACGCAAGACAAAAGAATGGTATTTGTCTTTAGTTAAGACAATAAAATTCAAGGTTGAATTCTAGTGTTATGAATCCAAGGGGTAGCACCTAATCGCACATATTTTGATTAAAACTAGCATGTGTACGTATGGAAACTTTGGGCAAAACTTTTACATCCACGCTTGACAGTTTGATAAAGTTTCGAATATACAGCTTGGTTCAGTCATATGTTCATATGTACACTCCATCAACTCTTCTAGATCTTATCTGTAATGCGGTTTCACCCTAATCCATCGAAATGGCTGCTCATATAGCGAGGAACATTACAATCAGTGAACAATACAACTTTCAAGAAAGTAGAACATTATTTGAAATCACACCTAATAGGCAGACACCAAATTTATACAAAGTCTTCTAAACACTTTGTAATCTTTTTAAGAGCGTTCTTCCAATCGCCGTATTCAGGACACTGAGGAATTTGATTTACCTTTCGTTGCCGTCTTTAGACTAATAATTCTTTTATCATATTTGGGGTACTGAGTGATTTATCTACTGATGCAGTCTTGAGACTAACACGCTCTTATTCCTAGCCACGACGATATGTATATGTAGAACAAATAAATGTACGTGTCTCACTTACATGGCTTAAGTTAAGATCATACTGTGGATCACTACGTTCAGTCAATTTGGGTTGTGGATAATATTCCGTGTATTATCTCTCACTGCTAATATCAGGTCAGTACATATGCTTGATAATCCTAAAATCTACTTATAGGGTGCAAACTTTCAACGGTCCTTTTTGTACTTTACACGATAGTTTGTGTTGATCCAGATTATGTGATGTGGTTGAATAATGGCCCATGCTTACTTTTCCAAGCTGATTTATTTCCGTATGAGAGGCTAATGATTAGAACGACATAAATTAGATCTGAGATAAAAAGGGTTATTAAAGTAGCAAAGTTTGTTAATATACACTATTCTGTTAATATACACTATTCTGTTAATATACACTATTCTGTTAATATACACTATTCTGTTAATATACACTATTCTGCTGTGTGTATGACTTCAAGCTGCTTTATAAAACTTTGAACAAATACTCTTCTTATTAAAACAGATTTATCAGGACTTTTCTCTAATACGAATCTAAAGTTGTCCATTTGTGACCAAATCAATTATATTTTGCTTTGGAAATGTTTTACAATAATGGCTGAGGGAATGGCAAATATTATTTATTGAACAATACAATTGAGGAGTATCCATTGTTTAACGTAGTACACACGGCTTTGGCAAATTCGACCTAATGTTTGATGATGAACGCAAAAATACAGAAATTGTCCTCGGTTATCTTTGAAGTGATCTTAAACAGGTGTGCACATTTTGGAGAGTTTCTGAAGACATAACAAAGCGGATTTCATACCGTAACATACATGTGAAAAATTAAATTATATCTACACTGGTTTGCTCTGTGGGGGAGTGAAATATCCCTCATACACATTTTGAACAGATGCACTTCATAAACGAAACACTGTTCTTTCAGGACAATTTTATAATGATAGACTAAATTGACTATTTAGTGCAGACATACATTAGTTATTGTTCAATTGATTTTACGTTTCTTGTTTATGTTGTTCACCGTTTTTACGTTTCTTCTTGATGCACATTACTTTTAAGTAAACGTTTGGAAGAAATATGCTGTTTATATATTGTTTAATGAGCTGAAAATTAATACATTAATACTTCATGCTAATGTTTCACTTTGAAGAAAGAAAGATTATAATACTTTTCCTCTCTTAGCTTGGAAGTGTAAAGTAACAGAATATGCACACTTTCGACAATCGCTCTGAACATATAGTAATACTAATACTATTCCGAATTCTTACTAGTACTACTACTACTGCTAATAATAATAATGAGTACTTTGTATAGCGCCACATCATTAGAAGCTCTAAGCGCTTTAGAAAATATATAATGATATGATAAAACAAACAAATAGTAAACACCATTAAATTAGAACACAAACAATGCTTAAAATATTCAAGGTAGGGAACATTATTAGGTAAACAAGTTTGTTCCTGCGGTCAAAAAAGGTACGTTTTAAGAGCACTGTTGAAAGGAATCACTATGTCTTTCTATATAAGTTTAATGGACAATTCAGTCCACTGTTATGCAAAAATACGTTGTCCATAAGAGATCGCTTTCATAGTGGGATTAATGAGTATACGACTGTCAGAATAGGATCGCAAGTATCTAGCAGGTGTGTTCACGTTGGAAAGGACTGATATGTATGGTGGACTCGAACCCGTCAGTAACATGTAGCACAGAGACCACATTTTGTGTTTTGTGCAGAATCTAATTTATAGGCAGCGGAGGGTACAGGTGGTGTGCTTTGATTGTGGTACTCTAAGGATGATCGGAGCAGCTGTGTTTTGAACCTCTTGAAGATTATGGATTAGATAATTAGAAGTACCAATTATAATTGAGTGACAGTAGCTCAGTCTTGACAGTATCAATAAATACAGAAGTGTTTTAGTGGCATCACATGGGTTTGCTTTAATTTCAGGCCTTAGTTTGGTTATATTTATCATATGGAAGTTTCTTTTAGTTGGAAACACAGGTGGAGGGTTAGTTACTAATATGTTCGGATGGCATGTAATGCAGTGGTTAGATGATGATAGTTCATGGGATACAAGGGTGGACTAAATAATATAATCATCAGGTCTATGAGGAATCCTGTCTAAAATGTGACCATGTTTATGGGTGAGTTGGTTAACTGACTATTTGAAGTTTAAAACATAAAAAGACTCGTTTGATGTGTAAGAGTTTCAGGAACAGTAAAATTTGAAATCTTCAAGGAAAATTAGGTTGCCACCTATTGAAGTTTCATACTCCATGAGATTCCGAAGATGCTCTAAAAAGAGACATTCAGTCTGCTTGTTTTGTTCTACTTGAAAGAGGGCGGTAGAGAAAACGGACTGACCTTTGTTCCAGTGTTAATGGCGTTTGGATTAGTGTGCCCTAAATTTAAGGTTGTGTTTTGTTTACGACATTTTATCATGGAAGTCTTTGTGATGACGAATATTCTACCTCCGCTAGAGCGGTGGGGAAACGGCTAAACATAATATTCGCTTCCTCATTCAGCTGGTATTTTCATGACTCCACTTTGTCAGAATTCTCGCAGTTAATATTAAAATTGATTTTTATGATTTTCAATGATTTGGAGTTAATTAGTATAGATGTCCATTCGGAAAAAAGTTAATTGCTATATTTATAAATACGGGAAGAGTTAATTTGAATGTGTGTCAAAATGGGAAGATTCTTCAAAAGTTATGACCAGTTTTATAGGATATCTAATGTTCATAACAAATGCATTATTATTTAAATTGTATGGGTGATACTGGTTGTAAAGATAAAATGGGTCTGGACTATTCAGAACTCATGTGCTGCAAATATAATATTTGCAATTTCTCATCAACTCACAACATAGATTCATAACTTCGTGATAAATATATTAGACTCACTGAAACGGAGATCATTTCGTCATTTGCGTATTGCACCCGAAAAAAAGCTAGGAAAGAGTTAAATACTCGGGCAATGGTACTGATACTCTTGTCTTGTAACTCAGCAGTAACATACCAACTTTAATGTTTGGTTTGTTCACGCTAGGATAGTTCTTATCATTAATTAGGTAGTTATAAACAAATACATTAACGATGCTACATTTGTTGAGATCTACCATCAATTTCTTTATGACTTTTATACAGCAAATAAGGTTAACCTAATTCACCTTTCACACATGTGTTATTTGTATTTTTGATGACTAATATTATCGGGTTTGAGACACAGAGTGGACATGCTCGACCATTAAAAATGTATCAAGCGGGTTTCTTTAAAAATCAGCTCACTCCTACCAACATAACAGCGTTTTTTGTTTACCAAACCGGAACCTACCATTAGTTACACTTCTATTTTCACATATGTTATAGGTGCATGAAGAGTTTGAATTTGACGTATCATTCGCTACAACCACGCGTTCTTACGCATACTGTTTTGTATTTCATCGCTCTATAACAACAACAGAAGGATTGACTGGTGTCTCATATAAAGGTTATTTTCCTTTATAGCCGACTCCGCAGCTTTCTGGTTTCTTTAAATTTCAGCTAACTCTTGCCATGCTAATATTGTTTTTTTTTGTTTGTCAGATCGTAACCGACCATTAAGTACACGTTTATTTTCACATATTTCATAGTAGCTGCATGCAGAAGTTGAATTTGACTTATGATTATCTAAAACCATGCGTTTCTTATGCAGACATTTGCATTTCATCGCACTGTGCATTGTCATTATTCTTTGTTCGTACAAATTAATGTTATTTGTATTGTTCATATATTACATATAAAAGACATCGTTTTCCTATTATATGTATGCATGTATGTATGTATGTATGTATGTATGTATGTATGTATGTATGTATGTATGTATGTATGTATGTATGTATGTATGTATGTATGTATGTATGTGCAGCAGTGAGGCCGAACCCGCCACATGTTAGAAGCGTCCGTGAGTTAAATAAAGGCGTATTACAAAACCGAAACAAATAATTACAAAATAAATGTATACCATTCTCCATTTAGTTAACTAATTGAATAACTATTTTGTTCTCATTTCATTTTTTACCATTCTATTTTGTTTCTCGTTGGAATCATATATGTAGCAGCAGCAGAGAGGGTGAATCCTACAACGTTTTTAGACAAAATTTTGATTGAAATCTTAAAACGAGCCTTCCTACGATCTCATTTTAACCAAAAAAAATATCTCAGAGGCAAACCCTACAACGTTTTTAGACAAAAAATTTATTGAAATTTTAACGAGCTTTCCCTACGAAATCTCATTTTAACTAAAAAATGAAAACAGAGATTTTTACGATTTTTTAATTAATTTTGGTCGCAACGTCGTTGTCACTCACCCTCTCTGCTGCTGAACTTTCAGTTCTGGTTAATAATTTTTTTACGATGAAAATCACTAAGATGAAAGTCCTTAGGACTTTACAAACAGACTAATCGCTAACACCTCATCTTGTAGATCAATCAGATTATTGGACTGGTCAGTGAGTTTGAAATTAATTCTCGTTAGCGAATCATTATGGCATCGCATATAGACAGGATTAACCGGAGACTCAATAATTAAATATCCTGGAGGAGCTATTGGTGCAAACGAATAAAGAATATACCCTTGCTGAGCTTGATTTGATCGTTCGAGATTAATTTGATAACTTCCTTCGATAACATCGCATACTAAATTGAGCGCAATCACTGAGGATATATTCACGTTGAACGGAGCAATATGTCTGCCGCCACCGTCTGGGTCATTATTATGTTTGAGGATTTTTATTTCCGATGATGCTGTTTTTCTCCATGCATCATGAATTATTTTAAAATCAACATCGATCGCATCACTGAGAAGTCTTTTTTTTTCTGGTACGTTATATCCTGGTAGTTTGACTGTTGGAATATCCTTGACGGGGATACTAAGGTTTGATGCAAATGTTGTTCTCGATAGGGGGTTATCGTCATCTAATATATCCTGAATAATTTTCAAATTAAATGTTTCCATATCGTCGATAATTTTATTGCATGTTTCTACGACGCTGATAAATTCATCTCGGGTGAGAGAGCCAGATTTAAGAGATATTAACAACAGTGAAAAATCATTATTCATTGCTGTGAAATTTTTAACGATTTTAGGTTTGTCAATAAAATGATATCCCTCTATTCTTTCCCCTTCCTTCTCTTTCCCAGTTGCTTGGTATCCGAGACCAAAAAAATCTATAGTGACTCGGTGATCTCTATAACTTTTTACTGGATTTTCGGGTTTTATCACGTCGGTGATATAATCAGTTTTTTGTGGTTCGGGTATATCAACGGTTTTCCCCCCGGGTGGTAATTCAGGCCATCCTAGTACGGTTCTAATAGAACTCTGGTAGATATCTACGACGTAACCTTCTGTGCTTATTTCAATTGCGGATGATAGCGTCGGCTCATGAACCGTTATAGCGATTTTTGATTCTGTTCCAGTAATCGATTTTATTCTACGCGCGAATTCATCATTGATTTGTTCAATTTGATATGATCCGGTTGGTATTGAAACGACGTTCCAGTCTGGAGTCCCGTCTGGTTTATTCTTATTCGCGAACACCAGTGAATTATTCGGTTGTTGACCACCAAATGATTTTAATCTGATATTAGGCCAACTGTGATACACTCGTAGTTTTGCAAGCGCTATCTCCTTCACCGGGACTGGGCTAGGAAAATTTACACCAAACTCGGGTTTCGTAGATGTTATTGATATCATACTTGTTTGTACTGGGTTTGTATTTTCTACTATTTGTTGAAGTAATTCTATCGGTGTTGTCATCGTTGCTATACTCATGCTGTCGCTCTAATTTTGACATCGCGGAATCAAAAATACTGACCATCACTGAGAACTCACTATCCGATATCGTTGATGTTATTGAGATCATTTTGGTTTTTGGGTTCGTGTTTTCTAATTCCATCGGTGTTGTCATCGTTGTTATACTGTTGTTGTCTCTCTAATTTTGATATCGCGGAATCAAAAATACTGAGCATCGCTGAGAACTCACTATCTGATATATTTGTATTATCGAGTGACGACGATATCATCGAGGATAATTGCGAGTACGCGGTTGATACAATATGAAATTGAATTAAGTAATCTTGCAGTTTACTCTGGCTGCATGATGATATCTTTTTTATTATCCCGGTTGATATACCCGCGATTGTAGCCACCGCAGAAATGCAAATTGGAACTACGACCGGGGCAATCATTGTAACAGATGCTAGTATTATTCCGGCACCAGTGAGAACGCTTGACACCGAGTACATAGTAATATCAATCGCGGTGATTCTTCGTCGGTATTTTTTTATGTTTATTTGATACCCCTCGGCGAGGGTTTTGAGTCTATTTTGAAATTCTCTGACCTGATCATAGCGACATTGCGTTGATGAAATCATTTTTATTTTAAATCCGCTAGCGTTTTCAATTGTGAAATCTAAAGGATTTTCCTTTCAATTTAGTTATTTACTTCGCATACGAATTCTAAGCACCAGGATATTTTTGATCTAATCGTACTATCAACCGCGACAATCTCAAATTCTTCTTCACCCCCGATAATTACTGTCGCGGTGCCACCAAAGTAGGTTTTACCGCTTACGATGATATCAAATTGCTTGTTAGAGATTAACGTCATCCTGTAGATACCATGAGGCCACTTCTCGATATTGACTTTCAATTTAGCATTAGATTCTTTTACCCATTCAAATGTCCCATGCTTTACCCTTTCAGAGGTTTCTTTTAGTTTAAGAATATCGTCGTAAACGTCGAGATAGGTTTTTTTGATTTCGGCGAGAGTCGGGCCTGTCAACGATGTGGTTTCAGAGACAGGTGTTCTCCCTAAAAATTTATCAACGATGGTATTAAGTGTTGTTTGTCTCACCATAAACATATTAATATCTTTGAGAGTCATTGTAGATGTAACCGGGACACCAAAGAATTTATTAGCGACGTAGGCATTATGAGTATGCTTGCCGATAAACTCGTTGATTTCAGCGAGAGTCATGCCAGCCACAAGCGGGGTTCCAAAAAACTTAACAACGACGTCGTTAGTGGGTTTTTGCACTCTTTCAAGATTTTCTATTAGTTTAGAAATATCATTGTAAATATCAAGATAATTTGCCTTGATTTCATTTTCATTCATCATCCTTCCAGCTTCCTTGTTAAAAAAGAATAACGATAGAAAGTTTTTAATTTCAGCGAGAGTCATGCCAACCACAAGCGGGGTTCCAAAGAATTTATGAATGACATTTTTGCGAAAATTATTATAACCTCGTATATGATCATCCAGCTCACGGCCGCGGGTGGCAATCATGCTGTCTTGGGCGGCAATTGCGTCGGTGATCGTAGACACAAGTGCGCCTGGTTTAAGTCGTCCGCCGCTGGAATACAGCGCAATAGAGTTTTCAGCGGCGTTTTGTTGTTTAACTAAAATATCATCCAACGACACATTACTAGTTTTCAATTTACCCTGATCGGAAAATAACGCGATAGTATCCTCGATTGCGTTTTGTTGTTTAACTAAAATATCATTCAACGACACATTACTGCTTTTTAATTTACCCTGACGATCTTGAAATACAACTATTTCCCGGGATCAACATCTGTTAAATTTAACGTCTCAGCGATATCATCTTCGATTAGTTTTTTTATATCCTTGTTAGAATCACCGGTTGCAACGCCATCGGGTTTAGGTTTCAGAGGTCTTCCCCAAATATCAATCATATTATTGTAAAACTCTCTCTCTAAAATCGTTTCGTTGAAAAATCTACGATTTTCGCCAGCGATTGCTAGTGTATTCATTCACGACAATATGAGGTGGTTTCCCTCTTGGGTTACCCAAATAGTTAGAAATAGCATCAAGAACATTTAATACTTCGCTGCCGCATATAGGTGGATCATTCATTTGTTGTGTTGGTAGCGTAGAATACCAAGTCTTCATTGGAAAAGTTTTTATATAACGCATGAATTCCTTCGGCGGTGCTAATCCATATGAATCAAAATAGACAATCCCACGTGGATCAATAGCGTATGCAACCCAGTGAGTACCAGGTCCGGTGCTGTTATCGAGATTAATGATACCGGTTTCAACGCTGTTGGGTTGTGTCGGTAATTGATCCTTCATAAAAACACCTCTGAAGTTTTTTATGGCGAGTTTTTTAGCAGCATCAATTAAATCAAAATTGGACATAGGAACCATCGAAGATTTCTGGGTTAATAAACCGGTCCTAGTCTTAGACCTTTTCCGCTGTACCAAAATACGGGATTCCTGGTAGTCTTAGACCCTTTCCACTTTTTTTATAACCCTTCCCCGCTGCTTTCTTTAATGCCATTCCTGCCGCGGTACCAACAGCCCCTAACGCTGCCGCGTTAGCCACCGCTGTGGCAGCCGCGGCAATCAATGCTGGAATCGCAGCTAGCAACGGGAATATACCGCCTGTTTTTTCCATTTTTTGATAGCAGCCGCAGAAATAGTAATCTGAACACCCTTTTTGCTACAAGTGCATCATTGAAATGTTTTACTTGACGAGCTGTAAGCGATAGTTTATTCGCCCCGCCAGTCATTTGATTGGGTTTCAGCGTAATTGTGGTTCCACATTGCTTAGCTGATTTGGATTGCAATTTTTTTAATTGACCAGGTGTCAACGACACATTGATATTACTATACGACATTATACAATAACAGATTAATTCTAAATAGAGGATTTCAATTAGATGTTTATGAAAATCATAGATTTTCTACTGGCGCATCTACCACTCTCATTCTTTCTCCAACACCTTCGAGTAGCATTGATTTGTCGCTGAGAATGACAGCAACCGCTCTATAATTATCAATAGCACCACGAAGCACATTAGCTCTAAAGTGTATATCAACGACAGACTGTCTTGTTAAATCGAGATGTTCCAGCGAAAAGTAATAGATCGGATATAGATTCTTAAAATCTAATTGTGATATTTGTAGACCAGTATCGACATTTTGATCGCGTGCCATGAACGACAACAATCTATGATATACGCGTGCAATATGATTTTGACCGTAATCAAGTTGTACATCTTCGGATGGTTCCTGCTGGCCGTTTATTCTCAGTGAGACGTCTTTAACACCTAATGGATCAAATATCATATGACTGAAACGTTGATCGCCAACTCGTGTGTTATCCTGTAGCGCTACAAATATATGACGTGGAGCTGAAACACCTTGTTTTGATGCTAGATTCCACGTGAATAACCCGCTGAGATTTGATTGCTTAACATCTGTACTCACGGTTAACCAACTCAACAACGACTTTCCTCCTTGGTCCATAAATGATAGTAATCGTCCTTCTGCAGTGATTGATGAAGTCAACACTGGCATCCACAATGATATTTTTGTTAAAATAACTTTACCGGCATCAGCATTGGGATTTGCATTGTCTGCTGGAATCCTCCAAATTGCGTCATTATCATCACCCTTTCGTACAAGCGCTACTGTATGCTTCGCCTCGTAGATAACTTTTCGGACGTTTCTACAGAATCCAAATATGTGATGCAGTGGAATCGCGCATGAAAATGATTTACTCTCCCCTTGCAACATTGAAATACGTGTCGCGGCTCCTAGATTGAAATTAACGTCGTTGTTTATAATCATATCCTCGGCATCAATATTAGCAGTGCCAGCATTATTCTTTGGTCGTCTTACAACAAATTGAATTCCTCCAGCGGTATTTTTAACATCTTTTGCAAACATCATAGAAGGTCCCGCCGATCTTGTATAATCATCAGAATATCTCGCTAACCCGATTATTGTTGTAGCCACATCAACATCGCGATCTATCGACTCGATTTCTTTTCCATCAATGAGGTATCTTGCACTCTCAAATAACGCCATAATACCATTATTGACAAAACCGACTTGAGTACCAGTTGGATATGATGCTCCAGCAGCTGTTACAAGTTTTCTTTCTACTTCGATAAACGCTTCACAAGGGAAAAAATATTTACTGGTATCATGAACTTGAAGTTCAATTCGCGATCGACTATCTGGGTCTATTGCATGATAGGCGTAATATTGATAATCGCGTACAGAATCATCCTTGCCAACTGGTGCGTCTATATCAAACGCCGGATCATGTGACTTTTTGAACATTTTATTCTATTTATCAGAGTCTAAATCGTGAAATCATAAACGATTTTCATCGACATAGTTTTTTAAAGCCGCTTCCTGCTATCATATTTGCGTCGGGGGTTAAGCCATCGACGCTAGTTTTTCGTCTACTGCGTTATTTATTATTTTACTAACCCGTGCAGGCATTTCCGCGGTAGACGGTAACGGTTTCTTTTTTCGTGATTTCACTAATGATGTTAATTTATTCTTCGCGGCTGAAAACGCTTTCCCGGCAAAATCTCCAACAGCACTAATCCCCTTATCACGAATAACATCAATTGCTTTCATTGATAATTGTTTAGCTAACGGCATCACTTTTGGAGCCATTCTTGCAAATAACCCCGCAATGGTATTACCTAAACCATCACCATAGTATGCTCTATAAACTGGAAACCGTGAATTAACTACATAGACGGGGGTTGGTTTATCATGATTGTAGTGTATGATCATTATTTGAAATCAGAAACCATTTTTCAATTGGAAACGCTAGCGTTTTTATTCAATCACTGTGATAATCCTCTACTAACTCGCCAATGAAATCTCGATATGTGCTGATATCTATGATACCGCCTTGAAATAAACGTCTACAGATATCAGATGCTTCATTAATTATTTCCGGTGAGTTGTTTCCAGCTTGGAAACCTCCTACAAGAACTTCTAATCGTGATATATCACTGAGAACACTACCAGGACATGAAATCCAAGGATTTTCCCTCGAAGAGTTTCCAACGCTAGCGTTTTGCAATCCACTTCCGCTATAACCAGTTGCTTCATCTAGTTTTTCTAAATCGGTTTCTTGGAAATAATCAGAAACATCACCATCTCGATCAGGTGGTGGTAGTTGTTTTTTAGGTGAAAAAGATATTTTCTTTGCAGGTTGCTGTCGCCTTCCTCGCAATTTTTGCGGTTTTTGTTCTTGTTTAAACTCTTCGTATTGATTATACACTTCGCCCACCGCATTGATATATCCAATGTATGATGCGTTACCCTTCTTCTTAATTCTACCTGTTTTCTCAGTTTTGATTTTGTAGAATATATCAGCCCAATGATCTAAATTCCTAACAAAGTTATGATGTTCTGGTTTCAACAAATTTTTCCTGTTTTCATAAGTCGTAACAACAAACTCAGGAATTTTTTCTAGTTTAGTTACATCAATTGCTGCTAACCCCGCCTCGTTAAATATCACGCGTAAATCATCTACTATTTCTTTTGATTCTATTTGTTTTGTTTGTTCAGTTTTCGCTGCTATTTTTTCGAGTTCACCGATAACAGATTTCCCCGTTTCGGGAACATCTCCCAGTATAGCACGCTCTATCCCTTTCGTTGCTGTGGTTACTGGTTTAAACAATTCTTCGGATCCCACAGCAAAATCCGTTTGTAAACTCTGTCGTTGTTGCAGTTTATTTCTTACAGAGTCGCGAATTGGTATAAATTTCTTGATTGCATCAAGACGTTCACGAGCCAATCGGGTCGTTAATGCTTCATTGACCATTATTTGAAATCGTAAACAATTTTTCAATTGTAAAACAATTTTCATTTAATTCAACACTTCGGATGATTTTTAACACCAGTGATGGAATCACCGTAGAAGCGTTTTAACAGCATTATCAATGATGAGGAAAGTGTGGAAATTGTATATAAAATAATTAATATCACACTTTCCTCACTTTTTGTTACATGTCAGACATGTCAGATGATTTTTAACACCAGTGATGGAATCACCGTAGAAGCATTTTAACAGCGCTATCATTGATGGGAAAGGGTGATATTATTTATTTTATAAGGAATTTCACCCTTTCCCCACTTTTCCATTGATCAATCGGAATCATCATATCGATTAAACCAACCATTAACGGCCTATCGATTTTGTTGTTTTCAATCAAACAATGCTAAAAAAAAAATGAAAATCTCTCTGAGGGTCAGTCACAATCAAAATCTCTTTGAAGATCGGTCACGGTCAAAATTGTTCATTTTCTTGAATTAACGCCCGTAGGTTTCTAATTTTAGAATTAACCTCTTTTTTCAATTCGTATTCGTTACCCAATTCTTTTCGCATTCGTTCTACGATAGTATATAACGGAGCGAACACACTTACGTCACTGGAGAATGCAAGAGAGTCCCGAATAGAATTCTGAATTCTTTTGGTGAGCGCGTATTGCTTTGGTAGCATATATTTATTGTTGTTAACTCCGTATTCTATATCCTAAAAATCAGACATGATTTGATCAGGATTTAAACCATCTGATAGTTTGATATCCTGAATTTTCAATTTTGAAATTTCATCAATAATGCTATTCATTTTTTCAGAATTAATTATTCTATAACAATGACATATTTCTAAATGAAAAATATTACGCATCAGACATAACTAAATTTAATTTTCTGTCCGCGATTTTTTGAAAACGCAGATCGATAAACCCCCTCTGCAACAAATCGTACTGAGGCTCTACAAATATCGAAGTACCCACTGTCTTCATATATCGATTGAAATATTTTTTCTTCGTTAGTTGTTGTATTCAAAGATTTTACGGGTCTCGCTTTTTTTGAGCAAGTACCAGTCTTTCCTCGTTTGGTATTCTCACTTTGTGTGATAGCCTGCAGATTTGATAAAGAATTGTTCATTGGATTAGAATCAATGTGATCAATGACAGAATCATCCTCGATCAATCCATGGAAACATTCAAATACGAAACGATGATTGTAATAAGTTTTCTTTCCAGCGCCAAACTTCAAATACCCCATACCATTATCAGAACCAACTGGTTTCTTCAGTCTGCGGTTTCTTACAACACCATCACTAGATGCTTCATAATTTGTGATCACAGGGTGTGGTCTGAATTCTTGGTTCATTTATATACTATACTATTGTTTATCTAATTCATTGTTTGGTCTAATGATTACATCTTTGGAAAATCTTTCGATGTAGTCTTGGGGGGTTCTTATGACTTTATCCTTGATACTGACTTTGTCAAGGACTTTTTCAGGGTCATAATTTCTGATTGATTGTCCATTTTTTATTCTTTTGTCATAATAACGCTTCAATTCCCTGTATCGTTTACCACCACAACTCAAACACAACTGCGATTCTCCCCTGACCCCAACCCCACATCGTATGCAGGGTAACGGAGCAAGGCTTCCACGACGAAAGCTTTGCATATGATACCCACAGAATTCCTTTCTACATGATTTGTTACACGGAGTCGTTGATCCAATCATGAGCCATTTGCAGTGATTCATTATATATAAATCTTTCATTTAAATGCTTGTTTTAATTATAGCCTGAAGAAGTTCGAGAGATTATCGAAAATTAAGCCTTGGAAAAATGCTCAATTCAATCCTGATAAAGAGTTTAAGAGATTATTAAAAATTAGTCCTAGATTTAATCTCGATAAACCAAAAAAACGTCTAGTGGACGGCAACATGAAAGAGTTTAAGAGATTATTAAAAATTAGTCCTAGATTTAATCTCGATAAACCCAAAAAACGTAACAAAATTAATCTCAAACGTCCAAGAGACGGTAACATGAAAGAGTTTAAGAGATTATTGAAGATTAATCCTAAATTTAATCTCGATAAACCCCAAAAACGTAACAAAATTAATCCTAAATTTAATCTCGATAAACCCAAAAAACGTTTAATAGACGGAAACATGAAAGAGTTTAATAGATTATTGAAGATTAATCCTAAATTTAATCTCGATAAACCCAAAAAAACGTCCAATAGATTACCCTGGAAAGATGCTCAATTCAATCTTGATATAGTTTCTAATACATCAAAGAATACAATTCTTGATAAAGCCATGATTAGTAAAATCAGAGACTGTTTTAATGAATTCAAGCGTGATGGAGCATCTTATTGTTGGTCAACATTTCGAATTGATGGTGTTGTTGACGCTACCATGAATGATGAAAAAGCAGCAGTGATATATTCACGTGTTGGGGAAAAAAGGTATTTTTTCCGAATAAAATTCATTATCGAAGTCGATGGCAAATGGATTATTAGGGATAAATTTGAACCAATCCTCAAAAATAGAAAAACGATCACACTGAGTAGAGATTCCAAACCAGGAATTCTAACTGGAATCGACAAACCATACTACGAGAGATCTTATCCTGTAACAGCAGTCGTTTATGGAATGTACCCGCTAAATGATAAACCCGATATCGCAAAACTACCTTCTATGAAACTATCTTCGACGTTGAATTGTGTAGCAACACGGGTAATGGAACACTTCACAAATTCATCCCGAGGAAATAAACTAACTGATCTGCGACGTAGGAAAATAACCGAATGGGAACTGACAGTGAAACAGAACGGTGCAAAGATTTCTGATATAGCTAAATTAGAAACATCATTAAGATTCCCAATAACCGTTATGACGATAACCGGAGAAGTTTTATATGAACCAAAATATAACAAAAATGGAGCGCCAATACAAATTATTGATCATAACGAACACGCGTGGACGGCTGCAGTAACAATATTTCCACGAGAACGAATCGTGAAATATATCCCCAAGGAGTTCGTCGGGGATGTTTTCTATGAAGAGAAATTATTCGATGCTATTCAGACGCTGTGTAAGGCTGATCCTGTGTCAGTGTGGTTACTTAGAAGTGATGAAGATCCCGAAATAGGATTCGATCAATTTGTAAGACCAAATGGTGAATTATATCGCATTGAAGAGTTAGATAACAGAATGAGAAAAATTGCAAATGATTTTTCACCGAAGAGTTTCCATGAAAAACTACTCACGGATAGTTTTACTATTCCATCAGTGGTAGCTCACTTTGCAAGAGAAAAAAACTCATGGCGTCCAACACGAAGTGATTTTCTCGAGGACGTTAAATTGAGTTGCGTCGAATTTAGTCATGGAGGACTGTGGAATACGAAATACGCACGTGATGGTATGATTTCAATTGGTATATCCGCGTGTTATCCTGGAAGTTTTCTCGGGTATGGGGAATGTAGTAACTATTTTAAACGGTTTGGACACCCCACGCATGAAATGACTCGTGTTGCGATTAATGGTCCATTGCCTGATTTTGATTTAACTGGATTCGCTCGTGTGATATCATTCAAATTAGCTACAGGGTTACATCCGTGTAGCTATCTTTGGCTTGGTAGACACCTATCTGAAAAGGCCTGGATGCCAATAGTGTTATTGCGGTATATGATCGATTGTGAGATGTTACAATCATTAATTGTCAGTGAGGCGATTATATCCTATCGAGCTCAGAAAGAAGTTTGGCTACCACAACCCGATCTAGATAGAATAATTAGCGAACAGCGAAAACTGTTTCCAGATTTCAATGAAGAACAAATCATGGATAGGTCTAAGAAGGTATTTGAAATTAAAAAAGAACAAGCAAAGGATTTTGGACGAAGAATAATCGGTAAATTTACCCAGGGTGGAAGATACGACAATGCAAAATATTCTTCGCGGTTGATCATAGACGTCGCTGAATACGATTTTATTGTAGCAGATTTAACGAAACAGGGAAAACTTGTATCCCGTAAGGATGCTTTTCTATCCAATGGTGAAAAATTAGGTACGGTTGTTACCTACTGTGATGGATATAATTCCCAGTACACACACTTAAGAAGTTCTATGCTAGCCTATGCTTGTATTAATCTATTTTCGATGATAAATAGATTTCCTAATACCGCAGTTAGAGTAGCCACTGATTCGATGTATATACATAATAAATACAAATCAGCTGTAGCGGCATTCACAAATCCCGAGGAAGCGTGGGGGCGTTGGCGATTTAAAAAGGAAACACTACATGAGTATTGCGAATCCGCAGACGTTGCCATGGATGATAAATATCTTTGTTGTAACCGTATTGAAATTCAATCAGAATTTTCTAATGCACCACCGGTATCTGATCCAATCTGTAGATACAAGACAGTTTATTTAAACGGTTGTGGTGGGTCAGGAAAGACAACTCGTGCAATCGAATTATTCCGTGGGAAAAGTCCTACGGATTTCACAAACATGATTGTGCTAACACCGACTCACAGACTCGCCAGAGAGATGAAACAACGAGGGGTAAATGCCTGTACTTATCACAGCTTCTTTCGATGGAAGGGTGACAAATGGACTCCTGAGCGTATGGGTGATAAATTCATTCCTGAAATCATAATTTGGGATGAAATATGCACAGTATCATTAGATGTATTACAAACATTTCTTGAGTGGTTGTTAAACAAAAACACAAAAGTCGTCATGTGCGGGGATTACGGCCAACCACCACCATTTGTCGGTGGATCCCCACATGAATGGCTAAAGGGTTTTGTAGACTATTATGAAGAAATTAACACTGATTATAGATCACTTGATGAACGATTACGAGAATTCAAAGCGCTAATTAGATTACAACCGGAGAGAATCCAGTGTGAAATAGCGCGTGAAGTGATTTCAGAGACTCCAATGAATGATTTTTGGAAAACATGGAGACCAAACGATTTGATAATCGCGAGTAGAAAAATTGTCAGAGACGCACTTCAGATGAAGTTATTTAAATTGCATAAAGAAAAATTTGCAGCGCTTCCAGTACCGTTGTGTTATAGGCCATCGAATACACGAAAACAGAATATCGAAGTTGATATTCCAGCACAGAGTGAAAAACAAATTCTTGTATTAAATGATATTGTGCTGGTTGATATCAGCATCGTTGAAGATGCATTGCGTGCTAATAAATCCCCGTGGACGCTAGGATACGCAGCGACGATACATTCTTCACAGGGATTGACTATATCGGATACAATTGTTTGGATGGTAGATAATCGCATCGAATGGTCAAATTTAGTCTATCTCGCAGTATCCAGAGTACGAAAAATAAATCAACTTCGAAGAATTGTTGTTGACGAAGTCAATGATGACGATAATGACTCAACAATGGATGATATTGATGTTAAAATTATTGATAAAAAATTATCCGGTTACAAACAACAAGACAAAAAAAAACAACGAGAATTTAACATTGATGCTGGATTAATAATCACGCTGAAACAACAACAGAATAATCACTGCGCGAGTTGCAATTGTATAATGCGTTGGCAGTATTCGGATAAGGATCCTCGCCAATTTACCGTAGACAGAAAGAATAACAGTCTCGGTCATATCAGAAACAATGTGATGTTGACTTGTCTTGAGTGCAATAGACGCAGCGGCGCTAGTTAAGACCCTGTGGTGGTAATTGAGTATCGTCAGGAATCACTTGGAGTTGTTCGCGTGTAAAACCCCGTTGAGGGGCAGTTGAATCCAGTTTATAGATTGGAGGTCTACCAGTTGATCGTGTTATAGTAGATATCTTGTGTGCAGTAACACTCCAAATAGGATCAGTAGCCCTTTTTGTACCACCTTCCAGCTCTCCTGGTTCGTATAAATACCTAACAGTGACATTACTACCAAGAATTGGGTGGGAAACGCTAGAATCATTTTGAGAAATTCCTTCTATTTCCATTTTAGGTATAGACTTCTTTTTAATCGCGTTGATAGGTTTCATGTTAATTGTTCGAGTAATCTCGTTATTGAGCGCGGTAATCACAGCTGGTAATCTCTTAACCCATTCACGGGATCTTTTATCCTGAATAAACTCCTTCGCGTATTGATATCCAAATAACCGCTCTGCAAGAGTCCGATTAAATCGTTCTACAATTGCCTGATCACGATGTAACGCAGTATGCCTTCGTCGTATGGTAACATTATGATGTTTCATCGCTGATAAAACAGCGCCTTGAAATTCCTTGCCAGGATCAACCTGCAATAGATTTGGCCAACGCAGAGGACCCTTTCGATAAATCCTTTCAAATGCAGAAGCGACTTCAGTTGATGATTTTGTTTTCAGTGGCTCTGCTTCTTTGTATCGACTCGCAACATCAACTACGGTTAACGCGTATTTGTAACCACGATCATGTGGCAAAAATAATATATCAGCCTGATGAACTTCATTAGGGACAGTCACATCAAAATGCGAGTAATTAATTTGTGTAGGCGCCGGTAGATAAATTTGCCATATAGCCTGTTTGGATAACCAATTAGCCGCAGTAGGTTTTTTCACTTTTGCGGCGCTAGCGAGTTTATTGATTGCAGCGCTACCCCGCCAGTATCCTTTTGGAGAATAATAAATAGATTCCATGTTGTTATTAATTACCAGCACCTAACATCAATTTGCTTTTCATAGCCGATTTTATTAACCATGAAGCTAATTTTTCTTTGAAGGATTTATCAGGAATAGCATTTAATGCATGAATTAATTTCACATCTGCGAGATGCCTGTGCTGCAAATTGCTGCTTTTATATGCGACATCATGAGCGTGACACGCCTTATCAATAGCGTTTATCGGTTCTTCACCACGTCGAGGTTGATTTTGATCATCAAGTCTGATATCTAATCGTGTTCCTGGGCCACAGTAGCTATATCCTGGAAGGTGCTTTTCTCCGGGGTACTTTGCCCATGGGGTTCCAGGGAGCTTTGCCAATTTGGCTGCGATATCACCTCCTCGTTTTTTTTTAAAACATCTCCGAATTGTAAAATCTTTGATTTTGTAGAAACAAATCTAAACTTTTTATACCACATGTTGCCCATCTACCAGTTAGTGCTGATCTGTTATTCCTAGTTGTAATCGTCGTCACGTCATCTGTGCCAGTACGCGTTTTACACTTCATACAATATAGATCCATAATTTATGTATAGAGATATGGATATAATTGATTTTTCAGCGACTAAAACAAGAGAACCAATTAAGCATCATGCAGCGCTACCAAACTCTATCCGGATGATTATAATCGGGTCATCTGGATCCGGTAAAACGCAATTGTTACTCAATTTAATAATGAGATGGATGAAGTGGGATAAGTTGTATTTAATTGCCCCTAGCGTAGATGATCAACGATGTTATGAAGTGCTAAAAGATTTTAACGACAGCGCGGTAGAAAAATCCATAGAGGGTATTATTGAGTTTATAACCGATATCGATGAAGCACCGAGCATTGATGATATTGATGGAGATATTAACAATTTAGTCGTATACGACGATATAATGTCAGATAAACAAAAAAATCCTGCTAGGATCTTTTCCAGAGGCAGGCATAAAAACACTGACGTGATATATGTCACTCAACGCTACACTCAGATTCCAAAAGTGATCAGAAATAACTGCAATATTCTTGCTGTATTCAACGGAGTTGATACTCATACTCTTAGAAATATTTGGCAGACATGGTGTTCTGATATGGACTTCAATCAATTTAAAAACTTCTTTAGTCATGCTCAGTCAAAACCACACGGATTCGCAACAATAAATTTACATGATCCTCGGACACGATATCGTATCGGACTCGATCAAATTTTCGGCTGAACTCGTAAAAGAATTATTAACCAGAACTGAAAGTTCAGCAGCAGAGAGGGTGAGTGACAACGACGTTGCGACCAAAATTAATTAAAAAATCGTAAAAATCTCTGTTTTCATTTTTTAGTTAAAATGAGATTTCGTTGGGAAAGCTCGTTAAAATTTCAATAAAGTTTTTGTCTAAAAACGTTGTAGGGTTTGCCTCTGAGATATTTTTTTTGGTTAAAATGAGATCGTAGGAAGGCTCGTTTTAAGATTTCAATCAAAATTTTGTCTAAAAACGTTGTAGGATTCACCCTCTCTGCTGCTGTAGCGGTGTTCCGCCTTGAAACTCAAGCAATTATATAAAACTTGTGTCTTCCTTTATTAACTTTCGTCATCTCTCTTAACGCGCGCTACATTTGATGATACTGTTTTCAAAACGAGCTGGCATATAGGATATCGAATCTGCTACATACTACGTTTACAAAGCAAAGTTGCTTATTGTCCTAGCAATACATGTTTTCCATACGCACCAAAAGCGATATTTATTCACGATGTCTTTGAAGTTAGTATGGCGTCATCAGACACAACAAAAAACATCATTTGATATAATGACATAACGTGCAAAAAATCATCAAACTTGATCAAACTGTAGTAACTTCTATTCACGCGTTTTAAGCTTATCAACATTATATCCATGCGGACATTACATGAACAGAAATAGATTAATGTACTATTCATACTGATTTCGGATTGTATAGTAAGATTAACGGTTTATACTAACTTGTTATATTACTATTTACACTCAAATAGCATATGCGCTATACATATTGCAGCAAATTATTAGCTGTATGTGTATAAATTAGGTAAAACAGTTTTACAATGAGTAAAAGAGAAAACATAAGATGGATGTAAGGACCTGACAAAGCTCATCAGATCGAATATCATACACAAATGATGCCAAAGTCTCTTACGTTGAACGTGTATTGACTATTGTTGCTACAATTATTTTTGTGAGCAAGAGGCATATTTACAGACAGTAAGTGTTGTCTGTTTTAGTTGTTTATATACCGTTCACTTGTTTCGATCAGACTTCATTGGTATTTATTTATTTTAAAAAGATTCAACAATGTATATTATGTATGGGTTAGAACAATTATTGTTTCTAAAGCATAAGCCTTATAATAAACTTTTCAGAAATTGTATAGATTAGTGGAAACAATAGATAAGAAGGTTGAACTACACATTGTTTATAATGACTTCATTCAATCAACTGATGACATAGATAAAGGTTTATCGCATATTATTTATTTATTTTTTTTCATTAACGTATTATTATGTTATCATAGTATTCTGAAACTGCACTAAGATTGCAACTAATTGAATCAAAAGTGAAACTGTAACCCAAAATCGACTTATAGATCGATGGTTTTCCCTCCCGTGCCAAACAGACACACATAATTGATCATGTTACATATAATGTCTTTCTTCCTAGAGCGAAAAAGTGCAGACGGCGGCATATGTTAAAGTATGAAAATATGGATGCTAAATGAACGCAGAAATGCAGTTCAGATTTAATTTTTTTTTTCAAAAGTGAGTTATGTTTGAAAGCGTGATCAAAAAGAAGTATTTAATCAGATTATTAGGGACATTGTCAATTGTAGCATGAAGGCAAACTCCTATAGACCGAATTCCATGCAACTCACCAGCAGTAGTATATACATTGTCTAAATCAAAAAGTCAACTAGATACCGTGAACAATGATATATATGAATCGGGAAGAATATTTTACCTGGAATTATTGCAGCTTGTTTCTATGCTGTATACATGATTGTGTAAGCTAGCATTTGGAATGTCTACGTATAGAGGGAAAAGAAACATGTAAGTTTAATATGATATCCATGAAAATATAGACTCACATTTAAAATGGGATTTAATTTCGTTGTGCGCGTTTGTGTCCGCGAAATATAAAAATAGAAAGACAGAGATAAAAAGTAAGATTTAATCGGATTAACATAACGGGTGTGTCCGTGAATACTTCAACAATAATTGACGGCTACAGAGTGCTTCGTCTACTTAACAGCAGAAGATAAGAGAGAGAGAGAGAGAGAGAGAGAGAGAGAGAGAGAGAGAGAGAGAGAGAGAGAGAGAGAGAGAGAGGGAGAGAGAGAGAGAGAGAGAGAATCAATTTTGTTTTCAGTCATGAAAAGCTCTGTTTTGGGGGCAATACATGAATGGGTAATCGCTTCTAAAACGAACATACTACACACAATACGTTGCTGTTGCTGTCAGACCATTGTCCACATATTAATATTTTTTTCTTAAGAGATTATGTCAATGTTAATAATTTGTCCATGTATTGATTTATGAACGAATTGAGATTGCAGAAGGCTTTATCTAACATGTGTTCCAATTACCCAAGTTTTAAGAGAGAGAGGGAGTGAGAGAGAGAAAGAGAAAGGACGACATACGATAGCATATTCATATATTACTTTTGTTGTCCTACATAGTATGCAAATATAATAACAAGAAATATTAATCAAATATGATGTATGTACTAGCCACAGTATTAAATAAAATGTCATATAGTCATGTTAGCGTTACTCTGACTCTTGGTCAGATTAAAACGTTACAATCCGATTCAGCTAAAAAAAATGGAACTACAATGTTGTTAAAACACAATCAGACGTCTGGTGGTCAGAATAAACTGTCACTGACAGCTCGTAGATTAAGCATTTCAATGATGCTAGCAAAGATAAAAAAGGTATTCAGGTCACTCGCCCTGCGGCCGCGATCAAAGACATAATACAATCAGGTGCTATAATTCCACTTCTCGCTGCGTTACCAGCGCTAATTGCCGCTGCCGCCCACATTGCTGTTGGTACCGCCGCTGGGATGGCACTAAAGAAGGCGACTGAGCGCAGATACCAAAATCAAAATAGACGATCAGTAAAAAAAAAGGGTTTAAGACTACCATGAACTCCGTATTCATGGTATAGCGGAAACGGCCTGAGACTACCAGGAACAATTTAACTCCGCTGTCAAATTTTGATTTACTCGATGCTGCTAAAACAATTAGTGATGAAAAAACATTAAAGGTGCTTTTATGCGAGGTCAATTACCACAACACTGAAACAGGCAGCACTAATCTCGATAACAGAACCAAACCTGGAACTCACTGGGTTGCATACGCGATTGATCCGCGTGCAATTGTTTATTTTGATTTATATGGATTAGCGCCACCTAAAGAATGTATGCGTTATATACATCGATTAAAAATTCCGATCTGGTACTTCACGCTACCAACACAGAAAATAACAGTCCCACCAATATGCTGCCAACATGTATTAAATGCCCTGAGCGCTTTATCATCATCAACTAAACCACCCCATAAAATCGTACACGAATATATGAGTAATCGCTTCTTAGATAGTTCTTAAAATATAATTGTTGATCGCACAATAATTGATATTTGGGAAGGATCTCTCTCAAGCCTGAACAATCCCACCGGGGAAATATGTACAACCAAAGAAGTAAAGAAAATAATCGAAGATGAAATATCCGAGATGTTAAACCTCATAAATGTGGATCCAAACGAAATAGTCGCATTTCAAGACAAACAAGGGAAATTCAAAACGAGTCATATTTTCTTGAATGATATTCTTGTTAAAAAAATGTCAATGTGTTAGACAATAAACTCTCTGACATTAAATCAATTATCGATACGATTCAACAAGCACATGACGATATCGTCAGTGATTTTTTCTGCTATCGTCACTCGGCTTGATAAAATCAAGATACGACATGAACAAAATATCAACACAGTGTACTCGACATATTAGGGATCTTTCGACTGGACACCTAAAAATAATATTATTAATATTACCGCTGAAGTTAGAGGTATCAATAAATTGACCCTGTTTTCAGGAGTACAGTTTAATGTGTCATCGGATACATCTACGGGAATTAATACTGCAAGTGCAATAATAGATAAGGTTGTCATGGGAACATTTAAAATAACCTCTGTCAATGGTAATTTAGCATCAGCGTCAATGCCATACTACGTAGAATTGGTAAATGATTTAAGTAAATAGTATAATGAATGTCCAACAGTATCGATATGATCAAGTCCGTGAGTTTCAAACTAAACTCAAAACTATTATTGATGAGTATACCGCGAAGATAAAAAATACCGCAGGCGAATTACCAGAGTTGACATTATTGTGTATTCGGTTTCAAGTGTAATTGCTGGACCTGGTATATTGTTATCAGCGATAACATCACTGGCACCTGTAGTTGTCACAATGTGTATGTCATCGGCGACAACAATTCCATGGATTCTTAGAATCATAATAAAATAAATATCCACTTGCAGTCAGAATAAACTACACGAGTATATAATTAAGTTACATATTGCATCAGCCGCATATTCCCAATTGTCGTCGCTGATATCATCAAGTCTCGATGACACAACAATATCCAATAACGAATTATCCACGATGACGAACATCTACCGCAGCGCAACATCAAAATTAGAAAAACAACACAATCATAACAATCGCTATGACATCAACATTAACAACGAAATTACTTCAACGAATAGCCACGAACACAATATCGCAAAAGACAATCATGATCTCTATAACCTTAACCAACCTTGAATTCAGTGTGAATTATCTCACTGCAATTCCGGTTAAGGAGATAGCGCTAGCCAACGTACGAGTATGCCACAGTTTTACCGAATATTAGATCAAGATCATTTGCTGGTCAGCAACCAAATACTTCCTTGGTGTTTGCGAGTAAACATAAACCAAACTGGACTCCAAATTGGAATATAGTTTCGTTACGATCTGGGTCTTACCAAATCGAACCGATCAAGAATGAATTACAGCGTAGAATAAAATCCATTACGGGAAGAGATTGAAAAATCGATCTAACAGTTCATGAATCAACATTATCTTCCACGATTGAGGTAAACTTACCAGGATATGCTGTATAAATCTATCGGAGTTCTATAAGAACTGTACTAGGATGGCCTGAAATCCCACCTTGGACATCTGTACAAATACCTGAAACCAAAAAATCTGATTTTACTTCAGATAAAAATCGTATCATGGAATTACTCCAGGGTACGAGAATAATCCGAAATGGCAAGATATAAAATCTAAACCGGATAATAATATAGCGTATGGTTTTCATGATGGGAGGATAGAGTGGCATTGCTGAATATTTAAAAGATCATAGATCGAGCAGGATATCGAAATTCCCTTTAAAAATATTCGTCGCGAATTTGGAATGTACCAAAGGCAATTACGTCAATTATTCACCGAAAATCTGTTTGATGATGTAACAGATGAAATTATTAAACAAATAGAACTGTTAAATCAGATTATGGAAACTATTCATCAACATATCATATACACAGTAACAATAAGTCCGAGCAAACAACAATTTTTAGATTTTTACAAAATAACAGAAGCTACGCTGCCGAAATTTAAGTTTCCCATGTATAATACAGACGAACTAAAGAAATCAACCAATGATCTCCTCGATGAATACTTCCTACAAATATTCGCCGCGTGAAAATAATAACAGAACCACAAACAACCATCCTCAAACTTAATAATAACCCAGACAATGGCGGTAGGCATGTTTCTCCTCAAAATGTTAATATATCCTCGGTGATTGCAATAAATCTAGTATGTGATGCTATTAATGGAAGTTACCAAAATCTCGAAAGATCAAATCATGCCCAGCAGGGATACATTTTATATTCGTTTGTACCAACGGCTCCACCCGGATTTTTAATAATTGAAGATCCAACAAATACGTTTCATATGCGATGTCAATTATTCATTAAGGATAATTCATTTTAAACTCACTGACCAGTCCAATAATTTGACTGACCTAGGAGGAGAGACTTTACAAATTAGTTTATATGTGAAATCCGAAAAGGATTTTCGTCTTAAGACTTTTACATAAAATAAACTTCGCTTGAAACCAAAACTGTCATTTCTTTAGTTTTCATTCTGTCTGAATTAGTTTCGGTATCCGTAGAGGCTTTATTTTTAATTGAAAATTTGATCTATTTACTCTCTCTCTCTCCTTAGAGAATTTATTTTAGTTTTATTATTATTATTATTATTATTATTATTATTACTATTATTATTATTATTGTTTATTTTATTATTATTAATGTTATAATAATAATACTTATTATTATTATCATTATTATTATTATCAAACTTATTAGTATTATAGTTTATCTTAATATTACTGTTATTATTATTATTATTATTATTATTATTATTATTATTATTATTATTATTATTATACAAATATGTTACGACATTTGATACATAATCCGAACTTCATAAAATCCACTTATTCCAAATCATATTGACAATTGTATTCAGTTTATTTACATGCCATATGTAAAGAGCATATTTGTGTGACATTATTCCTTAAACTGTTATACATTCAGTTTCGTAAGAAATATTAATAATATACTTTTGTTTGTTAGGAAACGATACGGTAAAAGTCATTCTTCACTTAATTTATTCAATTAATATATATATATATATATATATATATATATATATATATATATATATATATATATATATATATATATATAGAGAGAGAGAGAGAGAGAGAGAGAGAGAGAGAGAGAGAGAGAGAGAGAGAGAGAGAGAGAGAGAATAATATATTTAATTTAGTTTTCAGTCATGCAAAGCTATGTTTTTGGTGCAATATTCGTTCGATTAGTCGCTTCTATAACTAATATACAACAATAAGTTGCTCAATGCTGTCAGACGATTGTTTTCATATTAATATTTTTATTTAGCGATACTGTCAGAGTTAATGTTTTTATTTTCTCCATAAATAGATACATAAACGTGCATGCAGTTAGAAGCGTATAGTCAGATAATTATGGACTTGGTCAGTAGTAGTATGTAATCAAACTCCTATATCCGCATTTAGGGAATACTTTTCGCATAAAAAATATAAATGGGTGAAATAAACAGACGAAACACATGACCTGGAGACATTTACAATTCCATGGCATTAAACAATAACTAAACCATCCAGTTTGTATTATCTACTTTAATATCAAGTAGTAACAAGAGTTGACATGAAGCATGTGAGAGAGAGAGAGAGAGAGAGAGAGAGAGAGAGAGAGAGAGAGAGAGAGAGAGAGAGAGAGAGAGAGAGAACAAGGACCACATACGATAGTATATTCTCGCATGATCTAAATCGGTCATGAGAAACCTCACTGTTGTTGTCCTAAATAGTATGCAAATATAATACCAAGAAATATTAGTCAAATATGATGTATGTACCAACCACAGCTAACCACAAAACCAGAACAAATCTTGAATAATTGACATATGAATTTAATAATTAAATTACACATTATGTACTACACGATCACACAAACATGATAGTTAACATTTATTTAAAAATAACAGGGATTGAACGAAAAATACTTAGGAGAGAAAGATCGTAAGAAAAAGTGATAAAGAGAGTTTGTTTAGCGCCATATAATTAATTGTGCATTGTAAACTATTTTCGATACTGATTATTCTTACATATGGTATCAAGATGAATGCCCATTAAAAGTATGTTGCTTTTGACATAGAGTGTCAGAACATTTTAGTATAACATTAAGGAGCTAGTATGTTACTCAACGAAGATTATTTTCTTCGGCGTATCATAAAGATTCAGTTGCCATATAAAATAATTTTGTATGATCGCAGATCAAGACTATGATTGAGAATCCAGTCTAATTGCTAATTTGTGTTACTTTGTATGATGTGTGTTCCTATACGTTTTACATACTTCAGAATGATTTCATTTTAAAATGGGTCTGATGTGACCAGATAATTCGTACCCATGTATATTTCCAGCAGAGATATCTCTCTTAAATGCAATATAGTGCCTGATTTTGTCCTAATCCAATATTGTTCTACGTGACCGTGTGTGACATGCATGCTGAAGGAGGATAGAACGTATATTTATTTCGCAAAACATTAGCTCTGAGGTTTATGTAAAAACAATTGGCTACTGTGATACCTGAAATCCAGTTACATATTCCACTTTCGAAAAGGGATACCGGTGAATGTCCGTGAGAATCTCCTGCCCAAACATGGTGTTTAACAGGAACGCAATCCCTAACCGTACTGCCAACTTGAAATAATAAATGGGATCGAAGTTCTACACGCGCATGACAGTATGATAGCACTACTAGGAAACGTCGATAGATTTCCCTCACCTTGAATGTGTCTCGGTGCAAATATAATCTGTGGCAAACAGTTTTTGACGTTCAAAACGTGGATCAAACCACATGAGCAAATGTTTCGGTGTAGATCCTTCCCCGTGTCATTGACAAAAGAAGGCATCGATTGGTGGCAATTTTGAGTCACTAAACCTTTTAAAAAAAAATAAAAAAGTACTCATATACTGGTAAGAATTTATTATGGAAGCTGAAATTCATAGCAGCAGGGCCGCATAATTGGTGAGATATTGTAAAACCATTGACTCCATGGGAAACAACGATAGACGCAATGTTTCGAATTCGTCTGACGAGATTCTCTAAACCGTTCGTTTATTTGGTTTCTTTCATGTTTGGAATTGTAATTATTCGTTCGTTCGATGACTTTGCAACCATTTATGATCAGCTGACAATCGATCACTCACAAGATATGAAACACAACCGGACTTATTGACTGTAGTACATTCGCATTAACATATTGTATACAAATTATACGGGGCTCTTCTATATGTAGCTACCGTATGGCATTTATAGCGAACTTTGAATATTTGATGCGAGGAGAATTTTCCAGCTACCGTCGCTTTCAAGGCGAACATAACATATCCAATAATGAGTGATTGCGCGCAGGGCAAATACTTATTGAATATATCTATCACGGTAACTTCGATCGATGTAAGCAAAATGACATCATAGTCTTACCGCAATACAATATTGGAGAATGTCTCGATCCGTCTGCCCAATGGTGTAGGAAACGACCGTATGCGGCTTTTTTCCGGAAAACTTGTTATATTGGACGTAATGATAGGGAACTGACATTAACTTTAAGCTCTTCATAGTTACCGCAGATACATTTATGACTCAAGATCTTACATTATGTAACAGAACGAAAGTAAAAAACAACAATATTTGTAAATTCAACAACCTATTTGTGTACCTAAAATACAAGGTGCAAATTCAATATTATATAATTACAACATCGTGAATTAAAATGCAATTAATCCTAAATGTGCTATTACAAGCTGAACATTATATGATGTTTAAAACGTATTGCAATCATCATCACTGTCCCTATATAAATATGATGATGATGTCGAGAATGGCATTGCATGTGTTCACAAAATAACATGTATGGTCCTGCAGTCAGAAGGATGTTTAGTAATTTTAATTAATATTATTAAAAACTATTTTTTCTCGAATTTATCTAATGACAACAACACATTCGCAAACTGTGGTAATTAATTCCGCAAATTATGTTAATGGATTCCACACAGTTACAGAACCGGAATGTATTATTCCTTTCTCAAATCCATACTTATACATCTATTTACCAGACCTAGGTGCGACCCATTCCAGTGGCGACTTCGTGTCTAATCTGAGTATAAACTAAGTCTGGAAAACTCAGAACGCAGGTTGTAAACATTATATTTAGAACTTACAGTAATGTGGAAAGATGATATATGTAAAGATTTATGTTTAAATGTCTAAAGTACAATATGCAAAAGTGGTAACAACTTTCTGACATGACTCTACGCAGTTTGCTTTCTTTCTTATCCCCTGATACACACCAACATTCATAACCATGATACATCTGTGATAAATGTATTCAGACTCATTTGCTTGCTGAACGGAAAAAAGGCAGAAGTGGCACTACTATATGACAATTACTGTCCCCTCTCATCAGGTGAGTATAATGTCAATTTCGTGCTGACAATAAACAACACCGTGCAGGTTTCTGGAAATATCAGCTCACACTTGCCATACGTTTACCATTTTTCGCGAACTCCCAACGAACCATTACATTCACGTTTCTTTCCACATATGTTATACGCGTATTAAGCCGCAGAATTTGACTTTTGATTCCGTACGACTACGTATTCTTACGGAAAAAGATGAGCATTGCCTCACACTATGCATTATTTGCAATTATTCCTTGTTCTTGTATACGATTTTCGTTTCAGTTTTTCATATATTTTATACTAAAGACATATATGTTATATTGTATGTATGTATGTATGTATGTATGTATGTATGTATGTATGTATGTATGTATGTATGTATGTATGTATGTATGTATGTATGTAAGGATTGATGGATGATGGATGAATTATATATACTACGTCCTTGGTTATTACATTATTGTAATTGTCTAGAAGTGTATCTATTTCATTTGTGTCACAATGTACTGCTGATATTACATGATTACAAGCCAGAAGACATGAGCCATCTTAAGAAAGGACGTGCACTTGATTAGCGTGTCACATATCATTGTGACATTTGTGTGCATTATCGTGTGAAATATTGCTCAAATTGTTATATTACAGCTATAACTAATATACGGATTAATTTTACCAATTCATTATTGAAAACAATGCAATGAATAACAAAGGTTTTATAAACAATCCTTTGCAATAATATTGAAAAATTGATCTTTATAAGCAGGTAGTATCATGATGTACTCCTGACTTCCATCGTGTTCTTCTTTTCTTGTAATCTATACATTTATGTTTACTTTGGATGGAATTAAAGTCCCATAATTGAATTTCATCTTGGAAGGATTTTGAAAACGAATTTGTCTATAGGTAGGGGCAGTTTGCTATTAAAGTTTGGTTAGGGAAATGCTATTGCTACTTTAAGGTCATGTAGAGATGTATAGTTCAATGTACACGTTGTCATTTAGGAATAAATCACTACTTTAGGATGATTGTGAAGTCATTCAGCGATATAGTCAAATAGCTATTTATGAGATATCAATACTGTAGTTACATCAGTCCATCTAAGACTATTATCGCATATTTGAACGTTGTATTCTATGGATATAAATCATTGGTTGATTTCTACTAAGCATGACAGTTTTGTTTCATTCATTAAATTAGTTTAAGACCTCAAAGTCGTAAAAACCCTTTCTAAAATTTCCTTATGGTTTACAGATTGAAAAGTGTACTCTCTCACATGTATAAGAAAGGACATGTATTCGTAATGTGTTATGTGTATTGTATCATTGCTATATTATATATGCTATATTATATATGGTAATCTTAACGTTATTATAACGAATTCCCTTCTCTAATATATTTACATGTAATGATCATCCACTATTCTTTACTTACGACAATTTTTCCGCTTTTTGACCTAATTAGAATTCCCGGACAAATACGTACTATCTGATGTGCACTTAACGTAATTAATGTACCGGCTCTGCATCGTGTCGTTTTAGCTCCTGGGGTAAATCCGATTTGCTTAAAGATGAAAATCGCCTTGGTTGCGATATCAATACTGTAGTTACATCAGTCCATCTAAGACTATTATCGCATATTTGAACGAAAGCTCACGCCGGTACATTTGCAGTTCCATCTCAGTTCTTTTGTTAATACTAGTATTGTGTGTTGTACAATGTATCCAGGGGGCCTCGAGTGGTCTAAGAAGCTCACCGTTACGGATCACTGCCATTTCAGCTCTGCGTTGGTTGGAGTCTCAGTCTCGGCTTTATGTGGGTATGTGAGAAAGCTTGCCGGTAGCTTCTCATGGGTTGATGGTACTTTCTGAGTTTTTTCAGAGTTCTTCCTCCACCAGTAATACTGGCCGGCATGTATAGCCTGTCTTGTGCAGAAAAATGGCTTTAAACCATACAACAACAAGAGCAACAACAATGTATATGCAGGTTAGCATTGTATACGTGCACGAAGCGTACTTATTGATAACGTCTGTGCTTGTCACGGTGATTGCCTTGCCGCTTGAGTGTTAAATTGCGTCCTTGTTTATTACTGGTCCCATTGCTTTGTTTTACTTTTCAACATAATGGTGTTTGTTTAATATAATTGATGTATTTGTGTCGAGGAGTATGTATCTTTACATTCCACATCATTACATGGATAAAACATTTTTGGAGCTCGATATTTGAATGATGTTCCCAGTTGATCTAATGGTCTGTCAATAACTGTGCAGCATCATTAAGTGGCTGTTCAAGACTCATCGTGTATGCGTAATGGTCAATATTAAACTTGAACTATCAATAGCATTGATTCTGTACTTGTAAAGACTCATAAAACATTGCTATTAATTCCAAAATAGAATTGTGTTGTATGAAGGCACCGATCCTTTATCACCGCTGAAATTGACCTCACAATTATCTAGACCCGGTTAAGATAATATAAAATATTGTTCATTTTTTATGTCGTCAGCTCATTCATATCTTTAGTTGTTCAGTTTATTTATAGTCATCCCCATTAAAGTTGTTATTCGTATTGGTGATAGTGCGGCAGCTAAAACATGGGAGGCGCCGAAGTTTCAAACTTTCATGTCTGTATCTACACAGACGTTTTCGTTTGAAAACTCAAGCGATACACATACGAGTCTCTGATACTATCATATTTAAGTAGTTATGCTAGGTTTCTTGGTGAGGTACATAGTTGTTTGCAACAGCGTTGTTGATCTCCATGTGTGACGAAATCAGCATGTGGCTCATCTCGAGCGTATGTAAGTGTCAACAATCATTGCGAACAATTGTAACAATGAAGTATTTCATTAGGTCTATAGTTACAATCTCAAGTTAATCTCTTTATTTCAGTGGCAATATGTGCACTTTATTACCAAATTAAACTATTTTTCGTAGTTGAGATTCTTGCAAAAAATGACTATATTTGTGTTGTATTCTAAAAGATAATGTAACAGTCGTAAACTCATGTTTGTATGCGTTGTCTCCGCTACCTGTCGTAAAGTCTTGTTTTGTATGCGTTGTTTCCCCTAGGAATCGTACATTCAATTAAGCTTGGTTTTAGCCATCTGTTTATTTCTTTAGCCATTTACAATGCCTACCTGTATGAAGTTTTTCTAGTAGCAACAATGCAAAACTTACCAAATAAGTTTGCACCTGCAAATTATACATGCATGAGTTTGCCGATTGCTCGACACGTTTCTGGTGTAACCGCATACGCATATAATTTGTGCTTAGTATTGTTTCGGTTCATTTGGACTAAACTCAATTATAACTGCATAATATAGTATTACTTTGATTTGTATGCTCAATTAGAAAGTTTGTAAAATCAAATACAAATTTAATGAAACTATCGTTTGTCTCCTTGCTTGTAAATTTCGTTATATTTCGATCACAACTCAATTGAATAACAATATATTGTGGGAATGAATTAGGGCAATCAATCAGTGATTGGTCACTGATGCATGGTTACACACGCTTTGAAGTAAATATAGATTACATAACGCTAGCAAGGGTAAAACATGTATAATGACAGGTAATATGTCGGTTGCAGCGTTGTGGCGTCTTTGTGTGAAATATGCGCTTGAGATATGATTATTTTGAATTCAAGCACACATTGTTCTGAGTGTTCCTGACAACCGTAACCGTTTAACTTCATAGTAATGTCAGACACTGACAGATTTTGTATTACACCAGAGTACTATCGATATGTCCGTCGCCCACCAGAGCAACGTTGCTGTATATAGTCTTTTGTTCAGCGCATGAAACGATAACGTTGGTGTGCGTACAGAGTTGAGAACCCATAACACTTTTAAATATGTGAAAGGCCTTTTAAAAGAAACCATAACATTAAAATATTGACATAACCAGTAATAAGTTCTTTCTGTGTAACATTAATGTGGTATTAGCTCCAACAATAACTTTCCTGAAAACTCTCCAAACCACGAATAGTTGTCTGTTAGGACTTGCACACGAAAATGACAATACATGTGCATGCAGTTGAAGTCAAAGTTGCGCGAATCCTTTGTTAAAACTTTCATTGATGACAGTTAATTGTATTTTGCATTTGGTCGACACTACATTATTGCTGGGTCATCCTTGCCTACATAACTGGTTTTTCCACTCGAATATTATGTTCGGCCAAACTAAGAACTGTTGCTATCGATGACGGCTGAACATCAACGCAGGATATGCAGACAATGTACGGATAATGGAAACCAGGCTTAAACAGCACACCTACATACAGATACTACAGTGTACAAATTTAAAAGTTGGAAAGTGAAAGCAATTATTTCAAGTGCCTAATGTTAGTGTTAATAATGCGATAATACACAAAGGAAGCAAGACATTAATGTAATAAATGCACTTCATCATTATGTATACAGTCACATGACTGAAGCTGAAAATTCTAGACCAATGATCTCTAACAAGTCACTTGAGCTAAGCTATTTGAAATCCGGGATAGTCGCTACAATAGTATTGGAAAGGTGCGGCTAAAAAGTGAATAATACGTTTTAATAAAAAATGAAAACTATTTATATTGATGCCTCCGTTAAATGTTTTGTCAGGATTGTATTTTGTAGATATATGCAGAAATCTTTTTGTCGTCTCTTTTCTAAGATGATCGACATTTGCGTGCCTTATTTATTGAACATCTGTCATTTTTTGAGTACAGCCAATATCATGTATTTTATAGTTAATGGTTTTCAATCAGGACACTGTTCTCGCGAATCAGTAGTTATTAACTTAATAAATGGAGCATAACTATATTATTTGATTATAAGATGCTGTTCTCTTCAAATATACTGATGCATAAAGGCAATTTTAACAAAGAATAAACAAAACAACATATCAAAATAATAAAACTGATTCAACGAGAACACATTCATATTCCGCGGCATCCATTTAAAAACGCTATTATTATATCAACCGTACGAATGCGCATACATTTGGTAGCGTAAACACTGTTCAAAATATAAAATAACAAGTATTATCTTTTCGACGGAACCTCTATGTTTCTAACTCGAGTATGAGTGTAGCTGTTATTTTGACTTAATTATGTATGTCAATATTTTTTGTATTGCCGTTTTTCAAAACAAACTGCAAAACACAACAACAAACTTTCCTTTCTCTGTCGATGCCAATTGGATTTTTCGTCTATATCTTTGAAAAGGTCTACTTTCAAAATGTAGTGGTCTAACAATATTTAATATTATGTGCAAATGAATCATTAAAGAAACAAACAATTCATGTAATATTCAGAAAATATAATCAAATATTCGTTGGAAACACATATGACTTTACCGTGTTCTATTCTCTTCCGCCTCTAGTATGCTATACTTAGACTCCGTAACAAGCTTGTGTGTTACGTTTCAAACGTACAACTGTTAACAGTTCTAAAATGTGTAGAATTGAAAATATACAACCGCTGTAAAGACCGAAAAAGCTCATCAGATCCTCTGTCATAAAAAATGCTACCAAAACCTCCTACGTGGAATAAGTCAAACTAAAATCCAACTCAAATCGACTTTTAGCGCAACAGTTTTCCAACCCTGTCAAACACAGAAACGCATAAGTGTAGTTTGCCCGTTAGACATACAATACATATGACTGCCTAGAACGGAAACATTGAGACGGCGGCGTATGTTATAGTATTACAATATGGATGTTTTTCTTGGTACGAGTTGAATCACTAGTTGTTGTCAGTAGAGGGCATTCAAGTCGTTCAATAGTTTCATTCTAAGGCTTTGTTAGGAGCAGAGAAAGTGCATACAATCAATATATCATACCGATCTCGTTGTACATAATGATATGAATTCCGACGTTAATGCATCTGGTTCAGTACATTAACAATCTGCATATGTTTCGTTTAGAAGACCTATGCACAAACGTTGTCGATGTCGACGATGAGAGTACATTCACGTTTCTACATTACATAGAGACCACTGTTAAATGGCAGCCACTACAGACATTGAGAGCAATAACAATTGTAACTAGGTGTTCACGTTCTCCAACTTTGGTACCATTTCCGGAGATATTTTAAAGGGTCGTCGTAAGGTCTTGTAATTGTATGAACTGAATGAATAGTAATTTTCATAATCACCACCACGCATGTGCAATTTAAATTATGGTGACGAAAACACAGCACAAATACACACACATATAAACATGCTCACAGACACACACATAATATCTATATTGCGATGGACTGCTTGAAAAGCACGGAATGCATCACTTTAAAGGCAACGGTCTCAGTTTGCTCCAGACTTGCGAAGAGCATGCTTATCACCAATAAAGTCGTCCACCTACCTATCCGTAACCGGACGTCATGGATGCAACCAGGCTCAAAGACATGGCAAAGACATGTCATTGTCAGAAAGAGGGATAAGCAGGGTGTGCGGTGAACAAGTACATGTGCGGCGCTGATTACTGGATAGACCTGCATCTCACCATCACCAAGCTCCATAAGCGCATTTATCCCAAAAGACTTCCCAGTGAAACAAACAGAACATCACCAAGTTGAACTGCTCCCGTACCAAACTGTCTCTCATGGATGCTCTGGAATAACGTCTGATGTCAACCTCACTCGAAAATCAGAATGTGGAGACCGAGTGGGCGGTATTCAGTGAGCTGGTCTACAGCAGAGTTTCAGATATCCTAGGACGAACAACAAGAAAGCATCACGACTGGTTTGATGCGAACTGCGACAAGATCAAGCAGTTGCTTCATCAGAAGAGCCGCCTCCTTCAAACCAACCTCAACAACCTTAAGTTAACTTCTAGTAACAATATAATCAACGACAAACGCAGAGCTGTACATCAGAGGCTTCGTCAGATGCAGGACACATTCGCGGTGAAAGCTGATGCAGATACCGATTTAAAGCTTATGGTTTGCGATAACATATTGTAAACCAGTGTGAATTCAACGTTAACGTACCTATACGCCGTATCAGTTTAACCTACTATGATTGTACTGCTTTTTACTATAGTTAAGTTTTAGCCAAAATGTTATTTATACTTTGAGTGGGGAAATTTATCGATAAGCTTAACAATATATGCCCTCCTGTCCCAACAAAATCTAGAGAATATGTTTTGCTCCATAACGTTTGCCAATTAAATGATTTTAGAGATGAGAACGTTAGGAACCGCCGTATATACTCGCGTATAAACGGAATTATTTATTAAATATATAAAGCCTGGAAGACGGGGGTGGTCCATTTTTGGTAATCTCTCAGTTAAGTATTTAAGCTTCAGCTAATCAGTAATCATTAAACTCTACCGTACCATACACATAAATGCACGCTAGCTAATTTAAGTGTAAATATGAAAAAAGTCTACATTATACAAATATAATTACGGTAATAAATGTAATTACGGCACAAACATTTTGGTATCTAGAGTAGAAATGCATGTATGATATTCTTTATAGAACAAGAGGCTCCGTATGGGTTTGTTGCGCGCACGCTTAGGAGGGGTAAGTAACAGGCAGATAGCAGTATACGAGTCAGCGTGAATAATTGTAAATACTTTAATTTCTGGGATTTCTTTGACATGTGATTTATAAGTAAACGGCAGCCACAATGTATCCTCACTTGTTGTTTATTTGTTTGTAAAGCAAAGCATTTTTTAGCTGTATAGTGCTGTACAGTAACTATCGGTATGCATATAATGTGGCAAATGGCTCATGGACGATGGGTTTGTTTTGTTTCACAATGCCAATGATTTTTCTAATACATACCGACTCTCAGATATATTGTTTAATGAGATAAGGTATTGGAAATGGTTTCTACTTAAAGTTATACCTGTCACAATATTTGCAATATGTCAAGGCTGCATCCAATCATATTTTGGTGCATTGAATCACGTTACCAGTAGTTGAAACAAAATGCAAAAATTAAAAACAAACCAAAACAAAACTTAATAACTATTTATCCAATAGAAGTTAACAACCAACCACCCAGTTTGAACATTTATTTGGTATCACAAGTAGCTTGTCTACGTTGATATAAATCATTTGTTCTCTGGTGTCTGATAACAGAAAAATATATCACACGTTTAGAACTTAAAACTTGGTTCAACATATAAAACAAGTTCCTTGCTGTCTAACCTATATATACTAAAACTTCAAGCTCTACGTTTGATCAGTTTTGACATACTATATAAATAAAATATCTCACTCCCCTTTGTGGGTTTCCGTATGTGTTTGTGTGTACATTAATAATATGCATCAATACTGCTTTTGATGTATATGCAACTGAAAAGAAATGTTAAAGAGGTGCGATTCGGACATATATTTGAACATTCAATCTCCTCATTATATTGTTGGAACGAAAGGCAATTGTGTGCTATGGACTTTAGTTTATTGATGAGACAAAAATGTTAAGACTAATCAGCCTTGTTAATGCAAAACATATTGTGTTGGTTTGAAGACTAGTCTGATTTCCAAGATACTTTCATTATACAATTGGTTATCATTCCATGACACCGATGAAATCGTAGCAAGATGTGTCTCTCCTCCAACATTATGTTCACTTGAGAACTAGTCATAAACTTGTTCCAACATTTTGTTTTCGAACATGTTGTAACTAGAAGCGGACTAACATTCTAAGGACATAGGAAATATGTTCACTACATAGAATAGACATTATACAGAGGAATCACGAAATTACAATAGAAAAAATATTATGGGCTAAAACATTAAACAAGTAATATGGAGCGAAGAGGGACCCACTAGGAAAGGTTTGTAAGAGTTCACCGGTGTCAACTTTAAGAAATGTATATTACAGTTACTAAGTTACACAGGGCTAGATGGGTTACACATGATTGAATCATGGACACGATATAGACTTTCTAAAGATTCTGATAAGACCTTTGCGATAAGGTAGTGGAAATGGTTTCTGCTCAAAGTTATAACTGTTACAATGCTCGAAAAATGTCACCGCTGAATCAATCGTACGTATGTGCTCCGAAACAAGCTACCGCTAGTTTAACATCCTCCACCCCCAAAAAATACCCCACCAAACAATAAACAATGATAAATATTTATCCAATACAGGTTGATAAGCAACCACCTAGTTGCAAAAAATATTTGCTATTACATGGAATGCGTAGTTGCTGATATAAAAACATTTTTTCATTTGGTATCTCGGAATAAAGAATTATATTGCACGTTTACAACTGAAAACTTGGGGCATGGTATCAAACCAAAGTTCCTTGTTGTCTAATTCATGTAAATTGACACTTCAAGACCTACTTGTTTTGAACACTGTCCTACATAATATACATTAAATATCTCACTTTCACTTGCGTGCCTGTGTGTATGTGTGTATTTATATATATATATATATATATATATATATATATATATATATATATATATATATATACACATCAATACTGTTCCTCTAATATCTGACCGCTCCGGTGGCCTAGTAGTTAGAGCGTCCGCCCCGGAAGCGGGAGGTCGTCGGTTCGTTCCCCGGCCGAGTCATACCAAAGACTTACAAAAATGGTACTAACAGCTGCCTCGCTTGACGCTCAGCATTAAGAGATTAGTGTTAGGACTGGTCGGCCTGGTGTCAGGATAATGTGACTGTGTGAGACATCATGCTACATGTCTGCGGCATGATGTCTCAGTGCTAGACATCACTATAAACTGCCTCACTGCAGACATCGTAGCGATGTGACTGAAAAATTGTTAAAGCTACGTTAACAATCCTAATCAATCAAACAAACAAACAAACAAAAAATCCTCTAATATCTGGAAATAACATGAAACGTTATAGATCTGCGATTCGGGCATAACGTTTAACAATCCCCTCATTATATTGATACAAAAATACAAAATACAAAATTGTGTGCTATGGACTATTTATGTATGTATGTATGTATGTATGTATGTATGTATGTATGTATGTATGTATGTATGTATGTATGTATGTATGTATGTATGTATGTATGTTTGAATGTATGATCTTGATTAATTGTTAAATATCAGGTACATATTTGATCACTTTCAGCTTAACACGGGCTTCTGAGTGTTCAGGTGTTAGTCGACTTATTTGTGGACTTCAAACAGCCTTCATGTAAGAGTAAATCTGTTCACAAGTATGAATTGAACAAAACGCTGAAAGAATAGCAAATACAACCTTCTTCAAACACATGAATGCTTCATATATGAATGATAAAGGTCTTGTTGGTGCTGGAGGTATTTCTCACAAAGTATTCTCAAGTTGAACATCTATTCAGTTGTGCTTCGCCTTGATCTGATGCCTGTCTGTTCTTTACCTTTGATTTCCTCTGCTTGAAGCTTTAGTCTGTTTTAATATGATTTTTAGCATTACTTTGCTTGGGTGTCATATAAGACTGATCGTACGATAGTTCCGACATTGCTGCAAATGGCCTTTTATCGCCACTATGAGTGACTGAGTCGATTTTGTTGGCCATTCCCCTGTCTGCCAGATCTTGTTGCATATTGTTAGTAAGGCGCTTATCATGGCTTCACCACCTTCATGGATTAGTTCTGCAGGGATGTTGTCTACTACTACTGCCTCCCCTTTTTCAATAATTTAACTACAGCCTCTACTTCTTCTCTGATGATGGGGTAGTTGTCGGTGTTGGTCCCAGGTGGGATGTTGAGTATGTCTGGGTTCCATGTAGGTTTGTGGTTGTACAGGTCTGAGCAGTGTTCTGTCCATCTCTTAAGAATGTCTTGTTTTTCTGTACGACATTTCCTTCTCTTATCTTGAATGATGGAGGAGCGTCTTTGTTTTACACTGGTGAGGTCTTTCACCCGTTGGTATGCTTTTTTGCTATTTTTTTTTCTTTAGATTGTTTTCTATATCTTTACTATCTATCTATCTGTCTATCCCTTAGTCTTTCCGACCGATGGGTCACCACTGATGACCTGACAACCAGCTTCCTCCATTCCAATCTGTTCTCTGATACTCTCACTGTGTCACTCAGCTTCATTCCTGTCCACTCTGAAATGTTGTCCTCCCATCTTTTTCTCTGTCTTCCTCTCCTTCGCCCTCCCTGCACAGTGTCTTGCATGATTGTCTTAGCAAGCCCTGATGATCGTGTGACATGTCGAAACCACTTCATTTTGCGTTTCTTCACAATGGTCAATAGCTCTTCATAGGTCCGAATGGCATGCCTAATTATGTTTTCCACTTCCTCATTCGTGACATGATCTCTATATGCAATGCCAAGCAACCTTTTAAAGCATCTCATTTCAACAGCTTGTATCCTCCTTTTGAGATCCGCTGTGAGGGTCCATGACTCACAGTTATATAGGAATACAGATGCAATCAAGAAGCGCATCAGTCTGATTGTTGAGCTGACTGAGGTGTTTCTGTCTTTCCAAACTGTCTTCAGCCTTGCCATTGCTAATATTGTCAGCGCAATCATGGACAAAATTTCTGGTTTAGATCCCTCGTCTGCCATGATGGCATCTAAGTACTTGAATCTATTATATGTTTCCAGTTTTTTTCCCTCTAATCATGAATTAGTGCTTATGCCACTGGTGTTTTTGGTCATCAGTTTGGTCTTCTCTGCACTGATTTCCATACCAAAAGCAGTAGCTGTCCTATCCAGTTTTTCCACCAGCTGTGCTAGCTCCTCCTCATTTCCTGCAAGACCATCGATGTCATCAGCAAAGCGCAGATTCGTTATTATTCTCCCTCCAATACTGACAGTTCTTCCATTGAATATGTCATGATTCTTTAAAGGAAGATGTTGAAGAGAGTAGGCGAAATCAATCAGCCCTGTCTGACTCCAGCAGTTGTCCCAAACGTATCTTCTATTTGACCGTTGCATCAATCTGCGCTGGTGACCTTGGTGTATAGGCTTGATATGATTTTGATCAGGTTGGCATTTATGTTGTACAGCTTCATGGTGGACCAAAGGGCTGCATGCCATACTCTGTCAAACGCCTTCTTAAAATCTATAAAGACATGATAAAGTTCTTGTTGGTGCTGGAGGTATTTCTCACATTGCATTTTTAGGTTGAAAATCTGTTCAGCTGTGCTTCGCCCTGGTCTGAAGCCTGTCGGTTCTTCAGCTATGATTTCCTCTGCCTGCGGCTTCAGTCTGTTTAATATGATTTTTAGCATGACTTTGATTTGGTGTCATATAAGACTGATCGTACGATAGTTCGGACAATGCTGCACATTGCCTTTTTTCGGGAGAGTTACTATTAATGACCGAGTCCATGGTGATGGCCCTTCCCCTGTCTGCCAGATCTTGTTGTAGATTGTTAGTAGGCCGCTTATCATGGCTTCACCCACTTCTTGGACTAGTTCTGCAGGCATGTTCTCTACTCCTGCTGCTTTCCCTTTTTTCAATGCTTTCACTGCAGCCTCTACCTCTTCTCGGAGGATGGGATAATTGTCAGTGTTGGTCACTGATGGGGTGTTGAGTATGTCTTTGTCCCTTGTAGGAATGTGGTTGTACAGGTCTGAGCAGTATTCTGTCCATCTCTTAAGAATGTCTTGTTCTTCTGAAAGACATTTCCCTCCCTTATCTTGAATGATGGAGGAGCGTCCTTGTTTTACACTGGTGAGGTCTTTCACCAGTTGGTATGCGGTTTTGCTATTAGTTTTCTTTAGGTTGTTTCCTGTATCTTTACACTGGTCTTCAATCCATGTCTCTCTTGCCTTTCTCATGCTTTTCTTGATAACCTGATTGATTTCCCTGTATTGTTTTGCTCCTTTTACTTCTGATTTCTTCTTCTTGATCTCTCGACGCTTGTCACACAGATCAAGTATGTCAGTTGTAACCCAAAGCTTCATTGGTCGTCGATGTTTGCCAAGGGTCTCACTGGCTGTTTGGGCAACTGCTATATTAAATGTGTCGATCATTGTGTCTGTAACTGTGTTATCTGCACTAAGAAGTAACAGTGGTGCAAATGTCCCTCCTATCCTTGCCTGGAAGGCTTCCAAGACTTCTGGGTCTTTTAGCTTGTCAAGGTTGAACTTGATTCTTGTGGGGCCCTCTTTGTCGACATTCTTTAGACGTAGTCGAAGGGTCATCATCACTAAATCATGGTAATTTTCAATGTCTGCTCCTGGGAATGTTTACACTGGTGTGGAAAGTCTCTTCGCCATGATTTAATGAATCTGGTTATGGTGTTCTCAAATCCGGCTCTGCCAGGTCCACCTTCTGGATGCTTTGTGTTGACCAAACGTGTTCATCTGTTGACCAAACATGTTCATCAGAGAAACATTACCGAAAGACAAAACAATGACAAGACAAAAAGGTGAAAGAGAATGAATACTGTAGAGGCATTAGCATCATTGGGTCTTCCCTTTATTTTCATGATTTTGTTAATTAGAATTTGGAAGAAATAGCATGATCTGAGTTTTTGGAGTGCATTTGCTCCAGTGATATATATGCCCTGACAATGATCACATTTCTGGTGTTCCTATTTGTTATTATGTCACTTCGCTTACCCAGATTGAATGAACACATGAATACATGGTTAAAAGAGTAGAAGAAACACACGAATTGGATATATCCGGATATATCCAGAATCACCACACTATTCTTCTGCAATTAACTAAACAATTGTGTAGAATCTTAAGAAATCAGGAAGTAGAAAGAAATAGTTTAACCACGCAATTTACACCTATGAGACACTACACTTGGAAACATATATATGCCTTTATCGCAGGTGGATGTAATGCATAATATATTATTATACATTAGGATGCCAACATTATAATGTATTGCTGTAGTAAATGTTTTTCGACCTCAGGCATTATATAAATAAGGGTCCCTTGTAACGTGTTTTGAATTTGCTTCCCTTGGATGCACTAATCTCATGTGTAAAAAGCATTGATATTGTTGTAGCACATTATGTTGCTTCATAGATAATTAATCCAGAATAACTTAGGAGTTTAGTGTCATCAAAGTAAACGCCTGGAAAACCCCTTTCTCTTTGTTATTATTTGGAAAAATCTCCATGTGTATTCATCCAAATCTCTGTTTAATATATTTGGTATATATTTGTCAAGGTAAAGTAAAATGCTAGGAGGAAATATGTAATATACATAGCAACAAGATAAATCTATGTTTACTCAATATGTGACCGCGTGCCATAGAAGTAATGACATCATTATTACAATCCATTTTGTTAAAGATCATAATATTTAAAAAAATTAAGAATTTTGTATAGTAGAAATTAAATGAATTTTAAATAGTATAAGAATGCCATGAATTTTGTATAATAGACGATGCTACTAATTCTGAGCAGAGAAAATGAGAACATTTTTCGTCTACTAGAGTAGACAATACACGAATTTTGTAGAACAGAATATTACACGAATGGTACAAAATGTTTGGACACTTGCAATATTATGTCACTCACTAACCCCAAAAGAAGAGTTGAGTTGTGTCTCGTATCAAATGATATTTGATTTTGTTACACGCTTTACAGCTTCGTTTCAATTTCATGCTGAAAAAAATACATCAAGCAGGTTTCGGAAAAGATAAGTTCACTCTTTATGTATGTATGTATGTATGTATGTATGTATGTATGTATGTATGTATGTATGTATGTATGTATGTAGGTATGTATGTATGTATGTATGTATGTATGTATGTATGAATGTATGTATGTATGTATGTATGTATGTATGTATGTATGTATGTATGTATGTATGTATGTATGTATGTATGTATGCATGCATGCACTCACTACGTACTCATGATAGATGGAATAATGGAATAGGTATTTTCAACGCATATACAATATGCACATGCAAGATTAAATTATACATGTCTATTTTCAAAGCAAAACTGTACATTTATATTTATTCTCAATTTGGGTATGCGAATATGAAGACGGAACGTGTGTGTTTTAATCGTCAGTTGTGCTTTCGTTGTGCAAACTTTCATTCCTCTTGTACTGCATTGTATTATTGTTTAAATTAATATTTTAATAGGGTTATTATTATTCTCTTTTGACTGAGATTAATATATTTCTGAAAACGCATTTTAAAGTATCGGTCACTAATATTAAGCTGGTTATTTGGATGCTTTACTTCTAACGCTGCCTTATTTGCGTAATAGGATATTTCATTCCATCATCATTCGATAAAGCTTTGATTTCAGAGGTGTTATTAAAGGGATTGCGACACTTGGAGTACCAGTTAATTAACATATTTTGTTCTTACTTATATTCTTTTCAGTGTTCATCCTGCCTTTATTTGGTTTATAGATAGCAGATTTGTGTACAGTTTATTCAGACAATGGAGCAACTATTGAAGTACATATTGTGGATATTTGTCAAATAACGTTGCTCCTTTAGGCAATCCGGGTCTACGTATCGCTACGGCAGCTGTAATGCATGATATATTATTATACATTTGGAGGCCAATATTATTATTTATTGCTGTAATAAATGTTATTCGACCTCAGGCATTATATAAATAAGGGGTCCCTTTAACGTATTTTGAAATTCTTCCCCTCCATGTACTAATCTAATGGGTAAAATGGCATTGATATTTTAGCACATTGTGTTGCTTCATAAGCAATCAATACAGAATTATGTAGGAGTTCTATTTCATCAGAGTACACTCCTGGAAAATCCCTTTCTCTGTATTATTATCTAGAACTATCGCCACGTGTATTGATCCAATTCTCTGTTTGATATATCTTGTATATATTTGTCAACGTTAAGTAAAATGAAAGGAGGAAATATGTAAAGAGAAACTTATGTTGACCCCGTGTGTAAACGCGCTATCTTGTTAAAGATCATAATATTTGGGTAATTAAGAATTTTGTATAGTAGAAATTAAATAAATTTTAAATAGTATAAGAATGACAGGAATTTTGATAATAGACGATGCTACTAATTCTGAGCAATGAAAACGAGAACATCTTTGGTAGAGTAGAAATAACACGAATTTAGTACAACAAAATATTACAAAAATGGTACAAAATGGTTGGAACATGCAACATTATATCACTAAGTAACCACAAAAGAAGATTTGAGTTGTGTCTCTTATAAAATGATATTTGACTTTGTTACATGCTTTACAAGTAGGCGTCAAGGTCATGCTGAAAAAAACAACGCATCAAGCTTGTTTATTGATTGATCAGCTCACACATGCTATCGTTTTAGCGTTTTCCGCTAACTCCAGAAGGACCATTACTTACACTTTAATTTCTAGCGGCTTTCTGGAAAAATCAATGTATGTATGTATGTATGTATGTATGTATGTATGTATGTATGTATGTATGTATGTATGTATGTATGTATGTATGTATGTATGTATGTATGTATGTATGTATGTATGTATGTATGTATGAACGTTGGTACGTATGTATGTATGTGTTTGCGTATGTATGTATGTATGTATGTATGTATGTATGTATGTATGTATGTATGTATGTATGTATGTATGTATGTATGTATGCCAAACTCGAAAGTTCTATATATTCACAATTATTCTAATAGTGTGTGTTAATCGTCGTATGTACTGTTTATTGTGCATAATTTCATTCATAATATATTGCAATAATTTATTATTTCGAATAATATTTTTGCAGTGTTATTATAGTATGAATTGGCTTTTATACCTCCCTGGTCCTGAATATTCCCCGAAACTGTTACGAGATGGCAAACAAGCAAAATACATCAATGCACAATCACTGGATGATTAATCCACAAAATTTTAAAACAGTTTTAATTAAGTTGTATAAGAATGTTAGGTAACCAGAAGTGCTATAGTTATTCAGGCTATTTCCTGTGCGATTGCAATTGAGTCCAATTTTACTCGAGTTGTATTGTTTGTAACTCACCAGCAGTAGTTTGACATTGGAGCTGTAGGTAATTTTCCATATCCATCAACACCGATAATTCATAGACTGTGATGTATGATATTCCTTTCGGATATATAAATATATATCTTTATTTTTATTTTCAACGAATTGCACAAAAAAAATCACTAAAAGGCACACGTATTGAAAATATTTGTTCTTGTTTGGAACACCAGCAGTTTGGATTGTGTCCTACACAATCATAAATAGCGACGTGTCATCAGCAAGCAATTGGACATTTCAGTGAAATTCTCGAGAATATCTGTTATTACACCAGTGGCTAAATCACATACATTTGAACATATCAGTCCCGATGTGTTGCTAATCTGTGGTGAGTCTTTCTAATTGTGATGTCTGACAGCTTAAATACGAATTTGAGAATTTGTTACAGAAAATAAAACCTGTTAATATTTTGGTGCGTCTGAAAAACGATACAATATTAATTGTATTTTTTCTCTCTTTTCAGTCGGTAAGTATCTACATTCACCACGAACATGCACCATGACGTTACGTAAGTAAATCCAGCTAATTATTGTATGGGTTTAAGATACACTGAAACAACAAGGTGAAGTTTCTTGAGTTACATCAGGCTCAGTTTGTCGAGCAAACACGATTGATGTGTGACTAAAATGACGTAGTATCTCTGCATTTATCTGTGACGTAAATCATTACCTATTAATATACATTTGACACCTGTTAATAAGATAATGAGACAATGAGTGGCACTACTATATGACAATTACTGTCCCCTCTCATCAGGTGAGTATAATGTCAATTTCGTGCTGACAATAAACAACACCATGCAGGTTTCTGGAAATATCAGCTCACATTTGCCATACGTTTACCATTTTTCGCGACCCCCCTACGAACCATTACATTCATGTTTCTTTCCACATATGTTATACGCGGATTGTGCCGCTGAATTTGACTTTTGATTCCGTACGACTACGTATTCTTACGCAAAAAGATGAGCATTACCTCGCACTATGCATTATTTGCAATTATTCCTTGTTCTTGTATGCGATTTTTGTTTCAGTTTTTCATATATTATACACTAAAGACATATGTTATATTATATGTATGTATGTATGTATGTATGTATGTATGTATGTATGTATGTATGTATGTGTGTGTGTGTGTGTGTGTGTGTGTGTGTGTGTGTGTGTGTGTGTGTGTGTGTGTGTGAGCAGCAGAGAGGGCGAACCTCACAACGTTTTTAGACAAAATTTTGATTGAAATCTTAAAAAGAGCCTTCCTACGATCTCATTTTAACCAAAAAAAGGGCGAACCTCACAAATTTCTGGCAAAAAAAAATCGATTGAAAAATCTCATATTTTAACTAAACAAATATCTCCATTTGCCATATGGAGATTTTACGATTTTTTAATCAATTTTGGTCGCAATGTTGTTGTCACTCGCCCTCTCTGCTGCTGAACTTTCAGTTCTGGTTAATAATTTTTGAAATTGCAAAGCAATTTACGATGAAAATCACTAAGATTTCAACCGAATATTTGATCAAGTCCGATACGATATCGTGTCCGAGGATCATGTAAATTTATTGTTACAAATCCGTACGGGGTTGACTGAGCGTTACTAAAGAAATTTTTAAATTGATTATGATCCATATCACCGCAGCACCAAGTTTGCCAAATATTTCATAACGTATGAGTATCAACTCCGTTGAATACACACAATAAATTGCAGTTATCTCTGATCACTTTTGGAATCTGTGTGTAGCGTTGAGTGACATATATCACGTCAGTGTTTTTGTGCCTGACCCTACAACTTTTTCCAACAAAAATTTATTGAATCCTACAACTTTTTTCGACAAAAAATTTATTGAATCCTACAACTTTTTCCAACAAAAAATTTATTGAATCCTACAACTTTTCCAACAAAAAATTGATTAAAAAATTTATTTGCCATTTTGAGAGTTAAGTCAATTTTTTGTTTGAAAACGTGGTCTGTTCACTCCGGCCCTTTTTTTAAACCGTTATTTTGATGATTTAACCTGTTTTTCACGGAGAGTCTTTAAAAACTCTTCTGGAGTCGGTATCGGTTTATTTTTCCGTCGTAGGTATTCTATTGCGGAACGATATTGTGGACAACCACATGATATACAAATCTGATATTTTCCTCTGACGCCTTTGCCACAACCGAGACATAGTTTTGGACCCTCGGGGCATCCTTGTTTCGCAGTACAGGTATGTATCCCGCAGAACTTTCCGATGCTATTTTTTTCACATCGTCGTGTGGATCCTAAAAACAACCAACAGCATTTATTTGTTGCCAATGCTGAATTAACCATTATTATTAATTGTTAATCATTATTCAATTAGACATTAAAAAGTATACAGTATAATGATTACTGATTACTCTGATAACATGTTAGAGTTTTTTCAAACTCCACAATCATATTACGATCTTCAAGAATTTTACAAAAGGCGTTTAGGATCATCATGGAGTGTTTCTAGTAAAAAATCCGCAATTGAATTACTCACCGAGGATAGTTATCTACGCCATGGGGTGATTATTCAACAACGGGAAAATTTTTATGTTTTTTTGGATGATCCGGACATAACAGTTTTTCAAGGATGCTCTGCGGTTAATGAAATTATCCCCTGGGAGAGATTGAGATGTCCCTCTATCGACATTGATTCTAAAACCCCATCGTTGGAAGAGTTGTTATTATATTTCAATGACTTAGTTGACTCTGTCAATGATGTTTTGGTTTTTGAAACCAGTAGTGGTTATCACATTTTATTGAAAACGATTCCGATCGATTTTGATGATCATCGATCGTTGTTGAGGAAAATTGACGCAGACAGACCAACATGGAACGTTGATACGCAGGCTGGACTTCATAGTATCAAATTACCCGGGACAAGATCGGCAAAACCAAACAGCGTTGATAAACGATTAATTTATCCTGTAACATCTACTAGTTCGTTGCTATCTTGTCCTGCCATCAATGATGAACAAATTAAAAAGATTTCAACAGCGCTGACTGGACAACCAGATCAAATCACTGGGATTACAAATCAAACCGGCAATATGATTTCACTGGGGAGAGTTGCTGGTTCGTTTTGTAATATTTGTCACCGCAGACACGGATATAACGAGTTCGGTGGATACATTGAAGGAAAAGCCATTGATGCGTTTGTGGTAGTTTATTCTGATAGACTCGTGATAGGTTGTTTCCGTACTACAAAAAATAAAATCAATCTCGTTAACACCGAGGATAGAATCATCAGCAATGATAGTAAAACACGATACGAAAAATACCTAGCGTCGTATAATTATCATCGAGAGGATCATTGTGGGGAATTTCCCATGAAGACACCGGATTATACTTACTGTGAGGCTCCTCTCCATGAAAACGGTCGGGGGTGTAAAATCATCCTCAACGATGACTATATAGACGGATCCCCTTGTGGAATGGGCAAATCAGAAGCAGCCTGGAAATCAATACTAGCTGATAAATCAACGTTGTGTGTGAGTTATAGAAAGACCTTTACACGAAAGACCGCATTCGATTACAATCTCGAATCGTATGAAACAATTCACGGAGGAATTATTTTTGATACAAGAACCCATCGAAGGGTTATTTCGCAGATTGAATCCATTGTACGAGTCAGGGGAATCCCTGACGTGTTAGTGTTAGATGAGTGGCACGGAATTCTCCGTCAAATAATTTCATCGTGCCGTGGAAAGCAAATTTGGGAAACACTCACGTGGTTAATTTGTTCTGCAAAACGAGTAATCGTACTTGACGCTGATGTCAACAACGACGATCTAGAATTATTCAAGAAATATTTTAATCGTCAAGACATGAAATTCGTCATCAATGATTATCAACCCGATCATGGTAAAAAATTTAATGTGGAACAGTCTCATCACGACAACTACGTAAAATTATTAGACGCGCTGCAACGAGGAAATCGTGCCGTAGTTTTCACACAAAACAAAAGACACGGGAATTATTCCGTAGAAGCCCTTGCTAAAACGCTACAGCATTTAGGATACCGAGTGAAGTATTATCACGCTGATACCGATTGCGCTGAAAAACAACTAGATTTCGCTGATCCCGTTAGCGCGTTTAACAACATCGATGTAGTGATTTATAACAGCACCGTAGAAGCAGGAATATCGATCGTAGACGAACGATTCAAGCATATTTCGGTGTTTTCTGAACAATTAGGATCGGTAGAAGCAATTAAACAGGCAATTCATCGTTTCAGAAACATTATTGAAATCCATTATTCAGCTACTAAACGATCTTCCACACCGTTGCCGCTAACACGAGATGAAATTATTTCTACAATCGAATCACATGAAAGGGATTTATCATCTACGGAATTATTATTTAGGACTCCAAATCTCAGTGATGTGAATTCCAGTTACGGATACGCGTTTATCAGTGCCATTATCGAGGAAAACAACTCCAAGTGTTATTTTACTGGACGACTTGTTACGATGATGAAACGTACGGGATATGAAGTCACGTGGGAACTACCAGATGAATATTCATTGTGGTGTGAAAAAATAAAAAAAAATAAAACTAACAGCGTCGATAACGAGGCAATTAACAATAATCCCGTCGTAGATGATTTTTTGAAATCTACCATCGGATAAAGAATTGCTGCTGCGGGAAATGCTAGCATCAATGGCAGCGCCATCAATGATACACAACAAAAATACCATCGATATGATCCTGAAGAACGATTAGAACCCTACGCGAAGAAATTAATGTATCTAAATCATGTATTTCAAACTGATGTGGGAAAATTGGATACAAATCAAATAGAACAACTTGATAAAAACGTATCAAGGTTACAGCGATACCAGCGAGTCCTTGTTGATAAATTTAATGATGGTAAATCAATTATTACACAACAATGCCGATCTGATAAAATTAATCCACGGCAACAACTCGAAATTGTCAGAAATGTCATTGAAGTATTGAAACTCCCTGATGTGGTTCCGGATCTTTTAGATGTGAAAAGCGTCTCTGTAAACCGTGCTGGGTTAATCGAAAATATCAATACGATGTTAAAAAATCCTGACCAACTCGATAAATATCAAGCGCTGTTAAAACACTTCAATGAAATATTTCCGGATGTGAAATTCTTTAGAAAGGGAACACTATCAGTGAAAAATATAATCGAAAAAATCAAATTGATTTATAAAGAGTTTGGTGGAAGATTACAATCAGATGATAAAATGCATCCTAATCGATCTAATCTCACACTGTTTTATCCTGAATGGCCAAAATCTGACTTCGTAGATGATCCAACATGGATTAATGAAACCCTCGATGATGTGGGATTCGCTGGTAAAGACATCACTGCAACGGATACACACACTACAATGTTGAAATTTCATGTATGGACCGTTAATGGTTGGTTCTCTCGATATGACTGTTCAGATTGATCAGCGTAGAAATGGCGAAAGTGTGGTATTAATTATTTTATATACAATTTCCACACTTTCGCCATCACTGATAACGCCGTTAAAACAACAAAATGATCGTGTCAAAAATCATCTGACGTCAAAAAAATATTTTATGTGACTTTTCCCATCAATAATGATTTTGTCGTAGAAATGTGTGATCACAATTCCATTTAATTAAATTATTTCACGGTTTGAAATCTCTAGATGATATTTTACTGCGTTACGTTTTTCTTCATCGAGACTACTAACTGCGTTATCAAATAGCGTTTCGAGGTCATCAAACCAAGCTTGTTTCTGTTTTGGGATATAACCTGTTAGGATCATCCAAATATCTCCGCAGTGATAAAAATAATCTGGAATACCATCACGGCGTGGTAGTTTAAAATATTCGAAAGTATCATCGTATGAATCAAATTCAATAATGCTCCTCTTCGTGATATTCAAGCAGATGGTATTTGTAAAGGGCGGTCCAACCTTACGGCGAGACTTGTCATACTGAAAAAGCGGTTCTGTTGGTGGTATATCGCGATCAATCCAATTTGTTCCATCATGAACTTCAATATGTGACCCGAGTCCCATTACGTATTATTCTGATATCATTTTAGTGTTTAATTAAATAGCATCTATTATATAATGTCTTTGTTTGAAAACGCATTGAACGATTATAGACGCGCTTATCCCACAGTGACCATTCGTGATAAGATAACTAGTTCTGGTAGAAGGATAATCACGGAAGAATGCCCCGATGGTATCACTCACATTTGTCATGTCCATGAAAATAGAGATTCCGCTGCATGTATCCGTCTACAACAGAAATACCGCAAACAGAACCAACACGTGTTGGATGTAAAAATGCTTGCGTTTACAATTAAAAAACTTCCTAAACAGCAATAACACTTCTGATTAATCATTAATTATCCATTAAATTTTCTTCTATTCCGCTCTTCCAGATCTTCCATTTTTAATTTTTCCATCATTTCACGATGAAAATTTTCATTGAAGGGTTTTTCAATGAAGGGTTCTTCTGTTTGCTTTTTTGGATAAAGAAGTTTATCGACTTCATCAAGAAATTCACGGTCTTGATCGGGAATATGTTTCTTCCATGAGTCATCATTGATGGTTCTACCGCCGCGTTTTCGTTTTTTCTTTCTTCGAGATATATCATTGATGGCGCTGCCATTGATGGCTCTGTCACCAGTGACTTTGTCACCAGTGACTTGTTTGTAGCAGTTTTCAATATAATTGTATTCTGATAATAGATTGTTGTATTCATTTTTCAATGTGACGTAGTCTTGTTTTATTGTTTCTAGTTCTCGATGAGCATCATTGAGTTCTGTTCTTAATTTATCACGTTGAATAACTACATCATTACAACGTTGCACTTGATATTCAATATCCTCATCTGATATTTTTTGCCGGTTGATTTCTATCCTCATCGTTGTTAATAATCTTCGTAGCGAATTATTTTTATTAGTAAGGTTAGACACTTGTAGTTGTAATCGACGAGAGGTTTCCTTGTCATTGTTTTTTAATTGTAAACGCAAGCATTTTTACATCCAACACGTGTTGGTTCTGTTTGCGGTATTTCTGTTGTAGACGGATACATGCAGCGGAATCTCTATTTTCATGGACATGACAAATGTGAGTGATACCATCGGGGCATTTTTCCGTAATTATCCTTCTACCAGAACTAGTTATCTTATCACGAATGGTCACTGTGGGATAAGCGCGTCTATAATCATTCAATGCGTTTTCAAACAAAGACATTATATAATAGATGCTATTTAATTAAACACTAAAATGATATCAGAATAATACGTAATGGGACTCGGGTCACATATTGAAGTTCATGATGGAACAAATTGGATTGATCGCGATATACCACCAACAGAACCGCTTTTTCAGTATGACAAGTCTCGCCGTAAGGTTGGACCGCCCTTTACAAATACCATCTGCTTGAATATCACGAAGAGGAGCATTATTGAATTTGATTCATACGATGATACTTTCGAATATTTTAAACTACCACGCCGTGATGGTATTCCAGATTATTTTTATCACTGCGGAGATATTTGGATGATCCTAACAGGTTATATCCCAAAACAGAAACAAGCTTGGTTTGATGACCTCGAAACGCTATTTGATAACGCAGTTAGTAGTCTCGATGAAGAAAAACGTAACGCAGTAAAATATCATCTAGAGATTTCAAACCGTGAAATAATTTAATTAAATGGAATTGTGATCACACATTTCTACGACAAAATCATTATTGATGGGAAAAGTCACATAAAATATTTTTTTGACGTCAGATGATTTTTGACACGATCATTTTGTTGTTTTAACGGCGTTATCAGTGATGGCGAAAGTGTGGAAATTGTATATAAAATAATTAATACCACACTTTCGCCATTTCTACGCTGATCAATCTGAACAGTCATATCGAGAGAACCAACCATTAACGGTCCATACATGAAATTTCAACATTGTAGTGTGTGTATCCGTTGCAGTGATGTCTTTACCAGCGAATCCCACATCATCGAGGGTTTCATTAATCCATATTGGATCATCTACGAAGTCAGATTTTGGCCATTCAGGATAAAACAGTGTGAGATTAGATCGATTAGGATGCATTTTATCATCTGATTGTAATCTTCCACCAAACTCTTTATAAATCAATTTGATTTTTTCGATTATATTTTTCACTGATAGTGTTCCCTTTCTAAAGAATTTCACATCCGGAAATATTTCATTGAAGTGTTTTAACAGCGCTTGATATTTATCGAGTTGGTCAGGATTTTTTAACATCGTATTGATATTTTCGATTAACCCAGCACGGTTTACAGAGACGCTTTTCACATCTAACTGATCCGGAACCACATCAGGGAGTTTTAATACTTCAATGACATTTCTGACAATTTCGAGTTGTTGCCGTGGATTAATTTTATCAGATCGGCATTGTTGTGTAATAATTGATTTACCATCATTAAATTTATCAACAAGGACTCGCTGGTATCGCTGTAACCTTGATACGTTTTTATCAAGTTGTTCTATTTGATTTGTATCCAATTTTCCCACATCAGTTTGAAATACATGATTTAGATACATTAATTTCTTCGCGTAGGGTTCTAATCGTTCTTCAGGATCATATCGATGGTATTTTTGTTGTGTATCATTGATGGCGCTGCCATTGATGCTAGCATTTCCCGCAGCAGCAATTCTTTCTCCGATGGTAGATTTCAAAAAATCATCTACGACGGGATTATTGTTAATTGCCTCGTTATCGACGCTGTTAGTTTTATTTTTTTTTATTTTTTCACACCACAATGAATATTCATCTGGTAGTTCCCACGTGACTTCATATCCCGTACGTTTCATCATCGTAACAAGTCGTCCAGTAAAATAACACTTGGAGCTGTTTTCCTCGATAATGGCACTGATAAACGCGTATCCGTAACTGGAATTCACATCACTGAGATTTGGAGTCCTAAATAATAATTCCGTAGATGATAAATCCCTTTCATGTGATTCGATTGTAGAAATAATTTCATCTCGTGTTAGCGGCAACGGTGTGGAAGATCGTTTAGTAGCTGAATAATGGATTTCAATAATGTTTCTGAAACGATGAATTGCCTGTTTAATTGCTTCTACCGATCCTAATTATTCAGAAAACACCGCCATATGCTTGAATCGTTCGTCTACGATCGACATTCCTGCTTCTACGGTGCTGTTATAAATCACTACATCGATGTTGTTAAACGCGCTAACGGGATCAGCGAAATCTAGTTGTTTTTCAGCGCAATCGGTATCAGCGTGATAATACTTCACTCGGTATCCTAAATGCTGTAGCGTTTTAGCAAGGGCTTCTACGGAATAATTCCCGTGTCTTTTGTTTTGTGTGAAAACTACGGCACGATTTCCTCGTTGCAGCGCGTCTAATAATTTTACGTAGTTGTCGTGATGAGACTGTTCCACAATAAATTTTTTTACCATGATCGGGTTGATAATCATTGATGACGAATTTCATGTCTTGACGATTAAAATATTTCTTGAATAATTCTAGATCGTCGTTGTTGGCATCAGCGTCAAGTACGATTACTAGTTTTGCAGAACAAATTAACCACGTGAGTGTTTCCCAAATTTGCTTTCCACGGCACGATGAAATTATTTGACGGAGAATTCCGTGCCACTCATCTAACACTAACACGTCAGGGATTCCCCTGACTCGTACAATGGATTCAATCTGCGAAATAACCCTTCGATGGGTTCTTGTATCAAAAATAATTCCTCCGTGAATTGTTTCATACGATTCGAGATTGTAATCGAATGCGGTCTTTCGTGTAAAGGTCTTTCTATAACTCACACACAACGTTGATTTATCAGCTAGTATTGATTTCCAGGCTGCTTCTGATTTGCCCATTCCACAAGGGGATCCGTCTATATAGTCATCGTTGAGGATGATTTTACACCCCCGACCGTTTTCATAGAGAGGAGCCTCACAGTAAGTATAATCCGGTGTCTTCATGGGAAATTCCCCACAGTGATCCTCTCGATGATAATTATACGACGCTTGGTATTTTTCGTATCGTGTTTTACTATCATTGCTGATGATTCTATCCTCGGTGTTAACGAGATTGATTTTATTTTTTGTAGTACGGAAACAACCTATCACGAGTCTATCAGAATAAACTACCACAAACGCATCAATGGCTTTTCCTTCAATGTATCCACCGAACTCGTTATATCCGTGTCTGCGGTGACAAATATTACAAAACGAACCAGCAACTCTCCCCAGTGAAATCATATTGCCGGTTTGATTTGTAATCCCAGTGATTTGATCTGGTTGTCCAGTCAGCGCTGTTGAAATCTTTTTAATTTGTTCATCATTGATGGCAGGACAAGATAGCAACGAACTAGTAGATGTTACAGGATAAATTAATCGTTTATCAACGCTGTTTGGTTTTGCCGATCTTGTCCCGGGTAATTTGATACTATGAAGTCCAGCCTGCGTATCAACGTTCCATGTTGGTCTGTCTGCGTCAATTTTCCTCAACAATGATCGATGATCATCAAAATCGATCGGAATCGTTTCAATAAAATGTGATAACCACTACTGGTTTCAAAAACCAAAAACATCATTGACAGAGTCAACTAAGTCATTGATATATAATAACAACTCTTCCAACGATGGGGTTTTAGAATCAATGTCGATAGAGGGATATCTCAATCTCTCTCGGGGGATAATTTCATTAACCGCAGAGCATCCTTGAAAAACTGTTATGTCCGGATCATCCACAAAAACATAAAAATTTTCCCGTTGTTGAATAATCACCCCATGGCGTAGATAACTATCCTCGGTGAGTAATTCAATTGCGGATTTTTTACTAGAAACACCCCATGATGATCCTAAACGCCTTTTGTAAAATTCTTGAAGATCGTAATATGATTGTGGAGTTTGAAAAAACTCTAACATGTTATCAGAGTAATCAGTAATCATTATACTGTATATTTTTTAATGTCTAATTGAATAATGATTAACAATTAATAATAATGGTTAATTCAGCATTGGCAACAAATAAATGCTGTTGGTTGTTTTTAGGATCCACACGACGATGTGAAAAAAATAGCATCGGAAAGTTCTGCGGGATACATACCTGTATTGCGAAACAAGGATGCCCCGAGGGTCCAAAACCATGTCTCGGTTGTGGCAAAGGCGTCAGAGGAAAATATCAGATTTGTATATCATGTGGTTGTCCACAATATCGTTCCGCAATAGAATACCTACGACGGAAAAATAAACCGATACCGACTCCAGAAGAGTTTTTAAAGACTCTCCGTGAAAAACAGGTTAAATCATCAAAATAACGGTTAAAAAAAAGGGCCGGAGTGAACAGACCACGTTTTCAAACAAAAAATTGACTTAACTCTCAAAATGGCAAATAAATTTTTTAATCAATTTTTTGTTGGAAAAGTTGTAGGATTCAATAAATTTTTTGTTGGAAAAAGTTGTAGGATTCAATAAATTTTTTGTCGAAAAAAGTTGTAGGATTCAATAAATTTTTGTTGGAAAAAGTTGTAGGGTCAGGCACAAAAACACTGACGTGATATATGTCACTCAACGCTACACACAGATTCCAAAAGTGATCAGAGATAACTGCAATTTATTGTGTGTATTCAACGGAGTTGATACTCATACGTTATGAAATATTTGGCAAACTTGGTGCTGCGGTGATATGGATCATAATCAATTTAAAAATTTCTTTAGTAACGCTCAGTCAACCCCGTACGGATTTGTAACAATAAATTTACATGATCCTCGGACACAATATCGTATCGGACTTGATCAAATATTCGGTTGAAATCTTAGTGATTTTCATCGTAAATTGCTTTGCAATTTCAAAAATTATTAACCAGAACTGAAAGTTCAGCAGCAGAGAGGGCGAGTGACAACAACGTTGCGACCAAAATTGATTAAAAAATCGTAAAATCTCCATATGGCAAATGGAGATATTTGTTTAGTTAAAATATGAGATTTTTCAATCGATTTTTTTTGCCGGAAAGTTGTGATGTTCGCCCTTTTTTTGGTTAAAATGAGATCGTAGGAAGGCTCGTTTTAAGATTTCAATCAAAATTTTGTCTAAAACCGTTGTGAGGTTCGCCCTCTCTGCTGCTGCTGTGTGTGTGTGTGTGTGTGTGTGTGTGTGTACGGATTGATGGATGATGAATGAATTATATATACTACGTCCTTGGTTATAAAATTATTGTAATTGTCTAGAAATGTATCTATTTCATTTGTGTCACAATGTATTGCTGATATTACATGATTACAAGCCAGAAGACATGAGCCATCTTAAGAAAGGACGTGCACTTTATTAGCGTGTCACATATCATTGTGACATTTGTGTGCATTATCTTGTGAAATATTGCACACATAATTACATTACAGCTATTACTAAAATACGGATTAATTTTACCAATTACTGAAAACAATGTAGTGAATAACAAAGGTTTGATAAACAATCCTTAGCAATAATATTGAAAAATTGATCTTTATAAGCAGGTAGTATCATGATGTACTCCTGACTTCCATCGTGTTCTTCTTTTCTTGTAATGTATACATTTATGTTTACTTAGGATGGATGCTATTACTACTTTAAGGTCATGTAGAGATGTATAGTTCAATGTGCACGTTGTCATTTAGGAATAAATCACTACTTTAGGATGATTGTGAAGTCATTCAGCGATATCTTCAAATAGCTATTGATGAGATATCAATACTGTAGTTACATCAGTCCATCTAAGACTATTATCGCATATTTGAACGTTGTATTCTAGGGATATAAATCATTGGTTGATTTCTACAAAGCATGACAGTTTTGTTTCATTCATTAAATTAGTTTAAGACCTCAAAGTCGTAAAAACCCTTTCTAAAATTTCCTTATGGTTTGCAGATTGAAAAGTGTACTCTCTCACATGCATAAGAAAGGACATGTATTCGTAATGTGTTATGTGTATTGTATTATTGCTATATTATATATGGTAATATTAACGTTATTATAACGAATTCCGTTCTCTAATATATGTATATGTAATGATCATCCACTATTCTTTACTTACGACACCTTTTCCGCTTTTTGACCTGATTAGAATTCCGGGACAAATACGTACTATCTGATGTGCACTTAACGTAATTAATATACCGGCTCTGCATTGTGTCGTTTAAGGTCCTGGGGTAAATCCGATTTGCTTAAAGATGAATATCGCCTTGGTTGCGATGCGCGCAATCCGAAAGCTCACGCCGGTAAATTTGCGGTTCCATCTCAGTTCTTTTGTTTATACTAGTATTGTGTGTTGTGCAATGTATCCAGGGGGCCTCGAGTGGTCTGAGGAGCTCACCGTTACGGATCACTGCCATTCTAAATCTGCGTTGGTTGGAGTCTCAGTCTCGGCTTTATGTGGGGATGTGAGAAAGCTTGCCGGTAGCTTCTCGTGGGGTGATGGTACTTTCTGAGTTTTTTTCTGAGTTCTTCCAACACCAGTAATACTGGCAGGCATGTATAGCCTATCTTGTGCAGAAAAATGGCGTTAAACCATACAACAACAAGAGAAAGAACAATGTATATACAGGTTAGCATTGTATACATGCACGGAGCGTACTTATTGATAACGTCTGTGCTTGTCACGGTGATTGCCTTGCAGCTTGAGTGTTAAATTGCGTCCTTGCTTATTACTGGTCCCATTTCTTTGTTTTACATTTTTGAACATAAAGGTGTTTGTTTAATATAATTGATGTATTTGTGTCGAGGAGTATGTATCTTTACATTCCACATCATTACATGGATAAAACATTTTTGGAGCTCGATATTTGAATGATGTTCCCAGTTGATCTAATGGTCTGTCAATAACTGTGCAGCATCATTAAGTGGCTGTTCAAGACTCATCGTGTATGCGTAATGGTCAATATTAAACTTGAACTATCAATAGCATTGATTCTGTACTTGTAAAGACTGATAAAACATCGCTGTTCATTCCAAAATAAAATTTTGCTGTATGAAGGCACCGATGATCCTTTATCACCGCTGAAATTGACCTCACAATTATCTAGATCCGGTTAAGATAATATAAAATGTTGGTCATATTTTATGTCGTCAGTTCATTCATATCTTTAGTTGTACAGTTTATTTATAGCCATCCCCATTAAAGTTGTTACTCGTATTGGAGTTGGTGCGGCAGCTAAAACAGGGGATGCGCCGAAGTTTCAAACTTTCAGGCTGTATCTACACAGACGTTTTCGTTTGAAAACGCAAACGCTACACATACGAGTCTCTGATACTATTATATTTAAGTAGTTATGTTAGGTTTCTTGGTGAGGTACATAGTTGTTTGTAACAGCGTTGCTGATCACGAAATCAGCATGTGGCTCATCTCGAGCGTATGTAAGTGTCAACAATCATTGAGAACAATTGTAACAATGAAGTATTTCATTAGGTCTATAATTACAATCTCAAGTTAATCTCTTTATTTCAGTGGCAATATGTGCACTTTATTACCAAATTAAACTATTTTTCGTAGTTGAGATTCTTGCAAAAAATGACTATATTTGTGTTGTATTCTAAAAGATAATGTAACAGTCGTAAATGCATGTTTGTATGTGTTGTCTCCGCTACCTGTCGTTGTCTTGTTTTGTATGCGTTGTTTCCCCTAGGAATCGTACATTCAATTTAGCGTGGTTTTAGCCATCTGTTTATTTCTTTAGTCATTTACAACGCCTACATGTATAAAGTTTTTCTTGTAGCAACAATGCAAATCTTACCAAATAAGGTTGCACCTGCAAATTATACTTGCACGAGTTTGCCGATTGCTCGACAAGTTTCAAGTGTAACCGCATACGCATGTAATCTGTGCTTGTTATTGTTTCGGTTCATTTTGACTAACCCCAATTATAACTGTAGAATATAGTATTACTTTGATTTGTATGCTCAATTAGAAAGTTTGTAAAATCAAATACAAATTTAATGAAACTATCGTTTGTCTCCTTGCTTGTAAATTGCGTTATATTTCTATCACAACTCAATTGAATAACAATATATTGTGGGAATGAATTAGGGCAATCAATCAGTAATTCGTCAGTGATGCATGGTTACACACGCTATGAAGTAAATATAGATTACATACCGCTAGCAAGGGTCAAACATGTATAATGACAGGTAATATGTCGGTTGCAGCGTTGTGGCGTCTTTGTGTGAAATATGCGCTTGAGATACGATTATTTTGAATTCAAGCACACATTGTTCTGAGTGTTCCTGACAAGAGTAACCGTTTAACTTCATAGTAATGTCAGACACTGAAAGATTTTGTATTACACCAGAGTACTAGTGATATGTTCGTCGCCCACCAGAGTTATGTTGCTGTCTATAGACTTTTGTTCAGCGCATATAACGATAACGTTGGTGTGCTTACAGAGTTGAGAACCGAGAACTCTTTTAAATAAGTGAAAGGCCTTTTAAAAGAAACCATAACATTAAAAGATTGACATAACCAATGATACGTTCTTTCTGTATAACATTAATGTGGTATTAGCTCCAACAATAACTTTCCTGAAAACTCTCCAAACCATGAATAGTTGTCTGTAAGGATTTGCACACGAAAATGATAATACATGTGCATGCAGTTGAAGTCAAAGTTGCGCGAATCCTTTGTTAAAACTTTCATTGATCACAGTTAATTGTATTTTGCATTTGGTCGACACTACATTATTGCTGGGTCATCCTTGCACGCATAATTGGTTTTTACACTCGAATATTATGTTCGGCCAAACTAAGAACTGTTCCTAGCGATGACGGCTGAACATCAACGCAGGATGTGCAGACAATGTACTGATAATGGAAACCAGGCTTAAACAGCACACCTACATACAGATACTACAGTGTACAAATTTAAAAGTTGGAAAGTGAAAGCAATTATTTAAAGTGCCTAATGTTAGTGTTAAAAATGCGATAATACACAAGGAAAGCAAGACATGAACGTAACAAATGAAATCTATGAACACATGATAGATGTCTTGTTGATGTTGTGAGTACTTTTCACACAGAACCCTAAGATTTAATATTTGTTCTGTTGTGTTTCTTCGACACCGGTTCCCTGCCTGTTCGTCAGCGATTATTTCTTCTGCTTGTGGTTTTAGTATGTTCAAGATGATCTTCAGCATCACCTTACTCGCATGGCTGATCAAACTGATCATTTTGTAATTTGGGCACAGCTAGAGGTTGCCTTTTCAGGGGAGTGTTATAATCAGTGACTGGGTCCACTGTGTTCGCCATTCGCCTCTCTGCCAGATCTTGTTGCAAATGTTTGCTAGTAGCTCTATCACTGATTCCCCACATTCTTGATATGTTCAGCTAGGATGTTATCTACTCCAGCTGCCTTCCAATTCTTCAGTTCTCCTATTGCTGACTCCAACTCTTCTTTTAGAATGGGGACATCATCATCATTGGTGGAGTTTAGAATTTTAAACACCTCTGGATCTCCTGTGGACGGATGGTTATACTTCTTTACAATACTCAATCGATCTTTCTGCAATGCCATTTTTGTCTTGAATGGTACCGGCTGGTGAGTTATTTCACAATTTGGAATGCCTTTTTGCTATTATTCTTTATCAAACTGCTCTCTATTTCTGTGCACTTTTTTGCAATCCAATCTCCTTTTGTTTTCTTCACGTGTTTCTGATATTCTTGTTTATTTCTCGATATTCCACTTCCCATGTTGTGTGTCTGGTGTTTTTCAGGTCTCTTTGGGCATCACACAGATTCAGAATCTCTTCTGTAAACCAGTGTTTCTTATTTGGATGATGGAGGCCAATGATGTCCTTGGCAACTGTTTTCATGGCTGTGTTGAAAGTGTCAGTCATCACTTTAACATCAACATCCATCACAAGAAGTGAGCAAATTTTCATTCAATCGTGGTTTGGAATGACTTGCAGATGTTAGGGTCCTTCAGTTGTTCAAGGTTGAATTTGAGCCTGATTTTTTTTTGGTTTGTTAATCTTCATCAACCTCACTCGGAAGTTCGTAATGACGAGATCGTGATCACACCCAACATCAGCACCTGGGAATGTTCTTGTTGTTGCTCAATTGTTGCCAGAGCAGTATCGATGTTGAACCCGTATGTAGTTGATCTGGTTATGATGGGTTCCATTTGGTGCGTGACGTATCCAGAATGGTGATGCTTTATGTTGGCCTAGGGTGTCGGCTAGTACCATGTTATGTTGCTTGCGTACTCGAGGAGCCGTCACCCTCTTTCATTGGTAAGATCGTTACAATAAGGTCCAAAATGATCCTCCCAGTAATTTATAACATGTTTGCAAACTTTGGCATTCCAGTCTCCTTGGATAATGAGTATGTCTTTTTTACTTACCATGTTTGTTATACCCTGGATTTTGCTGTAGAACTCTATTTCTGCATCATCATGGTCAGTAGTTGAAGGATAGACTTGGATAATAGTGATGTTAAAAGGGGATGCTTTCAGACGAATGGAGATGATTCTGCTAGATATGGGGCAACATTCAAGACTTGATCCCTTAATGGCTTTGTTTACAAGGAAGCCTACTCCATTTATGGACTTGTCCAACTCTCCACTATTTCATAATATATGCCCATCTTCAGTTTGGTGTTCTCCTAGGGCTTTCCATCTTACTTTGCACTGTACCAGTATGTGCCGTGTATAGTGTTCCATCGCATGTGTCAGCAATTGCATTATTCCAGTTTGCGCTAGAGTTCTAATGTTCCAAGTGGCGATAGCAACATTGTTTCTAGCTCTGGTTTTATGCAAAGTACCAGTAGCACACTTTTGTCACCTGCGTCCTGGTGGACAATGGCATGCGCGGTCCTTGTTGACCCGGACGAAGAATGATATGATATAACTTCAGATTTGTCCAGCATTATCAATGGGTCTTGGGCCAAAGTTGTCTGGCAGAGCCCATCCCTCTCCAGACCAAGGAGTCACCATAAAGGGATGTAGTACATCGTCCAATTGTGTTACGGTCTCCACTCCAGATTGTCTTTTAGGGTTTACTTCCTTAGACTTTTGGCTAACCAAAGCCAACCAGCTAGGCAGCAGGAGACTCGTGTATGGGCGGGTTCGTCCATTTCCCGAGCACATAAAGCATCTGCCTTTAAAAATTAATGTATATCTATTCCTATTAAAGTTAATACTCGTATTGATGATGGTAGGGCCACTAAAGCATATAATGCCCGTACTGGCCGACTTTAGGTTCCGGCGTTTTCATTTACAAACGTAAACGATGCACAATAATCTCTGCTTCCATCGTACTCAATTATTATTCTTTGTTTCTACTAAGGCAAGATGTCCAAATGAAACATTTATCCTAGTGATGTTCCTTGCATAAACTGACCACATTTTTGTTTTATTCTATAACATAATGTAACAGTCGAAAAGTTAGCTTAGTATGAGTTTTCTTCATTTACCATCGTACATTCAATTTTACATGCTTTTAATCATCTGTGTTTATGTCTAGTCATTCTCAGCGCCTACCTGTATCAACCTTTTTCATCAAACAGGTTCGCAGGTGAAATTAGACTTGCACCGCAGATTGCGATCAGCAAGAAAAGTATGTTCGGCCTTCTTCTGTTACTATGCCATGAAAATGAAAATGTTTGTAATTATTTAAAGTTGGCCGTTTGCTGTTACGGCGGAAGGACTCCTCAATCACGATCTAATTTTACCCACATCAATTAATACATTTCCACCATTGCTGTTTGCTGATGACATTGGAGGAATATTTGCTTTTACTTTGTTAATATGTTCTAAAATTTAAACTTCGGTGTATTTCAACATTAATTCAGTGCTATATTTACACAGTTTTCATTTGTTGTGGCCAAATTAGGACTGTAGCTTTTATTATCTTAGTTTACTCTGAAAATGACAAATTTACATACTTCCGTTGGGATATACACATGACTGGCTTTTAAAAGACAATGTGGGGTAGAACAGCTCTTATAAAATTCGTGAAAGCTCAAGTTAATCCAATATTCTAGTAACGATGACTCCGCATATTATGACTTTGTAAGTGATTGCAACCGTTATTGTTCAATAATTCAGCAGCTGATAACCCAGTGTCGACGAAGAACAAAAAATGTTTCCTGTTCAAACCCGTTCAAGTCGAATATCGTGTCGACGCCTTACCGCGTATTCGATTCCAGGTCTGTTGATCTGCCCACTGTGACGCACGTTCATCGAGGATGAAGGCACATCGGAAGCGTTGCATTAATATGTTCATCTCAAGCAAATAAATTTCGTCAATAGGTGCACTACTGTAGCTGTCAAGTGCTAAAAAATAATAAATGATTTTTCCAGCTCAGCCACAATGCGAGGAAAACAATTTCCTTTCTCGAGTACATGGGCAAACAAATTTCATTTAGAGACGCTATTCCTACGGTACCTAAATCAGTCACTTTTGTAACACAAGAGCCACAGACGCCATCACAATTCGAATCAGAAAAATTAATCAAACTATGTTGACGCTTGTTTGCAATTTAGACACCGTTGTCGTCAACGACTTTAAGGATACAGAAGAGGCAGTATATTTCTCGCCCACTGGGCAGATTCTCCTATAATCGCATCTGAAACAAAAATAATATTTACTGTTACGTTTCTTTACAATTGTAAATTACACACTTTCAATGACATCCGTTTAATACCATGATCTTGTGAGATACAATTAAAGCAATCAATCTGAAATTGGTCACTGGTGATAGGTTACTTACGTTCTTTGAACTATGGTTTGCATTGTCAACACTACATTTCTGTTGAGACTGACCTACACGAAGAATTCGATTGTCCGCAGGTATATTATTATATTCGGTCAAAACAGGAGATGTCACCATAAAAATAATGTTATTGTGCATGATTTAATTGATGTGTTAACAACGTTTATGTCAATCAGTATCAGTATCAGTTTGACACAGCATTTATAGGATATCGAACTTGACACATAATACGGTTACAAAGCAAAGTTGATTATGTTCCTAGCAATACATGTTTTTCATATGCACCAAAAAGGATATTTATTCTCGATTATTTTGAAGTTAGAATAGCCTTATCAGATGCATCAGAGAGTATCGTTTGTTATAAAATACACCACGTGCACAAAATCACCACACTTAATCAAATAAAGTAAAGAACGTTCCGCGGTATTTCGAGCGTAGCATTAAAGTTGAAGATTTTTGGGTTATGTTTAATCAGCAAATGGGGTATCGAACTTTGAACGTTTAGTGCAATGACTGAGTATAAGGCTATATCATGTATTGTTATAGTTTAATGGTTTGAATCGAGGCACCCAGACATCTACAATCTGTAGTTATTGGCTTATTTATTGGAGCTTTAGTATAGTAGAGTGATGTAAACTAAAACTGGGTATTATTATTTAGTCAAAGACAACTAATTTATTATTGCCTCAAGATTACTATTTCAAAAATGACGTTATATTACAGCTAAAATTGAAGTTTATGTATGTATTCCTGATTAGTAAGTTATTAAATATGTTAGCGAATAAAACGATATATCGAATAACAACTAACACTGGCTTATGCCATTGACGTATGTCCCATGTGATATTGTTTATACAATGTTCACCCAATAAAAGTATTTATAAACTGCGAATTTGTATAAACGAGATATGTAATGCAAGCAAGATTATAGTCCAGTCATAAAAGGTCATCATCAAATTTTGCACCAAAGTGTGACCAAATGATAATTACGTAAGGTATCCCTTAGGTATCCTTAAACTTAATTTATAATATTCAATTCTAGTTTACGATATTAAAAATTATTATTTTTCATGAACTATGACCCTATACCAATGACACGATACGCTGCTCATTTTAGTACAGACATGTATGTAATCTTACCAGTTGTACCTTGTATCAAAACTCCATAAGAATAGGTAGCGTGGAAACTCTGTAATCTAATCTATATTTATGTTTAGGTGTCTATACATTTCTCTCTGAGAATGTAATGTCACACCTATTAGTAAATACTGTCATCGGTAATATAAGGATAATTCTGGAATTATTATTGCTTGGAGTGCATATAATGCAATGATAATTTCGATAAGGATGGTAGTTTACAGACTTACTGTGGTTAAAGTCCTACATAGTCAACATCACGCACATTGTATATGGAAATGGCATAAATTCAGGCCCTGTTGATGGATTTGTAGTGTTTAACAGGGGTCTGTTCGTGGACTTTTTTCTTCATTCTATACATTCACTGTCATATATCATTATCCAGTGTCTTACCAGTTGTATGCATATTATGCCCAAACATACAAATTCAGCCAAGTAACTGAAGTTGATGCTACTATCCAAGGAATAGAGAGGCGCTTTTTATATGTGAAATAATAGTTAACATGTAACAAACTGTAGAATAATGGTGATATAATCCAGGCGATTCGCACCACAACACAAAGCCTTTACTATTCAGATCCTTTACAGCAAACAATAAATATTAGCAACATCAATATTAAATTCACACAGTCAGTACGTAATCTAGGTGTTAATCTGGACAGTGTGATTGTAATTGGGATTTTTAACGTAGCTTCTAAAACATTCCGTCATATCGCTACGACGTCTGCAGTGTGGCAATTTTTAGTGATGTCTAGCACTGGGCCATCATGCGTCAGACATGTACCATGATCTCTCACCCAGTCACATTATTATGGCACAAGGCCGACATGATTTGTATGTTGATCACCAAGCGAGGTAGCTGTTGGCACCATTTTCGTATTTTTGAAGGACTCGGCCAGGGCTCGAGCCCAGACCTCCAGCTTTCGAGGCGGACGCTCTACCCGCTATGCCACCGGAGCGGTCTAATTTGGACAGTATTCTCGCATTGCACCAGCATGTCATGAACATATTCAAGGCTGCATTTCTTCAGCTGAGACGCATCAGCTCATTTTTGGAAATAATTTTAGCGACGATTTCCCTAAAACAGTTGTGCACTCATTAGCACTTTCAAGAATGGACTGATGTATCTCAGTTAGTCCTGATTCGTCTCAATATATACTCCAGAAAATTAAAAAAGTTCAAAACACAACTACTCAGATCATCCTTAGAGTATCACGATCAGAGTACACATCCCCGCTGCACTGTTCCCTACACTGGTTATCCATTCGATCCAGAATCAAACACAGAATGTATTCTCTGTGCTAGGTTTCACTAACTTACTCCAGTCCGACATACCTATCTGGCCTCACCCATGTGTACTCACGGGCAGAAACTTACGCTCCTCTTCTGACAATCGTATATTCCTTATTTCCACTATGAAAACGAAGCCATACTATGGACAACGTTCTTTTGCAAACTAGGGCCATGCAACGTTCAAGAAACTCATGAATTAGAGATATGCGGAAATATCCAGAATCGCCACAGTATTGTGCTGTAATTAATTCACTAAATGTGTACAATCATAACAAATCAGGAATATTACATATAAAAATCAAACATTAAAAAAGAAAGTAGAAAGAAATGTTCAGTTTCACAACACAATTTGAACAACCGAAACTCCACTTGGAAACATGTATGCCTTCAGCTCCCATTCTATGAATAAAAAACGCTTAATACAGAAAGTCGACTCATGGGACCTTCCATTTATTCACATATTGTTATTATTCTGCAGAGACATTTTCATTGTTAATGTTAGGTTTTATATGCACTGATGCACTGCGATTGATTATGGCTTTACTTAGATCATGATTGTAAACTATACTAAGTATGAGAAGATACCGAATGACATTAATACAATTTTGATTAAAATAAGGAAAACGTGCCCCATATGTTATAGACGTTAATCTCTGTTCCTTCGTTATTATTTAAATTTTGAAGGCAGTCGTTAAAAATAATTTTCAAATATGCCTAGCTTACAAAACAGTATAAAAGTTTTATATAAAGAGAGAGAGATAGAGAGAGAGAGAGATAGATAGAGATAGAAATAGAGAAATGAAGCCATCTGATTTCAATTTATCATCCATAACTATAGTATCATATGCTGTCTATTTATATTCCCAAAACTGATTTTCTAAATGACAGCTGATCTTTTTAAAAAGAAGTGGTATTCAAATATACATGAACCAAAGAAAACTAGCCACAAAACAGAATAATGTATAAATAATTGATGTATAAATATAGGAAAACATCGATACAGTAATTACCACACAAAACACATAGATATCGAGTATTACAACACCAAATATCGTACTTTAAACATATTTAAACATCAAAGTTCACTGTTTTCATTGACTTGAGTTTTGTTTATTCTTCGTATGACGAGCCATTGTCTCTTCAACATCTTGGTGGGTTGTCGAGTGTAATTTTTAACGGATTAGGCTGTTTTGTAAATAAAACACGATTTCTATTCGGTCTACATCATGGTGGCTGCATTTTGGTCACGACTTTCTTCAACTCTTGGGTGGTGTCAGGCATAGGGGTGGATTTATTTCCTCGAAACCACGTTTTATATATTTTCGCATGCACTTTCTCAGACCCGCAAGATGTCTTATAACTGATTGCTGAGATGTGTGTTCTGTCGAAGAATTTTCAATTCACCATGATACAAACCGATCTCATTTACTTCATAGTGTCAGTTATTACATGCATTACATATATTTTCTGCTTCGGTTCAATATCTTCATCAAATACGTTCGCATCGGACATATTAGTGAGATACATGTTAGCTCTTAGCTCTAGGCTCGTTTGTATCCAAACATAAGAAATATTCCTTCATGGAACTGGTGCCAGCAGTCACTTTTGTCAAGCAGAATATCATGATGCAACAAGACATATCATGATGCAACAGTTCCTAGGAATAGGTGGGTACGTTTGATTATATTTCAACTCATCAATGTTTGTATTTTGGTGGAGACGTCTCGAAATGTTTTTAACGCGATTCTTATGACGTTTCGGAAAAAACATCTTTTTTGATTTTCATGTAGAAAGAATTGTTCTATTATTAGACTTTGATGTAAACTTGGATGCGGGAAGGTGCCGTATTAACCTGGATATTTCGAAATCTTATCACGTAATAAACGCTAATCGCAGGCAGTCTGAGCCGTATAATACTGCTGCAGTTCTCGTACATCGACGATATATAGTTTCCGGCGCAAGCTCTATGCACTGGATACACGAAGATACCGAACTGGTGATGCGTGGAAATCCGTTAATGTTTGCACCGACAACGCTTATGTACCAACATATAATATGTGTGATCGCGGAGAAGCTGTTAGATATTCAAAGTCCCGCATGGAAGAAGTACCTGACTCACCTGTAGCTTTCATATCTTGTCATGCAAGCAAGCTTACTTGTCGCCCGTACATACATGTCTTATGTGTCCAGGATCATGATGTAACTGTTTGAGATGTTTGGTTATATCCATCCAAGATTGAATTCGCTGATATTGAACAGTATTCGCCATTGAAATCCCGTTACAGATTCCAGTCTCATCCATAAGATATTCCACTGCCCATGTTGTGTGTTTGGTGTTCCTTTAGGTCTCTTCAGACATCACACACATCTTATGTAACCCGGTGTTTTTCTTTGGGCGATAGAGGCCAATACAGTCCTTGGCAACTGTTGTCATGACTGTGTTTAAAGTGTCTGTCATCACTTTAACATTAAGATCCATCAGAACAAGTGGAGCAAATTTTCTTCCAATTGTGGATTGGAATGACTTGCAGATGTTAGGGTCCTTCAGTTGTTCAAGGTTGAATTTGAGCCTGATTTTCTTTGGCTTGTTAATGTTTTTCAACCTCACTCGGATGTTCATAATGACGAGGTCGTAATCACTCCCAACATCACATTTAAGTATCTATCGCATATCACGGTCTTCATAAATGAGCTCTATTGATATCAACGTTAAGTAAGATAATCGTGTCATATATTGAAAAATCGTACAGAGTAGATATTTTGTTCCATCAAACAATACTAATGTCTTTAAATTATTGAATTTCAAACGATTCCTATATCACGAAATGTTTTGGAAATAAGATATGTTAAATATTATTATTATTATTTCAATCGAAACAGAATCAATGGGAAAACAAGTGGTTTGCAACAAAAGGAAAAATACTTTTATTAAACGTTTTGATTCGGGCGTGAACTCACTGAAGATCCATTTCTAGAGTCGGAAAAGATTACAAACCTATATTCATTTGTTTACACGTATCTATAACGAAAATTGATCTTTAGAGAACACCATAAATGCGGCAATAAGTATGAATATAAATGTGTTTGAATCGTTTGCTTTAAAACCAGCATTTACTAGCAAAACGTTATTTTCAGTATTAAAAGGTTTCAAACTCAAGTGAAACAATTAACTTTATAATAGTGTCTATATTTGTATCAGTAAGAACTAAAAAAAATCCCTAAATATTCACTTCACTAAATTTTACATTCATTAGGAACCCGTCTTGACAACAAAATTACATTTGTTATCTGAGTCCCTGATAAGATGATGGTTCCAAAACTCATAGTTTCCTGTGGTAGACGCACACAAACACCTTGTGACAAGAGCAGTGGTTCATTCCGTTTGGAAATATTGCCTGATGTAGTATATATCAATCGCAAATAGCCGTTACAAATACAGATTAAGTCCTTCCAAAAAGAATCATGAAGGATAGTCCCTGGATAAAGAACGTAGGGGCAATGTATGATTAAAATTATCCTTAAGCTATCTGATAAATATCAAGGGAAACTCACTAAAGCATGTTATGTATGACAATGTGTATTCAGGCATGATGAAACTATACGTATAATGATCACCCTGGTTGTGTAACTGTCTTGATTTGTCTGAGATTGTGTCTTTCTTTCTGATATGATATAGTGAGTAATATTATTATTTATTCACATCTTAAGCAACTTTATTGAAGTCAAACATCGAGGTGAATTCATTTATCATTTAAAAAATATTTGCATAGAATTATTGATTGAAATTAGAAAGTGATCATACACTGGACGACTACATTGTTTTATAATTGTTATGAGTTGACTCAAAGACATTCTGGATTATTTCAGTGTTAGACATCAAAGCTATTGACAAATTATCACATTCGAGGTTATTGCTACATTTAAAGTTCTGGTATTGTGATACATTATAAGTTAAAGTTGAAGTTTGATGAACAATACCGTTAGTTATTCTTCAATTTTCGCTTTCTAATTTAGAGAAATAGATTATATCTTGAATTTTACAAAACGTGTCTGTGACTTTCTTTGTTATTACTTAGATTTTTACCACACGGTTATTATAATTTAAAAGCACAATTATGATGAGTTTCAAAGCTTACTATCAATTTCTGGTCTTAAATGATCAGGATAAATTTGTCCTAAGCAGTCATTCAATGCTGCCACAATATAAAATCTAACGACCAACACGTACGAATCAGGAACATGTCTGCATTTAGGTACATTTTATCTTGTAGTTATTTGTAATCACCTAGTTTAATCCTTGCGTGAATATAAGTAAGTGAAACATTAACAACATATTGTTACATATATGTGATATAAGTCATTTATATTTATTTGTATCGTTTGTTTGTTAGATTTAAATTTGGCATTTTAAGTTTTAAGATTCGTTCATTGAAGGGGGTGACCTGTACAATACAAAATAAATACCAGGTGTTGACCTCATTTCTGACCTGGTTTCAGAGCTGCAAACAAGTTTTCAAAATGACTGGTTGGTTCCAAGGACAAAATGGAGCTTTATATAAAGATCTTTCTGTTTTAGTTGGGTCATAAGGTGTGTACGTGATTCTTTGAATGTAAATTTCTTCTGATAGTTTCTAGAAGATCACGTAACCCTTTCCTGTTTACGGAAAATAGCTATATAAATTATGTTTTGGAGCGAGCTATTCGGTAATAGAAAACTGGGCTATTAGAATATAAAGTTGTGTAGTTTTGAGTTAATTTAAATTACCTTGTACTGGAAATTGTGTCAATTCGCTTGGATCAAGAGGAATTATTTTGTTATTTATCTGCAAAAGAATTGTGCTCATATAAATTTTATTAACAAGAACTGATTTCATGAACTGACATCGTCTTTCATATTGGATACTTTGCTGGGATTCAAACTTACAGTTATTTGGACATTTTATTGCCAGGACGTTTGCAATTTCTCAAGTGGATAATATTTTGAGTTAGTTTTGGATTAATTTTGGAATTGATTCTTGAAACCGTAAGTTTATTTTTTTTCTGTAAAATATTTGTACTCAATAAATTTTTTATTAAGTTTTTACAAGCTTGTTATTTTCACTCTTTCTATGTTACTGTTTATTCGAGCCTAAGCACGTAACAATATAAATATAAATATGTATATATATATATATAAATATAATATATATATATATATATATATATATATATATATATATATATATATATATATATATATATATATATATATATATGTATATATATATATATTAAATGTAACGTTTGTCATAATTGTCTCGTGAGCACTACCAAAGGCATTACATCGTTTTGTGTAATGTGCATCATATTTGAAGATCTGTTGATATACACCATATATATTAAAATATCACTACCATTGCAAATGATTATATTTGATAAGGACGGAACCTTATTGCTTCTACTTTTTTCCAAGAAGTTGTCAATACACCATTCACAACGAAGGCACTATATTCCAAATCATCCATGTATAGTTAGGTTAGACTTTGCCAACAAAGATGATCGTCAATTGAAAGAAATACAAATTTCAAAGCAAGTCTTACATTATTTTCTGCCAGAACGAGATTATACACTGGCGCTTGATACACATTGACTTTGTAGTGAGTCCATTTAAAAATGTAAGCTCCCAAATTCACTGCGTCTAGTTATTGACAATTGTTGTCAGTTTGCGGCAGAGGCTGAAAACTTGAAAAGTATCAACATAACAGCTAAATATGGTCTTTTTAGCTATAGTTAATGCTGGAAAACTACTGTAGAATATGACCCATATCATGGATCCTTCCTTTGACCTCACTTGTAATCTCTGTGCATACCTTTGCAGCATCTTTCTTTTTGGCAGCATGTTTGTCCAATCTGTGAATATCGAATAACACATAAATAGGAGAATGTTGTCGAACAGTATACCAACGCAATGTTAGGTAAACTTTAAAGAATGTTAAATTCTGATGCAAGTTTAGGTACAATAAATTATTTCATGGAATTTATCATGATATTCCAAGTGATTACAAAAGAGCAAAGGTATCACGCGCAAGCTACCCATATAACCGATTGAAGGCATTTTGAATGGCAAAGGACCACACTACCTGTATTATCATTTTGTGGGCCACCTAATACGCTTGGCGGGCCGCATATTGCCCTCGAGCAGCGTGTTTAAGACCCCTGTAATATAGCATACAAAAAAGAAAATGTTTCACGCACAAACTGCTCATAAGGTTGAATGAAGTCATTTTAATGGGCCCAAAGGCCGAACTACCTCTGTTATCTCTCATGACACCTTCTAACACCAATCATTTTGTGGGTCACAAAAATAGCTTGGCGGGCGGGCTGCATATTGCCTTCAGGCAGCAGGGTTGAGACCCCTGCACTAAAGCATACACCTGCACTAAGATAGCCTAGCATCATTCCAGTCCCTTTCATTTATAGTGTTAATACGCTTTGACACTTTCCTCCGAATTAAAATCTTTGAAAGCAAATTTCAACGAAAAGATTTTGCATAATATTACAATTTATATGTAACATATACACAATAGCATTGACTACATATTTAGATATGATATGAAATCGTTACATCCAACAAGGGTTTGACAAACATTCAAGTATACAGTTTGGCTGAGTCTTACGTACACGCCATCAACTCATCTTTAGCCTTTTTGTCTTGTAGATCTAACCTTATCCATCTGAATTGCTTCTCATTTACCGAGGAACATTACAATCAGAGAACAAACTTTTTAATGAAAGGAGAACATTATCCGACATACAGCTAATAGGCATACACCAAATTTGTACAAAGTCTTTTAAACACTATGTACTATTTTTATGAGCTTTATAAATAAGTATTTAATCTTCAGCTAATCAGTAATCATTAAACTCTACCATACCGTAAAAATGCACTTTACTTATATCAGTGTAAATATGAAAAAAATCTACATTACAAAAATATAATTACAATAATAAATGCATTTACGACACAAACATGTTGGTATCTAGAGAAGACAAACACGTACGGTATCGTCTATAGAACAAGAGGCTCCAAAGCGGTTTGTTACCCGCACGCTTAGGACGGATACATAATAGGCAGGAAGCAGTAAACGAGTGAACTTAAATAATTGTAAATACGATAATATTAGGAATTTTGTTGACATGTGATTTACAATTAAACGACAGCCACAAAGTATCTTCACCTGTATTTAGTTGCTTGTAAAGCAAAGTGGTTTGTTATCGGTAGTTTGATGTACAGTAAATACCGGTATGCACACTATGTGGTAAATGGCTCAGGGACAAAAGGTTTGTTTTGATCACTAATGCCAATGATTTTTCTAATACATACCGACTCTCAAATATATTGTTTAATGAGATAATGTAGTGGAAATGTTTTCTGCTCAAAATTAGTATTGTCATAATATTTGAACAATGTCAAAGCTCCATTCAATTATATTTGGCTGCAGTAATTCACGATACCGGTAGTTGAAAAAAACACAAAAACAATACAAAATCATAACAAAATTACGATAACTATTTATCCAAAAGTAGTTAATAACCAACCACTCAGTATATCATGGAGTAGTGATTATCTATAGATCCGCTTGAATATATCATGGAGAAGTGATTAACTATAGATCCACTTGAATATATCATGGAGTAGTGATTATATATAGATCCGCTTGAATATATCATGGAGAAGTGATTAACTATAGATCACTTGAATATATCATGGAGTAGTGATAAACTATAGATCCACTTAAATATATCATGGAGTAGTGATTAACTATAGATCAACTTAAATATATCATGGAGTAGTGATTAACTGTAGATCCACTTGAATATATCATGGAGTAGTGATTAACTGTAGATCCACTTGAATATATCATGGAGTAGTGATTAACTGTAGATCCACTTGAATATATCATGGAGTAGTGATTAACTATAGATCCACTTGAACATATCATGGAGAAGTGATTAACAATAGATCCACTTGAACATATCATGGAGTAGTGATTAACTGTAGATCCACTTGAATATATCATGGAGTAGTGATTAACTATAGATCCACTTGAACATATCATGGAGAAGTGATTAACAATAGATCCACTTGAACATATCATGGAGTAGTGATTAACTATAGATCCACTTGAATATATCATGGAGTAGTGATTAACTGTAGATCCACTTGAATATATCGTGGAGAAGTAATTAACTGTAGATCCACTTGAATATATCATGGAGTAGTGATTAACTATAGATCCACTTGAAAATATCATGGAGTAGTGATTAACTATAGATCCAATTGAATATATCATGGAGTAGTGATTAACTATAGATCCATTTGAATATATCAAGGAGTAGTGATTAACTGTAGATCCACTTGAATATATCATGGAGTAGTGATTAACTGTAGATCCACTTGAATATATCATGGAGTAGTGATTAACTGTAGATCCACTTGAATATATCATGGAGTAGTGATTAACTGTAGATCCACTTGAATATATCATGGAGTAGTGATTAACTGTAGATCCACTTGAATATATCATGGAGTAGTGATTAACTATAGATCCACTTAAATATATCATGGAGTAGTGATTAACTATAGATCAACTTGAATATATCATGGAGTAGTGATTAACTGTAGATCCACTTGAATATATCATGGAGTAGTGATTAACTGTAGATCCACTTGAATATATCATGGAGTAGTGATTAACTATAGATCCACTTAAATATATCATGGAGTAGTTCAACAATTTATGCTGCTCATTTTTATGCACTGCCTTTTTTACAAATTTACACTGCTCATTCTTTTGCACTAACTTTATTGTTCTCAAATTTACACTGCTCATTCTTTTGCGCTGTCTTTGTTGTTCTCAAATTTACACTACTTATTTTTCTGCACTGCCTCTGTTCCAAAATTTACACTGCTTATTCTTCTGCGCTGTCTTTGTTGTTCTCAAATTTACACTACTTATTTTTCTGCACTGTCTCTGTTCTAAAATTTACACTGCTCATTCTTCTGGACTCCATCTGTTTAAAAATTTACACTGCTCATTCTTCTGCACTAACTTTATTGTTCTCAAATTTACACTGCTCATTGTTTTGCACTTCCTCTGTTCCAAAATGTACACTGCTCATACTTCTGCACAGCTTCTGATGTTCTAAATTTATACTGCTCAGTCTTTTGCACTGCATCTGCTATTCTAAAATTTACACTGCTCATTTTTCTGCACTGCCTGTGCAGCTCTGCATATATGTTAATATATAGTAGTACCTCATGACATCACAAATGACATAACATTATACAATGGTAAGGCCTCCAAATGTATACCAAAGTGTCTTTTATGACACTCTTTTACAGTTTAAATAAACTGGTCGATAATTTAATCTTTTGCTCACCTTGGTTTGAAGAAGAGAACTCATTTAACTCATTTCGTAAATTTAATTAGCAAATATGTACAACTGACAAACTTTAGGGTATTAAAAAAGTTTCTGCTTGCCCTTGAATTATTTGAATTTCCAAAAGAATTAAATTTGATAATTCACTGAGTGAATTATGAAAGATGTTGTTTTTTCTTAATGCCTCAGTACACATTGCTATCATTATGATCATGATAAACTTTGATTACCTTGTTTGTATTTGGTCTCTTGTTTGGCCTGGTTAAACAAGTAGCCACCTGTCACATAGGAATACCCATTTAAAAATTTTATCACATATTTTTTTTAGTTTTTCTTCTTTTATGTCCTTTTTTTGTTGCTTTGAATTAGGAAAGAGAATAATGTTGCAGGTACTACTGATATTTCCAGTTTGAATAAACACAGCAAATCATACTACACCTCTCCCTCGATAACTCGCATGTAATGGGGTCCACACAATAAGCAAGGTGTTAGTTACTGAGGGACCTCTAAAAATATTTTAAAATTAGCTTTGACATTGAGAAAACTGGGGGGGGGGGCATTGTTTGGGAACTGGGCTATTTCATGACTGAATCCTTACTTTACAATCATGTTGATAATAATTTTCAATAACGCACTTTTTCTAATGAAGTTGTGAATCATTCAGTTTAAATAATATTTATTTACAATGTCCAACATGTAAAACCATTACATATATGCAAAAAATCTTTGCATTATTACATCACTGCTTTTTGTTTTCTTGAATAGTCTGGTTCCCATAGTAGTGTTTCATAGGATTCCACAGAGCAGGGAACTAAACTAACTGTTGATACACCACCAATCAAGATTTCTTTTTTCAGAAACATGTGACATTTATTTTGTGAGACAATCATCTATGTCAAAAGTCAATTTTTGTATTGTTCAATTAGTACAATATTGACGTTGTGATTCGTTGGAAGTAATAATAAAACTACATATCATCTTTGAGAATATTTCTAAGTGCCAGTACAAGAGATTTCTTTGAAAATTGCTTGCCCACCATGGTACGTATCTGTGAAATCAAGTTCTTTATTTAGTGAAGTATTCATTTCACTTGGCTCCCTTGATATCTTGATCACAGTTATGAAAGAGTGTAAATTTAAGGTAGTTTATGTTACAAACACAATAACATTTGTAATAGTGTTCAATTGATAAAATTAAGTGAGTTCACCCAACATACAACAAGGGCCACTAGATTTAGATAGTTATTCGTGCCTAATAACATTTCTTTTATTCCACATCCTTTATTGGATTCAAAAGACATAATTAACATGATAATACAAAGCAGGCAAGCTTTTAATTCTGTGTAACAATAAAAATAATATTTTCTACAAGTCAGTTATCAAAACACAGTCGGTACTTATATATGTTCTCAGAGAAATGCTTGTGGACATAGCTGTTATGGTAGATTGATGCATTTGATGTTTAATTACAAGAAGACACATTTCCTTTACGACAATTACAATTAAAGGAAATAAAAGGTAGAACTAAAATTTCAATTGATTAAAAAATTATTTAATTTGTATTTTTCTATCAAAATATTGCCTTCACTCGATAGAAATGACATTTTCCTTGATCAAAATTTCCTTACATATCCATAATTGCGGTGTACTAAGACTGTTGTTTGGAAAGAAAATGTCAAAGTTGTATGACCTTTTTTTAAATTTGACATTTCATAATGCTGATTAAAATTTCCAGCTCATATCTACCATTTTCGATGAAATGTTGTATCATAGTTTATGTTACCAATTTTGAACACGATTTTCTTTCAGTTCAATAAATAAGAATCAGTTTTTGGGGTATTTTCTGGTTTAAAAAAATGGGATCCATGTCTGATCCCACATTATAAGTGGATTTGTGAGTTAAGAGGACACAAGTCATCGAGGGAGTGGTGTAAACAGCTGCATTGTCACAAGAGATACCATGAGAAATCAGTTACTTCAATACACATATTGCTAGCCAATACATTGAAGCGCCAAAAAAAAAATGAAAATATGCTTGTTCCACATGAATAATGGATAGATTTCATTTTGTGTGTGGTTCAACCCATTTAGTGAAATTTGTTTGTTTTTTACTCAATACTGTATAGTGATATATTATTAATTATGGTACATTGCTGGTAAAGTATGGTTATTTTACTAATTAAAAAAGTCGAGAAAAAAAAAACAAAAAAAACCCACTCAGTTTGAACGTAGATTTGGTATGTTTAGAGCTCAAAACTTTATTAAACATATAAAACCCAAGTTCCTTGCTGTCTAACCTATACATACTGAAACTTCAAGCTTTACGTTTTTGAGCAGTTTGCCACACAATATAAATTAAATATCTCACTCCCCTTGTTGTTTTGTGTGTGTATGTGTATTTGTGTATGATGGTGTATGTGTGTGTGCGTGTGTGTACATCAAGAATATGTATCAATTCTGCTCTTGAAGTATCTGCAACTAAGAAGAAGTGCTAAAGATATGTAATTTGGACATACTTTTGAACGATCAATCCACTTATGTTATTGATAGAATGAAATTCGAAAGTGTGTGCTACGGACTTCAGTTTAATGATTAGAAATAAATGTGTTAAGACTAATCGGCATTTTTTAATGCAAAACCTCTTTTTTGGATTGAGGACTGGTCTGATTTATATGGTGCTTTCATTATACAATGGAGTATCATTACATCATACTGATGGAATATTAGCAAACTGTGTCTCTCCGTCAAACCTGTGTAGGAATCACGTCGCCGTTATAACTAGTCATACGGTTGTTCTAACATTTTGTTTTCGAAAATGTTGTAATTATAAGCGGCCTACATTCTAAGAACTTAGGAAATATGTTCACTACAAAGGATGCACATTATTCATAGAAAGCACGAAATCATATTATAATAAAATATGGACTAAACATAACAATATTAATATGGAGAGAAGAGGGACCCAGTATGAAAGGGTTCTGTGCAGGAATCGTGCACTCTTCATTACTGTTCATAAACTATACTACCCACGGTTAAAAAACTTTGTAAATATTTGCATTAGTTACTAGCATTCTCATGTGTGCTATATATTAAAGGGTTTTACAGAATTTCAATAGTAAAAAAGTGTAGAATTTGTGAAGAGTCCGATATGACTCGTGCCTGTTTCCATCTACGTTCAAGCACTATGATATGAACACGAATTTGAGTCACACACGTATTCCATAACATATTACATATGGCTAAATTTAGTAACAGCCAATCCAAAATCTCAACCAGTTTCTTACTCTGCTCTAGAACTGTTAGGTCAGTATGTATGTATGTATGTATGTATGTATGTATGTATGTATGTATGTATGTATGTATGTATGTATGTATGTATGTATGTATGTATGTATGTATGCCTGACTAAGCACGTATGTTTACTCCTTATGGTTGCTGTTGTTGTTGTTGTAGGGTTTAACACTTTGTTTCAGCACACGATAGGCAATGCATGACAACCAATATTATTGGGGAAGTAAGAACCCAGGAAAACACTAGGAAAGAACCACCGACCCACGAGAAGCTACTGGCAAGCTTTCTCACATAACTACTTTAGCCGAATCTTAGACTCGAACCAACGCAGACAGATATGAGATAGCAGTGATCTTTAACGGAGAGCGTTTTAGACCACTCGCCCACTCGGGGACCCTACTCTTTATGGATTTGCGAACCTTAATCGAGATACAATAACTTGTACAATGTATGTATTAAAGATGATAATAGTCTCATTATTAATAATTTGATCCAGTAGAAAATGACACGAATTTAAAAAAGTCGAAAAATGGCACGAATTTTGTACAATAGAAAATGACACGACTTTACTACAATAGAAAATGTCAACTATGGCACAAAATGGTCAGAGAGAAACAACAGCATGAATATATATATATATATATATATATATATATATATATATATATATATATATATATATATATATATATCATCCACCTGTAAACGATATAACGACTCTAAAATAGAAAAAGCGCATTATTAAAGACACAGTAACATTTGGAATATTAATGGAAATAATGTGTTGTTAGCAAACATGTAAAGATCACTGCATGTGAATAATAATTTAGAGGCATCATGATAATACAGAAAATTAAAATCTTAAAAGTTGCAGAGTAAGCGAAATATATCAATGCAAGAAAAGCACATAACACATCATAAACCAGTTAACAACGTCATTTATTTAGTGATAATATTTTAATATGTACATTTTAAAACAAAACTTCTAAGTTTTCATGCACAGAAAACAATATCATTCAATGAAGACATGCTAAAGAACATAACCATAAATACTTTACGAAATATCTTGCCAAAGCATCGACTTGTGTTATCTGCCAACTTAAATGTGGACATTATTTTAAAGAAGCTTCATACAAACTTAGAGTATATTTGGTCCTTTAGCAATTTTTCAACTCTTTTCGCAAATCAAAGTTTTGAGAAATAATTTATCAAGATGGATTAGCAATAAGCTTTCAAACTATCGTACTAATTTCCTGCGAAACCTGTTTAGTTGCATGTGAACTATTACAGTCATGACAGAAGGTAAAGTCGTCTTGGGTTAGATGGTGACAATATACATGAAAGTATCAATAAATCTGAGGTCACTTTGTCAGATATATAGATAGAGAGAGACATAGAACGACAGAGGAATAAAGAAGCATCAAGCGAACGAAACGCATGATGCAATAGACTCCATTTCACCTGATGTTTCCCTGATATGCAATCGCACATTTGAATAGTGTATTAGTTTGGTAGAAAGGAAATCATTTTTACAAATAAATTTGACATCGATCATACCATCTAGTAGTTATAAAGTGAGAAGTGTTAGATTGTGTACACTTATATTGATCGTGTCTTCTAACCCATTGAGGTGAAGTTTTTGAAAACGCCGTTGAATCTGTGATGTATTATTGGTGTGTAACGAAGTATGTTATGCTCATAATGTCTTGAGAATAGATCCATAGTTTTACTTGTACAGGTAATCCAGTAAGGATTACATTTTACACTGTTTCTGCTTAACTACTGCGAATTCACGAATTAATACATGCTGATTGATATGATCCTAACGTAATTAATATGCCGGTATTGAACTGTATAAAATGTAGCTCCTGCGATAAATCCGTATGACTTGAGGACGAATTTCACAGCTGCGATTTGCGCTAATCGAAGTTTCTCGCTGGTAAATGATGTGCAATTTCCTCTCATTTCATCTGTTAATAAAGGCATTGTGTGTAATATAATTTATCAACATGTTAGCATTTTATGTGTGCACGTGGCATACGTCTTAATTAGACTTTATTTGTACTGGTCGAAATAATGGTGTCGTTTCAGTATAATGGATGGAAACTTTATCGATGCTTACATGTGTCTGCATTCCACTTCAAAATTATTGAAACAGTTTATTGGATGTCGTTATTGGTATGATATTGCAAGTTGAATTAATGGTCCTTCAATAAATATGCAACATCGTCATCAAGTGTCTGTTCAAGATCCATATCCTATGTGTAATGGTAAATCTTAAACATGACGAACGAAGGCAGTTCAATACCTGGCGTTACGTATTTAGACAAGTCTATCGCTGGTCATCACTGTCAATAATGCTGTGCGTGTATCGGTTCACGGACCATCGGCTTTCTTTCTGAAACCCATTTATGTTGTATAAAGACGTTTGCCTGGTGTTCCCGTGATCACAGGTGCTATTTAGCCCCACCATTAGATCCGGTTAAGATGAAAAATACGCATACATACTGTAAATGACGCTTGCATTCCTTGATATTTAGGTGGAAAACCTACCCTTAATTATGTACACTTATCAATCCTAACAAAATATATGATTGCTTTTTTAACTTAAAAAGTTGACTCGTGAGATGAGTGAAGACTAATTTGGATATGTTGGTCTGTTTGGTACTGATTAATCTAAATCAATTCAGAATTTCGTACGTCATTATTGATTTGCCGATGATAAGCTGACGTCCAGACATATTACATTTTCTAAGCGTATGAATCTCATAAAGCCAGATATTGCAATTCAGACACTTCTAATATATTTGATTGCATAATTGATGTACAACTTTTTTTCGCTCACGCAATATGATAAATGATTCCCTGCTACTGAATGATATATTATTTGCTTAACATGACTAATTATGGGCTTGTTTCAAAATGCAGAGTGTTACATGCCAGCATTTAATTTCACAAAAATATATGGGATTATCTCTTGACTACGCGAATTATCCTTGGAATCTGTCTTATCTTGAGAACCTTTGGTAAGCATCTACGTCCGCAAGAGAGTGTCCCAGCTTTTCCTGTATCAAGGTGATGTCAGGAGATGAATGTAGAAAGGCATTATATTTACATGTGGATTCCAGATTATTCATCCCAAGTTTGGTTCTGGACAAGAGGTTGACTTTGCATTTACATAGAAAAGTAACTTCATTATTACTTAAGATGATTATGTACTATATTGAAGTCATTGTACAACAGTAGGACATGCATACTACCACATTCACAAGCCAACAACTTGAATATCAAATATAAACTTTAAATCTACTATGTTAGCTTAATTCCATCTACATTTTCTATTGGCATGAATGCTTTAATTTCAAACAATATGTCGGATAGACATCAGTCAACACACCCATTATCTGAATATACAATAAGAAATGTATACATCATATGTTATATTTGTTCCATCTACTATTGAACCTTTGTATGAGTCACATGAAGTTTCATCACCAAGACATACAGCTACATGATTGGGCCGAATCGCATATTTCACTTAACATTGATGATTTAGTTTCAAACTATACACCAGAGGAACATCCCTCACCACATTCGTTACCTTTGTTCGTCACAAAAACAACTTCCTTGCTCTAATTTCCAGATTGTCTCAACACGGGACAAAACAACAACAACCCGATATATTGATCGATTTATATTGGTGATCAGTAAAGTATAAAATAAATTTTTAACCTGAATGCCATGATTCATAGGTCAGCAAAGCATATATTGCAATATTAATATTAAGTTCATATTTTTTTCTATATTAATGACATGTCTAATTCAATAACTTGCATCACAACCGCTGTTAGGTTTCACTTACTTAGGCGTCATAATCCAATATAAATATTATATGGTCTAAGCGAAAAATAAATCATCTTAATTTTATGAACTGCCGTTAGATTTATTGACTGATGGTGTCTTATATATAGTTGTCTGTCATTAGATGTATTGCCTGATTGTGTCGAAATAACGTGTCCTGTCGAATTACTTATAATAAAAACCAAACTGTAATAAGTATGCTACAACTCGGGCACCTGTGATTGACTGCTTTGCATTATATAAAATTCCCATTCCATTGATATGGACTAAGTAGATAGCTCAAACATCATCTCATATTGACTTTAAATTTGTGTTTTGACAGGAGTATGGTAAGCATCTATATATATATATATATATATATATATATTACGGCAAATATATGTTTGTAAGTTAGGGACTAGAAAAAAATGCCATAACATATAGAAATAGTCATAGCAGCATGGTTAATTCCAGTTACATCAAAATTAAACTAAATTTGTATTCTTCATATCTTCATTTATTTGAAAAATATGATCATCCTTTTACTGCATATAATGCAAAATGTATGGAACGTTGCATTTGAACAGTTATCAGCATATCACGTCTGTTGTAAATAGTTCTCTTTAGCAGGAACAATTCTCTCACCAGATTAAAAGAGTAGAAAGCATATTCAGTCAACAATAATCCTTTCCGAGAACAATGGTGATATAATAAATGTATCTAGTCGGGAAGTCTTAAGATTCAGCCCGTGACTGGACCACTGAATTCTGGGTAAAGATGTAAGTGCGCATCAATTCAAATATATCAGTTACATTTCAATAGTTTCCTTATGTAGCACATATGTAATTAAATTAACGTCATTAGACTTTTATTTACATAATTCCTCAACTGCCTACGGTTCCTAAGTAAAACAATTGTTTTATATACAATCTTACTTGAATAATTATGGTGGACATAAAAACAAAATTTGCCTGCATTGGCAGAGTCATTGTTTCTGCCGTACGTTTTTTATGGTCGTCTTTCATTTGAGTTTATTGACGCTATGTTAATCCGATCAGTAAATGCTATTACATCCATTAATAGATTAAAGCTGTCCAGGAAAAGTGTTAAAGCATATGGTATGTGATAGTATATTGCTATATTATTATTATATTATCTTATATTTAAGATCAATGCCAAATATTGTTTCTTGTAAAGTCTCACTATGAAGAGAGTTTACAAGGTCTCGTAATCTGTTTTGACAATGATGTGATTCCCTCATAAAATGAAATTTACCAATGCCATTGTGTCCAGTGATTAGCACAGGCGAATATCATGAAACACGAAGAGCACTTTTTACCGTTTAGAAATAATGCCTGATGCACTGTGTACAAATTTCAAACTGCTTTTGTAATCAAGATTGAGACCTCTGAACAACAATTTTAAACATGTTAGTGCAGTTATGGGAAATGTATATTAAAACTCTCATCAACGCAACAGAGAAAATTAGAGTGCAAAAATTCTTCCAAGTGTTGATCCCGGTGAAATAGTTGTATTTCAAGATCGTCAGGGTAAAATGAATGCTAGTAATGTTTCCCTTGATGATATTTTAGTTAAACGACGAGACGCAGCCGAAGGCGCCATCACGGTATTTTTCGATCAGGGTAAACTCAAACCAGATGTACTTATGTCAACGTTTGCGAAACGAATTAGCGATTTAGAACCATTAAAAACTCTACGCGATGAATACAACGATTATATAATTACATTTTATAAATTACAAAAATCCATCGTAGATAACATTGATAAATCCGTAGTAGAATTTTTAGGTAATCCACCAGTGACCACACCAAAACTCACAGAGATAAAAAATTCTATGTTGGAATTTCCATCACTTCAATCCAAATATTGAAGAGCACGTAAAGCAGTTTTCAACGTTTCGTAAAAACATTGTGGATAAATTTCTTGGAACCACATTAGATAATCTCTACATAAAACTCCTGGATATTAAAAAATTCATCGAAGATACGAAAATTTCCACCGAGGCAATCAAAACTGATGCAGCGAGGATGATAACAATCATTGAAAAAATAAAAATTCCTCATTTGCGTGGACTCCTACGAAAAATATATTAAATATCACTGAAACCGTCAAAGGTATTTATCGATTAACACTAGTGACACCGACTCAGTTTAATATTTCATGGTCGAGTTCATCTGGAGTCAACAATACGATATCAACAATCATCTACAAGGACACAGTTGAACGGTTCACGATAACATCCACTGATAGAAATTTAGCCAGGGTTTCAACAACATGGTACGTGGAAATCGTAGTGGATTTAAGTAAACAATAGAACTCTCCCGCGACGCTTTTTTTTACGATGAAATTGCTAAGAATTTTAAGAAAGCCTTAGTTTGCCTTGTCGACGCTTCTATTAAGCATTTACGATTAAGCCTTAGTTTGCCTCGTCCAAGCTTCTAAAAGTTTCTGAGACACGCCTCCTCTGCTGCTACCAGTATCAAACTTTGCTTTACAACTGTTAGTTCCATTTTATGTATGTATGTATGTATGTATGTATGTATGTATGTATGTATGTATGTATGTATGTATGTGTGTGTGTGTGTGTGTGTGTGTGTGTGTGTGCGTGCGTGCGTGCGTGCGTGCGTGCGTGCGTGCGTGCGTGTGCGTGCGTGCGTGCGTGCGTGCGTGCGTGTACGTATGTATATATGTATGTATATGCATCTATTGATCCATATATCGATATCTGTATAATTATATATCCATCAAACGCGTACAAAACACGCCTGGTCAACAAAATAAGATCAATGTGTATTTGGCAATGAAGAACGACCCTATTCTTTGACATCACAAAGTTCATTCATCACCAAGGCAGGGACTTGAGACTCTTAAGCTGCTCTTTCGGTCTTCGGATAGAGCATTGCTGTTTTCTTAATACTAGAACCTGAGGCTGCAATATTCCTTTTCTCATTTTACTGATTTTAACTATCTGCAGTAAACGCTTTTACAAGCATCGATCACTAATATTAAATTTAGTTATTTGGATAGTTTAATTATACCGCTGCCTTACTTGCGTGATAGGATATTTCATGCCATCATCATTCGATACAGGTTTGATTTCAGAGGTGGTACTGAAGAGATTGCGACACTTGGAGTACCAGTTAATTAACATATTTCGGTCTTACCTATACTAATGTTAATATTCATGCTGCTAAACTTGATTTGTGGAAAGAAGATATGTGTACAGTTTAGGTAAACAATAGAGGAACTATTGAAGTACATGTTGTGATTTGTTTGTCAAATATGGTTGCTCGTTTAGGCAATCCGGGTCAACGTATTGCTACGGCAGCTGTAATGCATGATATATTATTATACATTTGGAGGCCACATTATAATTTATAGCTGTTGTAAATGGTATTCAACCTCTGACATTATATAAATAAGGGATCAGTGAAACGTATTTTGAATTTGCATCCCTTCGATATACTTACTGATCTCGTGGTTAAAAAGGCATTGATATTGTTGCACATTATGTTGCTTCATAGGCAATCAATCCAGAATAACGTAGGAGTTCAGTGTCATCATAGTACACGCTTGGAAAATCCCTTTATCTTTGTTATTATCTAGAATCATCGCCAAGTGTATTGATCCAATTCTCAGTTTTATATATTTTGGATATATTTGTCAAAGTAAAATCAAGAGAAACATATGTTTACCACATGTGTGACCGTATCTTTGGTAGAGTAGAAATGGCACGAATTTGGTACAACAGAAGATTACAAAAATGGTACCAAGTGCACTGAACTTGCAACATTATGTCATTCAGTAACCAGAAAGAAAGAGTTATGTGGTGTCTCGTACACAATATTACATGCTTTTCAAATGGTTGTCCCTTTCATGCTGAAAATCAAACTGCATCTAGAGGGTTTCTGAAAATATCAGAGCACACATGTGCACTCCATAAGGATCACTACTTACACATTTTTTCTGGAACAATATGTATGTATGTATGTATGTATGTATGTATGTATGTATGTATGTATGTATGTATGTATGTATGGATGGATGGATTAATTTAGTAGGTATTTTCAACGTTTTTACGTAACGCACATAAAAGAGTATTGTATACATGTATTTTTTCCAAGGCAATACTGTAAAGTTCTGTATGTATTCGCAATTCAGGTTTGCGAATAAGAAGACAGCAAATGTGTGTTTTAATCGTCAGATGTACTTTTTTTCGCTGTTTTGGTGCATGCATTCATTCATCTTGTACTGCATTTTACTTTGTATTTCAATTAATGTTTTAGTAGTCTTATGACAATATTTTTAAAAATACATATAAACAAGAGATAACTATATTTATCCGGTGTCCATTAGCGTATTGTGATGTCCGTCAATCGAATGCCAATTGTAAGCATTTCTTACAGCAAATAAAACATGATCTTATGGTAGTGCGTCTAAATAACGATATTATATTAATTGCAATTTTTATTTCTTTTTAAGTATACAGTAAGTATTTACATTCACCAAGAACATGCATAGTGACGTTACGTAAGTAGATACAGCTAAGTTTATTAAGGTTCATCAGGCTTAATTTGTTTTGCAAATATGATTGCTGTGTTAGTTGACGTATCATCTATGTAGTTATCTGTGACACAAATCGTGACAAATTGAGACAACAGTTGCTACCTGTTAATTAGATAATGAGAAAATCAGTGGCACTAATATGATGACAATTATTGTCTCTTCTTTTTCTTGTGAGTACTCAAAAGCTAGATTTAACGACTTAGTTTGGTACCGATTATTAAATTAAGCAAAGATTATTCCAAGCTAAAACAGTATTAATACGTATCCTAATGAATGGCCAAAATTAAATGTTTGCTTCTTAAAATACCCATTATAAACACATTTAAGTTCGATTATAATTGGCCTAATATAGTACAAGAGTGCGTGGCCACAAAACACGCCTAATAAAATAGTTGACGACAAAACTGATTGGAATAATGCTATGCTTTTCAGCTTGTACTATTACATTTTGGTCCCTTACATTTGAACCTCTCTCTCTCTCTCTCTCTCTCTCTCTCTCTCTCTCTCTCTCTGCAAACACACACACACACACACACACACACACACATATATATATATATATATATATATATATATATATATATATATATATATATCATATGCATAACAAATTCGCTTAGTCAGATACATAACATGTATTTGTCAATGAAGAAATAATTGAAGAGATTCGTACCCAACGCCCTTGAAAACACAACAAGCATTATGGGACAAGTTATTGACCTATGATTCTTAAATTGTTCTTTCGATCTACTCATATATCATAGCTCTGTTCTTAATACCGAAAATTTGAGACAGTATACATGACACGAATTTGGAATAGCACAAGATCACACGAATGGATCGCTTCTACGCCAGAAATAAATATTCTGAGAATTAAATTAAACTCTAAATTCGGAACCAAAATGCAGTATAAATAATTATAATTAAATTTTAGTACAGTAGAATGTCAGATATTTGTAACAACACAAGATCACACGAATTGTACAAATGGTAAAAAAAATCGTAAAACTTGCTACATCATTAATATATACTTTTTCATTAGCTTCTACACCATAAATAAATCATATGAAGAATACGCAATTACGTATTGACTACTTCTCTGCTAGAACCACGATTAACTTGCCCATGGCATGCGACATTGTGCCATTGATTATTACATATGTCTAGATCTTCCTTTACTAGTCGAAATAATGGTGTGAGTTCCATATAATTGATGGATACTTTATCGAGATTGATGTGTATTTGCATTCCACTTCATTACTGGTCGATATGTGCATGTTGTTCCAATTTGATCTAATGGTCTGACCATATATATGCAATATTATCAACATGTAGCTGTTCAGAATCCATCACGTATATATAATGGTAAATCTTAAATATTAAACACGAATACAGTTCAATGCCAGACGTTAAGTACTTGAAACAAGATTGTCGCTGGCCTTGAATAGCATTGATGTTGTGGGTTGAAAGGTTGGTGGAACATCGATGTACTTTCCAAAACTCAATTATGTTGCACAAATTCACAGGCTATCTTTGTCTCGCCAGTGATATTGAAACCTACCCTACATCCGGTTAAGACGAAATTTACGATCTGGACGTAAAATGTAAAGTTTACTTTCATCGAAACCATTACAGATAATAAAAAATGACAGTCATTGTTATGGCGTCATTTCATTATCGTTCTTGGTTGATCATTGTTTTCAAAGCTATTCCTATTAATGTTAATACTCGTATTGATGATGGTTAGGCCACTTGAGCATAGGATGCGCCGTACTTTGGGTTTGTATTTACTTCGACATTTTAATTTATCAATGCAAACGATACACACGAGTCTCTGCTTCCATCGTACTCATCTTATGTATATTTAGTTTTTAGCTAAAACAAGTCCAAATGAAACTATTTGTTCTCATGATGTTTCTTGAAAAAATTGACCACAGTTTAGTTTTTCTTTTATAACATAATGAACCATTCGAAAGGTCAATGTAGTATTCGTTTTCTCCATTTACCATCGTACATTGAGTTTTACATGCTTTTAATCATCTTTGTTTGTGTCTGGTTATTCATAGCGCATACCTGTATTCATCAACATCATCATTAGTCTCTTGACCTATTGTGGTCGTTGAGGCACCTTGATCCTGAATATATGAGCAGTTTCCTCAACTGTTCTCGATCATGTGCCAGTTCATCTGTCTCCGCAAAACGTGCCCTGCTCCATTCTGTGATGTTGTCAGTCCACTCCAGATGGGTCTTATCTTTGACACAGCTGCCGTTGTTTGTGTTGCTCGTGACAACATTTATGCTCTTGATCCGTCTTCAGTAATTATGGAACCACGAAATTTGAATTGGCTCACTGTTTCATGTTCATGTCCTCTGACTTTAATCTTGGTTGGGTTTTGTTTGATATTATTTGTCATCAGCTTTGTCTTCTAGGCGCTTATCTCCATGTCAAATCTGGAAGATGTTTCATCCAGGTTCTTCACTAAGGTGGCCAACTCATCTAAACTGCCTGCCAGCCCATCGATGTCGTCTGCAAAGAGTAGGTTGGTGATGTTGTGCCCTACAGTGCTTACAGTTACACAGAGTTCTTCCCGAGCTTCACTCATGATGCGCTCTAAGTAGATGTTTAAAAAAGTGGGTGTCAGGAGACAGCCTTGCCGTACTCCAACTGTTGTCGTGAATCAGTCCCCCACATAACTTTGAACAATAACTGCACTTGTAACTTGGCGAATAGCTGCTTGATGGTATTGGGAAACGTTTGACCAATCATCTTGTACTTCTTCATTGTGGCCCACAATGCCTCATGCCACACTGTGTCAAAAGCCTTTTTGAAATCTATGAACATATGATTGATGTCTTGTTGATATTGTGAGTACATTTCACAGAGAACCCTAAGTTTGAATATTTGTTTTGCTGTGCTTTTTCCTCTCCGGAACCCTGCTATTCTTCAGCGATTATTTCTTTGGATTTTGAGTTCTGTCTGTTCAAGATGATCGTCAGCATCACCTTACTAGCATAGCTGATCACACTAATAGTTCTGTAAGTTTTGGCAAAGCTGGAAATTGCCCTCTTTTGGGAGTGTTATAATCAGTGATTATGTACACTGTGCTGGTCATTCAACTGTCTGTCAGATCTTGTTGCAGATTTGTGTAAGTAGCTCTATCACCGATTCCCCACCATTTTTTATAAGTTCAGCTGGGACGTTGTTTACTCCAGCTGCTTTCCCATTCTTCAGTGCTATTATTTCTGAATCGGCCTCTTCTTTTAGACTGGGGTAATCATCATCATATGTGGAGTTTGAAACTTTCATTACCTCTGGGTCTCCTGTAGACGGATTGTTGTAGAGTTCGTTACAATACTCAGTCCATATTTCTTCATTGTCACTTGCTTCTGTGAGGCCTTTTCCATTTTCATCTTGAAAGGTACTGACTCTTGGAAACTTCTGTCTGGTAAGGTCGTTCACAATTTGGAATGCCTTTTGGCTGTTATTCTTTACCAGACTGTTTTATATTTATATACACGTTTGTTCAATCGATTATTATTTTGCTTTCTTCAAGTGTTTTCTGATATTCTTGTTTATTCTCGGTACTCCACTGTTCCGGTTGTGTCTGGTGTTTTTGAGATCTCTTCGAGCATCACACTGATTCAGAATCTCTTCTGTAACCCAGGGTTTTGTCTTTGGGTGATAGAGGCCAATGATATCCTTGGCAGCTTGTGTCATGGCTGTGTTTAAAGGGTCTGTAATCATAAATATGTTTACAAAGCAAAGTTGATTTTTTTTCTTGACAATAAATTTTTTTCATATGCATCAAAAACAATGTTTATTCACGATGGTTTTGATATTAGTATGGCATTATCAGATACATCAAAGACTATCGCTTGTTATAAAATACATCACGCGCACAAAATCACCACACTTAATCAAATGTAGTAAACTTCGATCCGCCGTTGTTTGTGCGCAGCATGAAAGCTGAAGATATTTGGCTCATTTTTAATCAGCAGTTGTTATATCAAACTTTAAACGTTTAGTGAAATGATTAAATTGAGCAAACATTTAAAACATGTCCGCTGAAATGAAAAAAGCGAATATTTTTTATTTTACGTCATTATTATTGATGAATATTGTAACTGAAACGTTTTAAACAAATTTGGACCGTATTACCGACACCATGTTTATTTATATCCATGTAGACATTACATCAAATTATATATATATTAGTATCCTATTCATACTGAGTTGTGATTGTATTGTAAGATTAATGGTCTATTCTAATTTGTTATATTATTATTTACATTGAAACTGCATATGCCCTATACATATTACAGCAAATTATTAGCTGAATGTGTATACATTAGGTAGAATATGACCATAGGATCACAATGCAAGATATCACAACTGAATTCAAATAGCTACAATCTAGACGGCATATTCATCTAGTAAACATAACAAAGGTATTACTGATTATGAAACAAACTGACAAACACTGAAATAACCTTGGAAAAACACAGCAAATAAAGGGAATACTAAGTAAGAAAAAAAATGAAATTTATTTGTATAGATGGCATATTTACATTTTAGTCATGCTTCTTTTCTGGATATTTATACAGAATATATTTCCCCTTCCATATGCATGGATTAATCTCATTTGGTTGCCTTATTTATTGAACGTCATCTGCCATTATTTGATTGTATCATGCATTTTAAAAGTTAAATGGTTTAAATCGGGGCACTCAGACATCTCCAATATGTAGTTATTTGAGTATTTAATGATTCATTACTATACTATTTGGTCTTAATCTGCATTGCTCTTCAAACATACTGGTGTATAAATGCAAATTTACCGAATATTAAACAAAGCAAAACAATACTGCTATTAAAAGTGCACCACCCACAACACATTAATATTACATGGCATCTATTTGAACACGTTCCTTTAAATTTGAACAGAAAAGTTGCTCTCCCTCTCTCTCTCTCTCTCTCTCTCTCTCTCTCTCTCTCTCTCTCTCTCTCTCTCTCTCTTTTTCGTTATTTCTCTCTCTCTCTCTCTCTCTCTCTCTCACTCTCTTTCTTTCTCTCTCTCTCTCTCTCTGTCTCTCTCGGGCGAGAAAACACTTGCACAACACACGGTTGCTTTAGCTACAGATGATATGTTTTACGTAGAAATTACAAGTGTCATCAATATACTTGACCTATATGCTCTACATAATGATACAAACTCCGGTAATCCGATTCATATTTGACAGCATAGCATTGTCCTTTTAATCTACACAGTCTGTTACATATATGATCAAGTTGATACATACAAATTGAAGGTATTGTTTTTATGTTTCATCACCATTTCTCAGCGCAAGTTTGGCTATTAATGGCGGCCAGTAAAATGTGTAGAGGAAGTAATAACAGTAAGAATCGCTGAGTCTTATGAAGCTACTAGCAGCTTTCTCATATATCTACAATGGGCGATCCCGAAACTCGAACCCACTCATATTGAAATGAAATGCTAATAATCTGACCTCTTTAGACTACTCGGTCACCCGCTTCGCGAAATGAAATGTTATTGATCTGTCAAACGGTTTCGAAAGTTACAGACTGAAATTGTTTACTTCATTAATTTAAACGTTTTAAAAGATGACACATCTCTATGTAAGAACTACCAGTCTCAACCTATGCTTGTTTGAGGTATTCATTATATCTTTCTCCTGTTCAGTCGAGCTTTAGTTAATAAGTCAATAAGTCAATTTGTTTATTCCATTTCCATGTCCATCATAAAAGAATCAATCAGATATGCGCGCTACATTAGCGTAGGCCATTTGTTTTATTACTATCGTTAGAAGATGATGCACAAATATTACTGATTATATAAACAATTTGAATTGCATTACAATAATGTGAAGGTTAGATATAGTTATTCTTATATCCTAGTAATGTTAATACAAGCAAACCCTTCTTCTGTCTACATAGTGTTCCTCAAAAGTGTTCCAATTAAAAGAATGTATACGTATATTCATATCAATTAATTTAAATCAATCAATTTCCCTGTTATCAATGATGATTGCTGGTAGTGTTTCCACCTTTTAATTGTAGACTTTTGATCCCCACCTCCATGTAAAATTTGAATGGTTTTAATTAAAATCAATACTTTTTTGAGCATAAAAAAATGTTTAAATAACAAAAATATAGTTCATTTAGTCATTGAAACAGTATCGGTTCTTTTTATTGTTTTGTGATTTTTGTCAAGCATCTAATGCGTAGGATTCATATCTAAACTGAACGAATACTTTTTAAAACAATTTATGCGGTAAAGTAGTTTTAAATGTATCCCAATAATAAGAGGGATATGGTCTTTTTTCGATAGTCATTGCTGAAAAAGTATTATAAACTCAAGGAACATTTTACCGACCTCACTTTCTTGTAATCCATGTGCCTGCTATTGCCACTGACACGATGTCTCCCATCCATCTGTTTACATCATTATTATGGTGAAATATAAATAATGAATCAATATTGAAAAAGATACATGAAGCAGACCAATCAATGCTACTGAATGTGTAGTCCTACTCACTCCCGAAAAGGAACAATGACAATATTTTATACGATGAAGAAAGTAGTAGGTTAGATTAAACTTATTTATTAAAATAGTGACCGGAAGTTGATTCTTATTCTCATCTTTGTGAAATTGAGAATGACAAACATACACAGTGATGCAAAAAAAAATTGAGTATAAAAGTTTAGTCAATGCGATATGTGCCTGTTAGAAAGCTTCCCGGTAGCGTATTGTAGAACGGTTGTTCTTCCTCCACCATTTAAACTTACCGATACATATAGCCGGTCTTGTGCTGTAAAATAGTTTTAAGCTTTATAACAACAACAGCATTATTTTGACTAATATGGTATTCATCTTATCCAGAGTTCTTTACCATTTATCGAGTATTGCAGTTTCTAGACTAATACTTTAGTCACCCTATTAGGGCACCGATGGATTTATACAGCACTGCAGTCTTTATACTTCGACATTTTCTTCACTCAGAACGAAATTGCAAATGAAAAACATATAGAGTGATGTAAAGTAAACTGAGTATAATTATTTAGTCAATGACAACTAATTTATTGATGCCTCTGGATTACTGTCTTAACAATAACGTTATATTGCAGTTAAACTTTAAATTAAGTATATATTCCTAATTAGTAAGCTATCAAATATGTTAGAGAATATAACGATATATGGAATTGCAACAGTTAACTAAACACTGGCTTATAACATTGACGTATGTCACATGTGATATTGTTTATACGATGTTCACTCAATAAGAGTATTTATATACTAAGAATATGTATAAACGAGATACATAATGCAAGCATGATTATATTTACAGTCATGAAAGGTCATCATCAAATTTTGCACCAAAGTAGGACCAAGGGCTAATCACTTAAGGTATCTTTAGGTATCATTCAACTTAATTTATAACAGTCAATTCCAGTTTATTATTTACTAAATTATTTTTTCCTATCAACTATGACCAATGACACGATACGCTGCTCATTTTAGTACAAACAAGTATGTAATCTTACCAGTTGAATGTTGTATCAAATCTCGATAAGAATAGGGAGCGTGGAAACTATGTAATCTAATCTATTTTTATGTTTTGGTCTCCATACATTTGTCTCTGATGATGAAATTTCACACCTATTAGCAAATACTGTGATCGCCAATATAAGGAGAATTCTGGAACAACTTTTGCTTGGAGAGAAAGGATAATTTCAATAAGGATGGTAGTTTACAGACTTACTGTGGTTAAAATCCTACTTAGTTAACATGTGTCTTAGCAATTGCATGCATGTTATACCCAAACATAAAAATCTAGCCAACCAACTGAAACTGATGCAACCATCCAAGGCGTAGAGAGGCGCTTTTTAGATGAGAAATCATAGTTAAAATGTAACAAGCTTTAGAATAATGGTGATACAACTGAGGCCATTCGCACCAAAACACAAAGACTTTATTAGTCAGATCCTTTACAAGAAACAATAAATATCGGCGACATCGATATTAAATTCAAACATTCAGTAAGTAACCTAGGTTTTAATCTGGACAGTGTGATTGTGACTGGGACTTTTAACGTAGCTTTAAAAACAAAATTCAGTCATATCGCTACGACGTATGCAGTCTGGCAGTTTATACTGATGTCTGGCACTGGGACATCAAGTCTCAGTACTATGCTCTCTCACCTAGCCAAATTATTCTGGCACATGGCTGTATTGTTTATATATTGATAAAAAGACGAAAATGTTTTTAAGGCAGATATGAAACAAACAAAACAAGATAATTATCTCAATTATTTTATATAATTTCCTCTCTGTTATTGAAGAAACGCTTGGCGTGTTGCCATGATTGTCAGATCATTGAGACCTATACCTTGCACATTTTGATGCTGCATATCCTACACATGTAAATCTCAAAAGCTGCCAATTAGATTTGACTTTGTTTTCAGCTACCTCGTAGTTGTAGAGTTTATTAACCAATGGTTACCTTATTGCATTATGTTTACGCTATGTTGGTATAAATACACCTTACCATATATATTGTCAGAGTGAGTAAAGTCAATTTTGTAAGACTCTTCTACGGATGATATACATTAACCGCCTTTTCTTACGCCGGAAGACAATATTGGTTACTATGTTAACATTTGTCCGTCCATCTCTCAGTTGACTATTTTATAGTGGTAAACTATAAGAGCTATTTTTGAAAATCACGATATCGCTATTTCTTCTCAGTAGAAGGATTTATCACCATGGAGTATTCAAGATATCGAATAAGGCCATATTAAATCAAAAATGTATCGTTACTCTTCCTGCACGCAATATATATATATATAGATTTAGGATAAAAACACAACACAAACGCCGATAAATTTGTGCGACTAGTTTCATATATATATAGTATGTTCTTTCAGCGACAGGAGTATCCTAATGAAAGTACTGATTTGAACACGTTTTACATTATAAAAATATAGTACTCGAAGTTAATTGTTACTGATGGGATAATTGCAAAATATAATGTTAATTGTTACTGATGGGATGATTGGAGAGTATTCAGTTCATTTAGTATTTGATTCATTTTGATTTTGAGAGTAAGATATTAGTGACACTATTTCAGAACACATTCGGATATCTATCTTATTTTTTTTTATAACTTTTAACGAAGTTTTCTCTGACACAATAACGCATGAATCTTATAATCACTAGAGTACCGATCAGGCTGTTCTCTCAATTGCCAGGAAATTATGAAACTACCATTGCAATTGACATTCATGTAATCTCATACATGTAAAATGTTCAAGGTTCTGACTATTGCAGACATGTTTGTTTTATTCTTCCACTCCGTTGTATTTGGTATACATCACTGATTATGTACACATTAGAAATACCCATTTATTTTTATGTATGTATGTATGTATGTATGTATGTATGTATGTGCAGCAGCGAGGCGGAACCCGCCACATGTTAGAAGTGTCCGTGAGTTAAATAAAGGCGTATTACAAAACCGAAACAAATAATTACAAAATAAATGTATACCATTCTCCATTTAGTTAAATTATTTAAATTACTCTTTTGTTGTCATTTCATTTTTTACCATTTTATTTTGTTTCTCGTTTGAATCATACATGTGGCGTTGTTCCGCCTTGATACTTAAGCAATTATATAAAACGTGTTTTTTCCTTTATCAACTTCGTCTTCTCTCTTAACGCGCGCTATATTTGATGATACTGTTTCCAAAACAAGCTGGCATATAGGATATCGAACGTGCTACATACTACGTTTACAAAGCAAAGTTGCTTATTGTCCTAGCAATACATGTTTTCCATACGCACCAAAAGCGATATTTATTCACGATGTCTTTGAAATTAGTATGGCGTCATCAGACACAACAAAAAACATCATTTGATATGAATGACATAACGTGCAAACAATCATCAAACTTGATCAAACTGTAGTAACTTCTATTCACGGGTTTTGAGCTCATCAACATTATATCCATGCGGACATTACATCAACAGAAATAGATTAATGTACTATTCATACTGATTTCTGATTGTATAGTAAGATTATTGGTCTATTCTAACTTGTTATATTACTATTTACACTCAAATAGCATATTCGCTATACATATTACAGCAAAGTATTAGCTGTATGTGTATAAATTAGGTACAATATGACCAAAAGAGCACAGTGCAAGATATTAAAACTGAATTCAAATGATTATACTTTAAACGGCTTATTACTCAAATTCACAGAGCTCTCTTCTTAAAAATTTCATTCAGCGATACAGTCACTAAACTAACCTTGGAAAAGGAGAGCGAATAAATGGAATGATAAGTAACTAAATGAAAACTATTTATATTGATGGCTACATTATATTTTATTCAGGCTTCTATTCTGTAGATGTATGCAAAGCAAGTGGAATCTTCCATTTTTCGCGATGATTGTTCTTTGCTTGCCTTATCTTTTGAACATATTTCAGAATTTTAGTACAAGTCTAAGTGAAGTATTTTTATATTTAGTTTATTTTCAATCAGAACATTCGGATATCTGCAGCGATTAGTTCTTGGCTCTCCGAATGGAGGCGAACTTCGCTGTTTGTTTTAAATATGCATTGCTCATCAGGTGAACAGATGTATAAAGTCATTTTGTGTCAAAGGATAAACTAAAAAGCACTGAACTAATAATACAGTTGCAACAATGAAAACACACGAATATCCCGTAGCATCCATCTGAACATGCTAATATTTCATCAGTGGTAAGGATGTGCAGACGTTTGGTAATTTAAACGCTGTTCAAAAGAGGAAAGTGAAATTATTATCTTTTCTACGAATCTATATGCATCGATCTCGATGGTGAGTGTTTTGTGCTACTTTCACTTAGTTATTTATGTTTTTGTTTCTTTCTCGTATAGCCGTTATTCAAAAGAGGCTGCGAACCAAACTACGAGACAGTTTATGTTCTTTGTCGACGTCAAAAGGTTTTTCTTTCATGTATTTGACAAGATTATCAAAAGATTCAAACAAGGTTTAACAATATGTGTGAAAACGAAAAGTTAAATAAGCAAGTAATTCATGGAATACTCAGAAAATATACTAAATTATGCATATATATATATATATATATATATATATATATATATATATATATATATATATATATATATATATATATATATATATATGATATTCTCCATAAGTCAACGAGATACCGAGAACAATGATATATATGAAACGGGAAGTATGTTTAACCTGGAATTATTGCAGTTTGTTTCTATGCTGTATACTTGATTGTGTAAGCTAACATTTAGAATGTCTACGTATAGATGGAAAAGAAACATGTAAGTTTAATATGATATCCATGACAATATAGACTCACATTTAAAATGGGATTTAATTTCGTTGTGCGCGTTTGTGTCTACGAGATATAAAAATAGAAAGACAGAGATAAAAAGTAAGATATAATCGAATTAACGTAACGGGTGTGTCAGTGAATACTTCAACAATAATGGACGCCTCCAGAGTGCTCCGCCTACTTAATAGCAGGAGAGAGAGAGAGAGAGAGAGAGAGAGAGAGAGAGAGAGAGAGAGAGAGAGAGAGAGAGAGAGAGAGAGAGAGAAATAATTAGTTTTGTTTTCAGTCATAAAAAGCTCTGTTTTGGGGGCAATATACGAATGGGTAATCGCTCCTAAAACGAACATACTACATACAACACGTTGCCGTTGCTGTCAGACCATTGTCCACATATTAATATTGTTTTTGTTAGCGAATATGTGAATGTTAATACTTTGTCCATGTTAGATATATGAACGAATTGAGTTTGCAGAAGGCTTTATATAACATGTGTTCCAATTACCCAAGTTTTAAGAAAACTGCGAGTGAGAGATGCAACGGTATGAGAGAGAGAGAGAGAGAGGGAGAGAGAGAGAGAGAGAGAGAGAGGGAGAAAGGACGACATACGATAGCATATTCTCGCAGGTTCACAGTCGGCCGTGAGAAACCTAACTGTTGTTGTCCTACATAATATGCAAATATAATAACAAGAAATATTAGTCAAATATGATGTATGTACCAGCCACAATATTAAATAAAATGTCATATAGTCATGTTAGTGTTACTCTGACTCTTGGTCAGATTAAAACGTTGCAATCCGATTCAGCTAAAAAATGTGGAGCTACAATTTTGTTAAAACACAATCAGACGTCTGGTGGTCAGAATAAACTGTCACTGACAGCTCGTAGATTAAGCATTTCAATGATGCTAGCAAAGATAAAAAAAGGTATTCAGGTCACTCGCTCTGCGGCCGCGATCAAAGACATGACAAAATCAGGTGCTATATCTCCATTTCTCGCTGCGTTACCAGCGCTAATTGCCGCTGCCTCTGCCGCTGCCGCCCACATTGCTGTTGGTACCGCCGCTGGGATGGCACTAAAGAAGGCGACTGAGCGCAGATACCAAAAAGAAAAAAAAAATTCATTTAGACAATGTATCTACTACTGCTTGTGAGTTGCATGGAATCCGATCTATATGATATTGCCTTCATGCTACAATTGACAAAGTCCCTAATAATTTGATTATATACTTCTTTTTGATCACGCTTTCAAACATAACTCACTTTTTAAAAAAATTAAATCTGAACTGCATTTCTGCGTTCATTTAGCATCCATATTTTCATACTTTAACATATGCGGCCGTCTGCACTGTTTCGCTCAAGGAAGAAAGACACATTATATGTAACATGATCAATTATGTTGGTCTGTTTGGCACGGGAGGGAAAACATTTGATCTAGAAGTCGATTTTGGGTTTCAGTTTCACTTTTGATTCAAGCAGTTGCAATCTTAGTGCAGTTTCAGAATACTATGATAACATAATAATACGTTAATGCAAAAAAAATAAAAAAAAGTATGCGATAAACCTTTATCTATGTCAACAGTTGTTTGAATGAAGTTATTATAAACAATGTGTAGTTCAACCTTCTTATATATTGTTTCCACTAATCTATACAATTTCTGAAAAGTTTATTATAAGGCTTATGCTTTAGAAACAATACTTGTTCTAACCCATACATAATATAAATTGTTGAATCTTTTTAAAATAAATAAATACCAATGAAGTCTGATCGAAACAAGTGAACGGTATATAAACAACTAAACGGACAACACTTACTGTCTGTAAATATGAAAATAGACGATCAGTAAAAAAAAGTGTTTAAGACTACCATGAACTCCGTATTCATGGTACAGCGGAAACGGCCTGAGACTACCAGGGACAATTTAACCCCGCAGTCAAATTTTGATTTACTCGATGCTGCTAAAACAATTAGCGATAAAAAAAACATTAGAGGTGCTTTTATGCGAGATCAATTACCACAACACTGAAACAGGCAGCACTAATCTCGATAACAGAACCAGACCTGGAACTCACTGGGTTGCATACGCGATTGATCCGCGTGCAATTCTTTATTTTGATTCATATGGATTGGCGCCACCTAAAGAATGTTTGCGTTATATACATTAATTAAAAATTCCGATATGGTACTCCACGCTACCAACACAGAAAATAACCGACCCACCAATATGCGGTCAACATGTATTAAATGCACTTAGTGCTTTATCATCATCAACTAAACCACCCCATAAAATCGTACACGAATATACGAGTAATCGCTTCTTAGAGAGTTCTTAAAATATAATTGTTGATCGCACAATGATTGATATTTGGGAAGGATCTCTCTCAAGCCTGAAAAATCCCACCGGGGAAATATGTACAACCAAAGAAGTAAAGAAAATAATCGAAGATGAAATATCCGAGATGTTAAACCTCATAAATGTGGATCCAAACGAAATAGTCGCATTTCAAGACAAACAAGGGAAATTCAAAACGAGTCATATTTTCTTGAATGATATTATTGTTAAAAAAATGTCAATGTGTTAGACAATAAACTCTCTGACATTAAATCAATTATCGATACGATTCAACAAGCACATGACGATATCGTCAGTGATTTGTTCTGCTATCGTCACTCGGCTTGATAAAATCAAGATACATGAACAAATTATCAACACAGTGTACTCGACATATTAGGGATCTTTCGACTGGACACCTAAAAATAATATTATTAATATTACCGCTGAAGTTAGAGGTATCTATAAATTGACCCTGTTTTCAGGAGTACAGTTTAATGTGTCATCGGATACATCTACGGGAATTAATACTGCAAGTGCAATAATAGATAAGGTTGTCATGGGAACATTTAAAATAACCTCTGTCAATGGTAATTTAGCATCAGCGTCAATGCCATACTACGTAGAATTGGTAAATGATTTAAGTAAATCGTATAATGAATGTCCAACAGTATCGATATGATCAAGTCCGTGAGTTTCAAACTAAACTCAAAACTAGTATTGATGAGTATACCGCGAAGATAAAAAATACCGCAGGCGAATTACCAGAGTTGACATTATTGTGTATTCGGTTTCAAATGTAATTGCTGGACCGGGTATATTGTTATCAGCGATAACATCACTGGCACCTGTAGTTGTCTCAATGTGTATGTCATCGGCGAGAACAATTACATGGATTCTTAGAATCATCACAAAATAAATATCCACATGCAGTCAGAATAAACTACACGAGTATATAATTAAGTTACATATTGCATCAGCCGCATATTTCCAATTGTCGTCGCTGATATCATCAAGTCTCGATGACACAACAATATCAGAACGAATTCTCCGCGATGACGAACATCTACCGCAGCGCAACATCACATTTAGAAAAACAGCACAATAATAACAATCGCTATGACATCAACATTAACAACGGAATTACTTCAACGAAAAGCCACGAACAGAACGTCGCAAAAGACAATCATGATCTCTATGACCTCAACCAACCATGAATTCAGTGTGAATTTTCTCACTGCAATTCCGGTTAAGGAGATAGCGCTAGCAAACTTACGAGTATGCCACAGTTGACCGAATATTAGATCAAAATCATTTGCTGGTCAGCAACCGAATACTTCCTTGGTGTTTGCGAGTAAAAATAAACCAAACGGGACTCCAAATTGGAATATAGTTTCCTTATGAACTGGGTCTTACCAAATCGAACAGATCAAGAATGAATTACAGCGTAGAATATAATCCATTACGGGAAGAGATTGAAAAATCGCTATAATAGTTCATGAATCAACATTATCTTCCACGATTGAGGTAAACTCACCAGGATATGTTGTATAAATCTATCAGAGTTCTATAAGAACCGTACTAGGATGGCCTGAAATCCCAACTTGGACATCTGTACAAATACCAGAGACCGCTCCGGTGGCCTAGTGGTTAGAGCGTTCGCCACGGAAGCGGGAGGTCGTGGGTTCGATCCCTGGCCGAGTCATACCAAAGACTTAAAAAAATGGTACTAACAGCTGCCTCGCTTGACGCTCAGCATTAAGAGGTTAGTGTTAGGACTGGTCGGCCTGGTGTCAGGATAATGTGACTGGGTGGGACATCAGGCAAAATGTCTGCGGCATAATGCCTCAGTGCTAGACATTACTATAAAACTGCCTCACAGCAGACATCGTAGCGATATGACTGAAAAATTGTTAAAGCTACGTTAAAAATCATAATCAAACAAACAAACAAATATCTGAACCCAAAAAATCTGATTTTACTTAGATAAAAATCGTATCATGGAATTACTCCAGGGTACTAGAATAATCCGCTATGGCAAGATATAAAATTTAAACCGGATAATAATATAGCGTATGGTTTTCATGATGGGAGGATAGAGTGGCATTAATGAATATTTAAAAGACCATATATCGAGCAGGATATCAAAATTCCCTTTAAAAATATTAGTCGCGAATTTGGACTGCACCAAAAGAAATTACGTCAATTATTCACCGAAAATATGTTTGATGATGTAACAGATGAAATTATTAAACAAATAGAACTGTTAAATCAGATTATGGAAACTATTCATCAACATATCATATACACAATAACATTCAGTCCGAGCAAACAAGAATTTTTAGATTTTTACAAAAAACAGAAGCTACGCTGCCGAATTTTAAGTTTCCCATGTATAATGCAGACGAACTAAAAAAAATCAACCAATGATCTCCTCGATGAGTACTTCCTACAAATATTCGCCGCGTGAAAATAATAACAGAACCACAAACAACCATCCTCAAACATAATAATAACCAAGACTATGGCGGTAGGCATGTTTCTCCTCAAAATGTTAATATATCGTTATCCTCGGTGATTGCAATAAATCTAGTATGCGATGCTATTGATGGAAGTTATCAAAATCTCGAAAGATTAAATCAAGCCCAGCAGGGACACATTATATATTCGTTTGTACCAACGGCTCCACCCGGATTTTTAATAATTGAAGATCCAACAAATACGTTGTATATGTGATGTCACAATTATTCATTAACGATAACTAATATTAAAATCACTGACCAGTCCAATAATTTGATTGACTTAGGAGGAGAGACTTTACAAATTAGTTTATATGTGAAATCCGGAAAGGATTTTCGTCTTAAGTCTTTTACCTAAAATAAACTTCGGTTGAAACCAAAACTGTCATTTTTTTAGTTTTCATTCTGTCTGAATTAGTTTCGGTATCCGTAGAGGCTTTATTTTTGTTTGGAAATTTGATCTATTTACTCTCTCTCCTTAGAGGATTTATTTTAGTTTTATTATTATTATTATTATTATTATTATTATTATTATTATTATTATTATCATTATTATTTTTATTATTATTATTATTGCTAATTTTATTATTATTATTATTATTAGTAGTAGTATTATAGTTTTATCTTAATATTACTATTATTATTATTATTATTATTATTATTATTATTATTATTATTGATACTATTATTAATAAATTTATTATTATTATTAGTGTTATTATTATTATCATTATCAATAGTATTAGTATTATCGTTTTATATTATTATTATTATTATTATTATTATTATTATTATTATTATTATTATTATTATTATTATTCTTTGTATTATTTGTATTATTATTATATAAATATGTTACGACATTTGATGTATAATCCGAACTTCATAAAATCCACTTATTCCAAATCATCTTGACAATTTTATTCAGTTTATTTACATGCCATAGGTAAATAGCATATTTGTGTGACATTATTCCGTAAACTGTTATACATACAGTTACGTAAGAAATATTAATAATATACTTTTGTTTGTTAGGAAACGATACGGTAAACGTCATTCTTCATTTATGTCATTCAATTATAGTATAATATCATATAATAATAATATAATATATATATATTATATAAGCTCTGTGTTGGGTGCAATATACGTTCGATTAGTCTCTTCTATAACAAACATACTACAATAAGTTGCTCAATGCTGCCAGACCATTGTTTTCATATTAATATTTTTATTTAGCGATACTGTCAGGGTTAATGTTTTTTTTTCCATAAATAGATACATAAACGTGCATGCAGTTTGAAGCATATAATCAGATAATTATGGACTTGGTCAATAGTAGTATGTAATCAAATTCCTATGGAGCAGAATCCAAAAAACTATAACAGAGAAAGAAAGAAAAAGGAGATATAATCGTATTATAGTCACGGGTGTGTCAGCAAATACTTGGATAATGTCCACCGTTCTTTCCCACATGTATGGTATCATATATATATATATATATATATATATATATATATATATATATATATATATATATATATATATATATATATAGATATATATATATATATATATATATATATATATATATATATATATATATATATATATATATATATATATATATATATCCGTATTTAGGGAATACATTTCGCATAAAAAATATAAATGGGTGAAATGAACAAACGAAACACATGACCTCGAGATATTCAAAATTTCATGGCATTAAACAATAACTAACCCATCCAGAGTGCATTATCTGCTTTAATATTAAGCAGTAATAAGAGTTGACATGAAGCATGTGAGTGTTGAGAGAGAGAGAGAGAGAGAGAGAGAGAGAGAGAGAGAGAGAGAAAGAAAGAGAAGATAAGATAATTAATGTGGTCTTCTGTCATGGAAAGCTATGCTTTGGGGCAATACGTGTCTGCATAAACGTTTCCATAACGAACAAACGCATACTACTGTATGATGTCAACCTTTTGTAAACTTACTAATATTTGTCTTTAGCGAAAAGGTCAATGTTAATGCTTTTTCCATATGTAGTTATATGAACACACATGCACTGAGACTGATGAAGACTTTATACAACAGGTGTTACAATTACCCAATATATGTGATAACTGAGTGTGGGAGAAGCAACGGTATGAGAGAGAGAGAGAGAGAGAGAGAGAGAGAGAGAGAGAGAGAGAGAGAGAGAGAGAGAGAGAGAGAGAGAACAAGAACCACATACGATAGCATATGCTCGCATGATCTAAATCGGCCATGAGAAACCTCACTGTTGTTGTCCTAAATAGTATGCAAATATAATACCAAGACATATTAGTCAAATAGGATGTATATACCAACCACAGCTAACCACAAAACCAGAACAAATTTTGAATAATTGACATAATAATTAAATTATACATTATGTACTACACGACTACACAAACATGATAGTTCACATTTATTTAAAAATAACAGGGATTGAACGAAAAATACTTAGGAGAGAAAGATCGTAAGAAAAAGTGATAAAGAGAGTTTGTTGAGCGCCATATAATTAATTGTGCATTGTAAACTATTTTTGATACTGATTATTCTTACATATGATATCAAGATGTATGCCCATTAAAAGTATGAGGCTTTTGACATAGAGTGTCAGATCATTATATTATAACATTAAGGACCTAGTACGTTACTCAAGGAATATTATTTTCTTCGGCGTATCATAAAGATTCAGTTGCCAAATAAAATAATTTTGTATGATCGCAGATCAAAACTATGATTGAAAATCCAGTCTAATTGCTAATTTGTGTTACCTTGTGTTATGTGTGTTCCTATACGTTTTACATTCTGCAGCATGATTTCATTTTAAAATGGGTCTGATGTGACCAGATAATTCTTAGCCATGTATATTTCCAGCAGAGGTATCTCTCTTAAATGCAATATAGTGCCGATTTTGTCCTAATTCAATGTTGTCCTATGTGACCGTGTGTGACATGTATGCTGAAGGAGGATAGAACGTATATTTATTTCGCAAAACATTAACTCTGAGGTCTATGTAAAAACGATTGACTACTGTGATACCTGAAATCCAGTTACATATTCCACTTTCGAAAAAGGATAGCGGTGAATGTCCGTGAGAATCTCCTATTCATCCGTGGTGTTTAACAGGAGCGCAATCCTTAACCGTACTGCCAACTCGAAATAATAAATGGGATCGAAGTTCTACACGCGCATGACAGTATAATAGCACTACTAGGAAACATCGATGGATTTCCCTCACCTTGAAGGTATCTCTGTACAAATATAATCTGTGGCAAACAGTTTTTGACGTCCAAAACGTGGATCAAACGACATGAGCAAATGTTTCGGTGTAGATCCTTCTCCGTGTCATTGACAAAAAGAAGGCATCGATTGGTAGCAATTTTGAGTCACTAAACCTTTTTATAAAATAAAAAAGTACTCATATACTGGTAAGAATATATTATGCAAGCTGAAATGCTTAGATGCAGGGCCGCAGAATTGGTGAGATATTGTAAAACCATTGACTCCATGTGAAAATACGATAGACCCAATTTTTCGAATTCGTTTGACGACATTCTCCACACCGTTCGTTTATTTGGTTTCTTTCATGTTTGGAATTGTAATTATTCGTTCGTTCGATGACGTTGCAAAATTTATGATCAGCTGACAATCGATGACTCACACGATATGAAACACAACCGGACTTATTGACTGTATTACATTTGCATAAACATATTGTATACAAATTAATCGGTGCTCTTCTATATGTAGCAGCCGTATGCCATTTATAGCGAACTTTGAATATTTAATGTGAGGGGAATTTGCCAGCTACCGTCGCTTTCAAGGCGAACATAACATATCCAATAATGAGTGACTGCGCGCAAGGCAAGCACTGATTGAATGTATCTATCACGGTAACCTCGAACGATGCTTCATATCAGAGCAAATACGTGTATGACTCGTTTATGACTCGAGATCTTACATTATGTAACAGAACGAAAGTTTTGTAAATTCAATTATATATGGAATCCAAAACTAATGCGGGACACCGATCTTCAGTTGCACCGACGTAAATTTCAAAATATTCTTGTCATGTTCTGACATTAATGTACGCAGTTTGTTTTCTTTTTCATCCCCAAATACACACCATAAGTCATAACCATGACACGTTCACCTTTATTTGTATTGACTAATAAACCGTTGCAGAATAGTACCTCCAGGATCTATTGAAAATGTTTGGAAATAATTTACCAACATATAGGTCATATACATTCAGTATATCGCTTTCATAATGAATTCCCTAGCTAAAAATATAAGGATCTTGAAATGAGAATTTTTGTTTATAGTGTTCCATTTCTTGACTAGGAAGAAGTATTTGTTTCGGTTTTGATTTAGAAAGATAAAAGATGTAAACTCTTATACATTTTCATATATTATATATAAAATCGACAGCTTTATACTATCGAATTTGAATGTTCAGCCCTTTCTAATTAACATTTTATTGATAGGCATATTGCATAATAACTACCACAGTGCCAATGCAATATAATTACCATGATCCTTATGACTCGGAACCTGAATATGTCAAGGACAAAATATGTTTAGTAAATGTATTTTGACAAATAAATATATCTGAACATGTATATAGATGCAAATGAGTACCTCAATAACAGACGTTGCAATTAAACAAAATAGGATTTCTCTTATACTGACTTAATGTCAGAAATATTCCTTAGTGCAGTGAAAGAAGTATCAACATTATTCTTAAATTCTAGCTATAGTTAAATCAGGCCGACTTGACGTAACCATGTTTAAGATTATTTAATGTATATAATTTTAATTTGGAAAATCTATCATGATGACATAATTTTTTTTCACTCTTATCATCACATTGTTAACCATCCCATTTCCAGATTTCACATATACTTTGTGACAACTGAGATTAATGAAAAACCTTGTATTAAGGTCTATTTTGTGTTTAATATTCATTAATCTATCATGGAAATATTGTCTCAAGGTATGATAATCATTATGCTATTAGTTTCTGCTGTACCTCTATCTTGAATAGCTTTCGTGAAGGCTCATTGGTAGTTCAAGGAGTCAGTATGGAAATAACTGCATACATGACATGTAGATTAATCACATCATTATGGATAGAAACCAGTCTGTTTCAACAGGTCTCTCCGCCCTTAAGGTCTGCAGCTAGCTATATCTGGTTGTCAGGGGCTCGATCAGATACACACCACTGGGCGTTTGCAAGGGAAGTGGTATTTGCCACATGCACCGCGGCGATAACAACACTTAGAAGCCTTTTTAAACATACTGGGGGAGACACATGCGCGTTTCTCGCATCTCAAAACCAAACGTTCCGGGCAGAAGGAACATGCTAGCCTGGAATGGTTGCCCAAACATGAGAAGGTAACTCTGACTTCAAACTTTCTCCGCCTTTCGATTATACTCTCTCATGGAAAAGGATAAGGGAGTAAACCCTAGCAGAAGATCCGGAGACGGACTCTCTAAGGTTACGTGGCATTGTTTTCAATGTCATATCGTCAACTACTACGACGCCGCTGTCGCCTTGACGTAGAGAGGAGGAATCAGCGGCATGGGCAACAAAGGATTATCCATATCACCCTGCCTAGGTTGTTAACCTGGAGAGTACACACAGCTTCAATACAACTCTGTTGTACAGTTAATGTTAATTTCTAAAATTCATTAGAATTTTGTGTTTAGTATGATGTCAGTAAGACACTTATTTCTGTGTAGACACTCATACTAAAAGATTTTTTTTATCATACAACCTGTGTATGCCACAAGTAAACGCCACATGTAGACCACAGTGCTTTTGAAATATACATGTACAGATATTCAATGAAAAACGTTTCACGTTTATATTACACCAAACTATTCAAGTTTATCACGGGTTTCAATGTGTGGTGTAATAGGAACATTTTCATTGACAAGCCATTTTTAAAAATTTAGAACGCTCAGTTTTCTGCCATTATGCAATTTAATATTCCTCGTGTCTTTAAATCCATGGCTTAAAACATAGGCGAGATCGACAAATATTGAGTTATTGTGGAAAGCAGGCTTTGGTTTCTTTTTCATAGCTCTCATCGGTTTTCGTTATTAGCACATACAAAACGTCATATTGGTTATTATCATGCACGCCATTTATCTATTTGTCCGCTTACTATTGCATGGTTCGATTCCCCATAAACGGGCTTTGATCAATATTGACGTAAAAACCCCGAGTATGTGTTTCGTTTATTGAGAAATAATATCCATTGCGTACGGAGATTTGTTCAATAAATGCATTTGAGATTTAATTAAAAGAAGATGTAGTACAGTTTGAAAGAGTGATCAAAGATAAGTATATAATCAGATAATTTACTTGGGTCAGTTGTAGCATGTAAGCAAAATTCTATAAACGAGAATCCAAGCTACTAAGCAGCAGTAGTATATGCAATGTCTAAATTGAAAAGTCAACTAGATATCAAGAACAACAAGAGATATAAGACTTTGAACAATGTTTTACCTGGAGTTAGTGTAATTTGTTTTTACGCGTTAGACCTGATTTTGTAAACCGACATTCAGGGAGTCTACATACATGGTGAAAAGATATATATGAAAGATCAGCATAATAGCCATGCAAATATGAACTCAAATTTAAAATAAGATTTAAGTTCTTTGTGAGCGTATGTGTGAGCGAAATATTAAAATAAAAAGCAAACATAAAAAGTTAGAAATAATCGGATCAACATAACGGGTGTGTCAGAAAATAATTGGATAATGTCCACCGTTCTGTTGCACATGTATTGTATCATACCATTACGATTATCCGCATTTAGGTAACACATTTCGCATCAAACGAACGTAACTGGGTGACGAAAAACAAAAGAAACACATGAATTGGAGATATCACCGATTTCCATGACATTCAACAAGTATTGATCCATCCAAAGTGCATTATCTACTTTACAATCGTGTGTGTGTGTGTGTGTTTGTGTGTGTTGTGTGTGTTTGTGAGTTTGTGTGTGTCTGTGAGAGACAGTGAAAGAGGTGAGAAAAAAACAGTCATACAGACATAGAGACAGACAGACAGAGTGACAGAGAGAAAAGATAATCAATTTAATTTTCAGTCTTCAAAAGCTCTCTTCTGGGGGCAATATACGCCTGGATAATCATTTATATAACGAACATACGCTCACTTCAAGAAGCTACTGCATGATGTCAGCCCATTTTCCACATATCAATATATTTATTTTTGCGATAAGGTGACTGCTAATGTTGTTTTTTTTTTCCATAGATAGATACATGATCATTCATTCACTGAAATTGTTGAAGGCTTTATATATCAGAAGTTCCAATTATCCAGTGTATGTGATAACTGAGAGTAAGAGAAACAACGGTGGGCAAACGAGAGAGAGAGAGAGAGACAGAGACAGAGACAGAGAGAGAGAGAGAGAGAGAACAAACGAGGACAACATATAATAGCATTTTCTCGTAGAATCTTGCTCGGCTTGACCAATATCAATATGGTTATCCTAAATTGTATTCAAATATAATAAAAGCTCACAAACGAAACAAATTGCAATTCCGAATAAGTAGAGATAAATGGAGCGCTAATCTAAATATGTTAAGTTTATTTCATCATACAGTGCGTAAGTCCTGATATGCTGTATATTTATATCGATATATCGGTATATCGTGTTTACAAAATGGCAGCTGCTATTGTATAGAAGACATATTAGTCAACTGTAATGTATGTACCAACTACAGCTAACCACGCAACCAGAGCATTAATCGAATAACACACACATTATAGTTCTTATTTATTTAAAAATATAAGGTATTGAACAAAATAATACTTAGAAGAGAAAATTGGTATTAGATGGTGAAAAATATCAAATTAATGTCAAATTAATGTCCATTAAAAGTATCATTATTTTAACACTGATTGCATAGCGTTGTAATGTAGGAAGATTACAGTACAAATGCTTTTGACAAGGAGTTAAAGCACAGAATATCAAAATTTAATATTATCAGTTACGACATTTATGACACTGAATAATATTAGATATAATATATAATTTGAGAAAGAATATTACAGAAAACATTAAGGAGCTATTACGTGACTCACCGAAGATTATTTTCTTATGCGGAAAGTACAGTTTCAATTGCCATGTAAAAAGAAAATGTATAATCGCAGATCAATACATTGAACTCTTATTATTTAAAATCCTGTCGAATGGATAGTTTGTGCTTTCTTATGTTATGTCTGTTCCTAAACTTTTTATATACTAAATGATCGCATTTTAAAACTCAAACTTTTTAGCATGGAATAAAGTTCACTCATCATATTATGTGAAATATCCGCAATAAAGAGAATGAGGAAAAACATGCAGATACATGCTGGACCGGGGGGGGGGGGGGGGGGGCATTACGTACCAATAACTGTTTTAAGTATTAGAAGAATGGAAGAGGAAAAACAAAATGCGCAATACGTTAACGACGACGCAGGATATATAAACAGTTTGTTTAAAATAATTGTACATAATGTATCACCGGTGATAGAACGAACATATGCTTAAGGAACACAATACTTTTTTGAGATTACTTTTCCTTTTATATTTAAAATATCAAAACAACAAACTTTTGTACTCTAGAAGGAACACATACTACTTGCTATAATTTAATTATCAAGGTTAAATATTGTAATAAAGTTTAAAGGATGATATGGATAAATGTTTACCTTGTGCAATTTACGAGGTTTTCAAAATATCTTTGTTGCAATCAAAAACTGCCCATGACGAGAACCAGAAACCTCAAAACTGTCATTGACTGATTGTCCGAAATATTGTTACTTGTGTAATATCACCATTATACAACAAAGCATTATACATCACTTTTTTACTATGGCAGAAATAACTTTTATATGGTCGAATCAAGATTTTAAAGATATGCCTGTCAAAATAATGATGATCATGTTCATGCTGTACACATGCAATGATTTTGATAGACATGGTTTTACGTCCATCGCGAATGTTTTATACCAAAATCCCTCATTTTAAATTGTATCAGTAGTCGTACTCTAATATATAGCATTGGTGATTAAACATGTCAAACCGCCACATCAAAAAGAAAATGTTTTATTCTATGTAGCTTGTATAAACTCCAATTTCTTGCGATGTTATTCCTGCAATGATATAAAACAGGTGTATGTATGTATTGATACGTGTATTTAATTTGGGTCATTTATTTTTTATTTTAATTGTTTGTTTGTCAGATTCATATTTGACATTTTAAGTTTAAGATTTATTCATTGGGAGATATTTTTTAGAAAGTGGTATGACATGTACTCTTAAGAATGGACACCGGGTATTGACCTCATTTCTAACCTGGCTTCAGAGTTGTAGACAAGCTTTTAAAATGATTGGTTGATTCCAAGGACATTATGGCGCTTTGTTATAAATATCTTTCTACTTTTAGGTGGGTCATGCGGTGTGTACGTGATATTTTGAACGCAAATTTGTTCTAAAAGATTCTAGAGGATCACGTGACCCGTTTCTTGTTTACGTAAACACATGTATATAAATTATGTTTTGGAGCGAACTATTTAGTAGAACTTCGGCTGTTAGAATACTGAGTTGTGTGTCGTTTTGAGTTATTTTAAATTACTTTGTATTGGAAATTATTTCAATTCGTTTTGATCAAGAGAAATTATTTTGTTATTTATCTGGAAAAGAATTGTGCTCATATAATTTTATTAACAAGAACTGACTTCAGCATGTGACATCGTCTTCAATCTTGGATACTTCACTAAGATTCGAACTTGAAATTATTAGGACATTTTATTACCAGGACCTTTGCAATTTCTCTAGTGGATTATATTTTGAATTATTTTTGTATTAATTTTTGGAATTGATTCTTAAAACCGTAAGTTTAGTTTTCTTTTCCAAAAAATATTTGTGCTCAATGAATTGTTTATTAAGTTTTTACAAGCTTGCTATTTTCACTCTTTCCATGTTACTGTTTATTCGAGCCTAAGCACGTTACAGTATGTATGTATGTATGTATGTATGTATGTATGTATGTATGTATGTATGTATGTATGTATGTATGTATGTATGTATGTATGTGTGTGTGTGTGTGTGTGTGTGTGTGTGTGTATGTATGCATGTATGTATGTAAGTATCGCATGGTTGTATAGTTATGCCATGATTATTTATATGGAAAATGTATTGTCTTCAACAATCTATCATAGGATCCTTCATGACAACAATTGCAGTTGATGATGAAGAATTTGAATTATAGTGCTGTATCGCCCACTAGGGGCATGTAGCACTGTTTTAAGTTTCCAGCAAATATGGATATTTAATTTCTCCTGGTGGTGAGGAATGGTGCCGTTTCTCCCAAGAATGTATGCACTCAATGATTAGAATTTAGTTTTGTCGTCAGGTCGCGGCTGCTATTAAGTAACCATCGACCTGAATGGAGAATACTGGGTGGGTGGGAATAGACCCAACACACACCCAACCCTAACAACCTTGTATGTGTGTTAATGGTGTGCAATGGCACAAGTGGTTGTATTGGAAATTAGTTTCACATTTCCGCCATTTTGGAGCTATGCGAGTTTCGGCAATACAATAGAAGTACCATTACGTCCAAGGATGTCGTACAGCCTGCAACATCGTGATTCCTTGCTTAATTTAAATCTGGTCCATTTATTACTAATGGACAGGAAAATACCAATAATGTGTGAGCCACCTATGTAATTAAATCAAATCAATGAAGTCGTAAACTTTGTATAACTATCTTAACTTTCCAATATTTCTAATACAAAGTGTACATGTATTAAGTCACTAACAGGATTGAATACTAAGATGTTTATGCGAAATAAATAAGTATAGTCACTGTTTGGTAAAAATAGCTTGTTAATTTTGAACGGTGTGCAAAAAATGATCAAGTCAGGTTTCGTGAAATAGATTGTTCGAAAGGGGCTATCGTACCAGATGATTACCCTGTTAACCAGGCAATGAAAGCAGTCGGATTATTTTCTGTGTTGGTTTTTCTTGTATGTTTGAGTAGCCTCTAATGTCAGGCTGCCATCTTGTTCTAATGGTGTCCCAGCATATGGTTGTTCCCTCGGACCAGCCATAATTTTCTTTTGTCCCGGGTTCTTTGAAGTTGTTTCTCGCCTGATGTTTTATTCCGGTTTTGGTCCAGCGGTGATGTCCATTTATCCAAATTGTTTTGAGTTAATATAATCTACAGCACCATACGACCCTGCCCTTATAGTTGAGTTGAGGGTCTATATGCCTAAAGTTGGATAAAATTTAAGTGCAACCTTGTTATGCGGGTCTTAATATTCTTGGGCTTTTAGACTACCCCATACTGTTTCAATTGGGAGAATACTATCAGGACAGAATTATATGATAGTATAATATCAGACCTGCAACCTTGTTATGCGGGGCTTAATATTCTTGGGCTTTTAGACTACCCCATACTGTTTAAATTGGGAAAATAATATCAGGACAGAATTTTATGATAGTATAATATCAGACCTGCAACCTTGTTATGCGGGGCTTAATATTCTTGAGCTTTTAGACTACCCCATACTGTTTAAATTGGGAGAATACTATCAGGACAGAATTTTATGATAGTATAATATCAGACCTGCATCCTTGTTATGCGGGTCTTAATATTCTTGGGCTTTTAGACTACCCCATACTGTTTAAATTGGGAGAATACTATCAGGACAGAATTTTATGATAGTATAATATCAGACCTGCATCCTTGTTATGCGGGTCTTAATATTCTTGGGCTGTTAGACTACCCCATACTGTTTAAATTGGGAGAATAATATCAGGACAGAATTTTATGATAGTATAATATCAGCCCTGCAACCTTGTTATGCGGGTCTTAATATTCTTGGGCTGTTAGACTACCCCATACTGTTTCAATTGGGAGAATAATATCAGGACAGAATTCTATGATAGTATAATATCAGACCATCTACTTATATTTAATGTTTGGCTTTCTGACTTTGGAACGTGATATGTATTCGGTAATTGCTATTTACTGTCAATGAGGCTGTATTGAGTGGAAAGTTAGAGAAGGTAATAGAAGTGAGGGTAGGTTCCTATACGTATTTTATGATGCTGTATTTTTAATTTTAATTATTTGTTTCTTATTTGTTGCCTTTAACATGGTGTTTACTATTCCCGAATTGTCTTTATTATATATTCGTTGTGGTTGTGAACCCTTATTACTTTATATTCCATCTACTTTGCTCACATGTTATTATTTCCAAAGTGATTTCAGAGGGCTTTGAGTAATTTTTCCAGGTTCTCTAGTTTGTTTCTAGCGTTACTCGCGTCTTTAGTGTTCGGTTTGGTTGCTTAGTGTATGCGTCTTAGTGATGTCATGCCCACCGTAGTGTATGTGGTTTCCAAGGACGGTTAAGATCTACCTACTCATTCCGGGTGGTGCTTCCATTCCTTAAAAAGGCTTTCATTTCTGATGATTACTTTTGGTGCGAGCTAGTACTAGGTTTCTTACTATTTTTTTTTCTCGCTATTATGTTGCTTATTTTCGTATTCTTTTCCTAAATTTTCTCTAGTAGCCCAATTTGTTTTTAAAAATTCAATTATATTTTTGAATGTTGTTTGGGGTTTGATATTTGTTATTGAATCATTTTTGGGTATATATATGGGGCGGCTATGATTTGTTGTTCGGATCTGAATTTGTTCCGTTCCTTCTTGGCTATTGTACAATCATTAGATACGGGGAGTAAATTCTCTGGGGTGTTACAATGGTAGCATTGTATGTCAGGTGGGAAGGCTGCTACGTATCTTCACAGACTGTTTGCCAGTTTAGTTTTCCCTAAGAGAATTCCATTAATTAGAGTTGGTTCATAGCCTGTGCACCTAGGTGGTTTTCCATTTCTATCGACTTCCTTGATGGTATTACATAATTTTCTCCCTTTGTGAATTTGATTCCAATCTGTTTGCCATTTATTGATTAGGCTGTATAGTTCATGTTGACTATATTCGAGTGGCATGTAATTTGGATTATTTAGTGTTACTTTAGCTATCTGGTCTGCTATGTCATTTCCTTGGATATTGATGTGAGATGGAATCCACATCTATTATATGCTTAATTTGTTTCTTTTATTTGTTTCATTATTGCGTCGGTTTGGATTAGAACATTCTCTCTTCATTTAGTTTTTGTTATTTTGGATTGAAGTTATGACACTACTAAGCGAATCACTTATTATAACTTTCTTGTTTGGTTTGTTTTTCCCAATCCATTTTAGTGCTTCAAAGGTCAGATGTATATATGGAGCAGTAGTCAGGTAGATGCCACCCAATTTGTATAATTGCAGTAATAGCATTGTAAGTCTAAAAATAACTATATATAAATTACACACGTAATATGATCCAAATGACTAGGTGATCAGACCGTTGTGGGTAATAAATATGGGTTCCTGAGTACAAGGTCGCTAATGATATAAGCTAAGACGAAATATGAAATTGTTATATTCAAAGGTTTATTACGAAGTTATTAGTACTATCTAATATCAACCCTATATTGTGTTGTGATTTCGGTCTCTGATAAAAGATGCCGTAACATATGGATCATGACAATGCATTAATCACATGTTATATTTCCTTTCAGTCTGAGGTAAGTGTTTACATTCACGATGAACATGCCGATTGACCTACCGTAAGTAAATGTACCAAATCAATTCTTGTGGTCTACTTAGATCCGAACACAATGGTGAAGTTGTATCTGGGGCATCCGACTCCGTTTGTCTGGAACATATTATTGCAGATGGGGTGAATTGTATACTATCCCAATAAGTTCACATGAGCTAAGTTGACAATACGTTTAATATGTGTTAATCGGAACAGTGTAACAACATTAGTATCTCAATCGTTGCATCCTATTATTACCAATGGATAAAATATCTCTAGATGACAATCCATGGTACGCAGCACTCTGTTTAAATAAGCATGGCGTCACTTTAATAATTTTCCGTGCCTACCATTAAAAGAGAAAATTCTTGTTTGCAACTTCGAAAAAAAAAATTCTTAATAATGAATGCCCCAAATTCAACATTTCGCTCATACAACAACGTTTCTAAATATATTCATATTATTTATAACAGAAAGATAATACCTACAGTATACTAATCAATAAAATAATAAACGTATGAGTGGTGATGGGAATAACACTTTACCGCGTATTTGAAAAACAAAAAAATTAAATCCATGATTCCAAGATTCCTGATGTCTTGTAAATTACATTTAATGCCAGCAGCATTTTTCTCTTGACATTTCAATTCTCTCTCTCTCTCTCTCTCTCTCTCTCTCTCTCTCTCTCTCTCTCTCTCTCTCTCTCTCTCTCTCTCTCTCTCTCTCTCTCTCTCTCTCTCACACACACACACACACACACACACACATACATATACATACCTTTTGAAGCATATATATCTCTCTCTGCCTCTCAGTATCTCTCTGTCTGTCTGTATGTCTGTCTTTCTATCTCTGTCTCTCTCTCTTTATATATATATATATATATATATATATATATATATATATATATACATACATACATATACATATACATATACAAACATATGCAATGTTAATGGGAACTTTAATTTATTTCCAAGATGTACCTTTCATAATATTTATTGATGTAGCGCATCGAATTAACAAAACTCGATTGTGATATGACGAATCTGAAATGTTTTGGCTTGTTTCCAGAAAGAAATTTTGAATGAGAAATAGTATTGTTCACGGTAATACCTATGCTGCCAGGTATAACATTTTAAAAAAAAGTACTAATTGATGAAACATATTACATACTATTGTTTAAGGAAAAATGTTGAACGGATGGTACCCTCGATGGAAATAATGCTACCAATGGTAATGAAACGTTATCTTCTAGATTCCATGGATGTAACGTTTTCATAGTACAAAAGAACCCTATTAAGATACAATGTGATGTACAGAATGAAATACATACAAGTATTATGACTTCATTAAGAAAGACAATTAAGACAATTACAATTAATAACGGTGGCATGTTTGAGTTGTTAAAAGGGACAGAAAAACATGGTTCCTTCCATAATTGGATAGATGCGATTCAAAAGGTCTAAATGTACTGATCATATTGTTTTCAAACAATTTAACCATACTTCAGATAATAGTATCGGTGTGTGACACGCATATCATATCATACCGCTCTCAATCCAGAAATGTATAACTTCACATGAACAATACAAGTCATCGAGGAAATGGACCCGAGCGTTTTAGAGAAGATATTTCTTGAATTGAATGCTTTAATTCGCTTAATGTTTGGTGAAATGGTAAAGATCTATTCATAGCTAATAGTATCCATAATTAAACCAGCAAATTACTATTGAGTTATAGGTGTAAACGAATTATATAAAATTCCGTTACGAAAATGTACCTTGGATATTTTTATTTGTTTTCACGGGGGAATTTTGTTCGAAAGTTGTATGCTTTTTCTTGCATTTCTTTCGGGTAAAATTAATCTCTCTTGATCATGTTGGAAAACTGTAGCGTGTCGAAAGCCATGGCAAATGTAGGATTAGTGTACCGGTACATGTTTCTCTAAGAGTGTTACAATGTCTAGTATGGCGTGATGCCACATTTATTGTAGAAGAGACTTGCAGTGCTTGTTAATAAATGAAGAGCGGGAAACTATAAAGTTGACGATCTTAACAACAGTTGCCACCATCACAGAGTGCAAGTCCAATGATGACATCTTTGCACACAAACTGTCCTGGTGTATAATGGAATGGTAGTTTAATAGTCGACGTCCAACGTGATTCTCAAGACGTTTGACAAATCCTTTCCTTTCGTCAACTATTGAAGCAGCATCGTCAGATGTTACACAAAATTATTTATTCAACTCGATGTTCTGATTTTTGAAATAGTTTGCGAATGCAGTTAGAATGTCCTCTGCCTTGGTTGTATCATGAAGAACTCACAAGCAGCACAACTCGTCATAAATACGATTATTTTCACCATATCGTGCGACTACAGCTAAGCGTCATAAGTCATTGAATTAAACGCTTTCATCAAGAGCGACACTAAACACAATAGCTTGATTAATCCAGTCGTTTGTTTATCTGTTCAATATTCAGCCTTTTGATGTTTTCACTTTTCTCTTCAGAGGTTTTAACATGGATTGATGTTTGGTTTCATAGTGTCTTTGTACACTAGACGTACGACACACAACACTCTCATAACACAGGACACACAGAGCACGATGCTTTTGTTGTATAAATCCATATTTTTTTGGTCAAAATTTCTTGATCCAGTATTTACTTTTATCGGCCATTTTATTGGCACTGTATTACTTATATTATCGTTTTTGGATAATATCACGTTTTTTGCATCTGTACAAAGTTGTAAAGATATATACAAATATGTTGCAATTATAGTACATTTAAGAAAATCGTCAGTTTATCTAATTCTAAAATAAAACATTAAAAGAGGGTCCTTACCAGAACATAAGAAATGGCAATAAAATTATAAACGTTTAACACGTTGGCCGCATCCCTCAGTGAAGCAGGTAGTGACTGGTGTAGTGCCCTCGGCGTCATACTAATATAGCCTGCTATTGGCCAGTGAAAGTGGACATATGGCGACACCTAGATAATTCAAGAAATATTAAGAAAATGTTATGGCGCAGTCCCGTGCACGCAGCTGGCATTATCCTGACGCACGTTGTTTGGACTTCCATTGAACAAAATTTGTTCCACTTATTAGCTTTTTAGGGGGTCTTCCGCCTGCCATTGAAAATCGGTCTGCGTGCCAAGTCTAGAAAGCGTGCCGTAGGCTGCTTACCCATGGATTCCTTGCAGCTTAGCTTTAATCAAAAGAGCATTGATTACTCTTTGCAGGTGTGACCAAATGGAAGCTGCATATTCATAAACTTGAGACTTGTTCAGGTAATGCCTGTCGGCTAGACTCTACTGACTATAAACCATGCAAGTTACCAGCAAATATGAGATGCAATGTCTAAAGAGAAACATTAACGAGAGACAAAGAGCGACGAGATAACACAGTGAAAGAGAATGAATACTGTAGATGGCATTAGCATCATTGTTTCTTCCCTTCATTTTCATGATTCTGCAAATTATAATTTGGAAAGCCTGCATTTAAACAGAAGAAATAGCAGGATATGAGTTCCTGGAGTTTATTTGCTCCAGCGATATATATATATATATATATATATATATATATATATATATATATATATATATATATGCATTGACACTTATCACATTTCTTGTGATCATATTTGTTATTATGTCACTTCGCATACCCGGATTAAGTGAACACAGGAATACATGGTTAAAAGAGTAGATGAAACACATGCATTGGATATATCCGGAGATATCCAGAATCGGCTCACTTTTCGTCTGTAATTAACTCAACAAATGGGTACAATCTGAAAAAATCACGAATATTACATATACAGATCAAACAGTAGAAGCTGGAAGTAGAAAGAAATATTCAGTTTAACTACGAAATTTGCAGCCCTGAGACACTACACTTCGAAACATGTAGACCTTCATCGCCCATTCTATGATGAAATAACAATTAATACAGATAGTCGACTCATGGCATCATCCTGTTATCCACATATCGTTAGAGAATTTTTTTTAAAGTTTAGGTTCGATATGTACTCGCATTGCACACATCAAGAGCAATGCCCATATAATATAGACTGCTGTATCGGTCTGTGTACCCACGCGACCTGCAAAAAGAAAAATTGGAAAGCAGAAGAGGCAGTGTGTAGTGATATGATGACGTGTACAACAACGGAAGTCAGAACTAAATTGCTAATAAAAATTCTGTCGCTCAGGTGTATATATTTCTTATAGGCATTGGACCTCCACCGACACATCACCCAAACAAGGTTGTCTTAGAGATCCTGCTTAGTACCCTCAGTGGATGCCCCAATCCTAAAAAAGCTTCGAGGCTTGAATAATTGAGAATTAACACCCCATTTCAGGAGAGATTTGTGCAGGGCCTTGGTGAATTATATCCTAGTTATTGGCAAAACCCAAAAGGTAAGGACGTTTAGTCAATCCCTACAACACAGCAGTTATCAATATTGACCCAGCTCGTGGACAGACCACTTCTAACTTTAAGGGCACGACACGTTTTGCGAAGAAGGGGTTTCTTTTGGAGTGTTTGTTATGTGTAAACGGGACAACTAGAACATCGTCACTGATCCGAACCTGATAGAACTGAAATACATTTGAATGGCTGCAACCATGCTCTTTACCGGTAATTTCCCCTACCCTCAAAAATGCAAGATAAAACATAACATTTACTCACAGTCTGTTAATGTTGGTAGTTTGGGACCTGTTCTGGGATTTTCCCTATACAGGGTGAGATGGAAGAATTCGCGAACTTCTCATTGCATCTCCCATTAACGCTAAAGTTGCCATCTTTTCGGCTTGGTCCATCACCTCATTATTACGCTGCTGTGACGTCGATGCAGCTGGTGACGGACATGCAGCTGGTTGGTGTATATGTTGCAGGGTGCTGAAAATGTTAGGCAATCAGTCACTTACGTGGGCCTCGATGGTGTCAGGTACCTCTCTTGTTATTGTTTTGTATCTGCTCAGCATCAACGGATGAACAAGTGCCAGGAGATTGAGCTGAAGAAGTTATTCTATGCCTGAAACTCCTAGTATCCTTCACCCGCTGTAACCCGTTTTGAAGCCTTTCGTCACAGGGCCGTTATTGTGCATGCAGTAGTCATATTCTACCATATGTATTCCATTTTAGGCTTTTCTATGTGGAACCATACTGAAATTAAAAGAGGGATAGAAAGCTACATTTCTGTTTTGTGGGAGTCGCAGCGAAATGTTATATGGTGTACTTATTCATTCGTCATTGTGGCAAACCTCTTAAATATCATGTAAATAATAAAGTTGATGCATCCACATGATAGCTTGCAATACTATTTAAGTGAATTATAATGAACTCGATAACTGGTAGATTCAAGTGGAAGTCTCCAATTAATTACATGTAAGAATATAGTCAGCTTCAAGTGTTTGCTTGATAACTTAATAATCTAGTCAATTGGAAGTGTCCACCTGATAACTTGTACTGTTTGTCAAGTGATCTAGATATATCTTGATAACTGGTTACTTTAAGTCGAATTGCACGCTGATGACACACAAAGATACAAATCTAGCCACCAAACTGAAGTTGATGCTACCATCCAAGGAGTAGAGAGTCGCATTTATAATGTGGAATCATGGAAGACATATAACAAGCTGCAGATGACTGATGATACAACTAAGGCCATTCTGGTTACAACACAAATAGTTTAACATTCTCACCCTTTATTTCAAACGGTGAGTTGGGTTCGCAAGGTCGATGCGGGACAAATGTGTTGTTCTGAAGGTGCTCTCACGTTGCCCCAACATGTCATAAACATATGCAAGTCTGCATGTCTTGGGCTGTGGCGCATTAGCTCCATTCGCAAACATGGTTTAAGTTGATGTCACTATGAAGTTTGAGTGTTTATTAGTACTTTCAGGACTGGGCTTTTGCCACTTAGTATACTGTCTGGCTCGTTTTGATGTCTGCTTCAGAGATTTCAAAATGTTAGGGACGCAGCTGCTCGAGTCGTCATTGGGGTGTCACGATCAGAGCACGCCTCCCCACTGCTATTAGCCCCCTAAGCTGCCTATCCATTCTGTACGGAGTGAGATGCAGTTTGTTCTCTCTGGTGAGTTGTGGTGGCGGACTCCGTTCAGGCATGTCTATCTGGCTTCACTTATGTGTGCACACTGGCGGGATATTTGCGCTCCCTCTCTGACGGTCGTGTGCTAATTATTCTCAATAGGAAAGCGAGGTCGTGTGGGCATATTTATTGTGCATACCAGAGACTAGAATACGTGGTATTGGCCATTCAAATCAGGCACACATGCACATAGATTCCTTTCAGGAGTGCACGTAAAATTCATGTTTTGATTACAGGAATAAACGTAAAGATCTAGAGTTTCTTGCTTTGTGTTTTCAGCATATTTATATGTTCACTAGTTTCATGGTGTCTATTTTGTGTTTGTTTTTTGTTTTTTTTGTTTTTTTAGTCATTCTATTTTAGATGTTGTATAGCGTTTAAAGCTTTTAAACATTAGGAGCTATAAAATCAATCGTTATTATTATTATTATTATTATTATTATTATTATTATTATTATTATTAATTATTATTATTATTATTATTATTATTATTATTATTATTATTATTATTAATTGTAATAACATAGTCAAAATGATAACTGGTAGAGTGAAGTGGAAGTATCCGTTTGGTAATTTGTAGAAAATAGTGCACTTGATAACTAGTTTAGTAAAGTGAAAGTATGCATTTATTACATGTAATAATTGTCAAGTGATTCGCTTGATAACAGGTTGTGTCAAGTGGATGTATCCACTTGATAGCTTGTGATAATAAAGTCAACATGATAGCTGTCAGATTCAAGTGGAAGTATCTCATTGATATTTTGAAATAATAGTCTTGAGATAACTTGTAATAAATGAGCCAAGGGTAAGAATCTACAAGCTTATTTGTTCATAATATTCAAGTGACCTGTAAAGAACGTCATAACTGGTAGACTCACGTAGATGTATCGACTTCATAAACTTGTAATAAAAGAGTCGAGTGATCTATTATTTACTTGATAACTGAGTCAGCGAGAAGTATCAACTTGGTATCTTGTAATAATAGCACGTCGTGTGTATGTAATGCATGACCTTAATAATGTGAATCAAGTGATATAACGTGATCTTGAAAAATACTACGATCGCGCCAGATAATATCATGACATAACAGCACGCAAAATTGAAATTGCAAAGAATATTCAAACATATAGAATCAATAGAAGCAAGCTACCTGACGTTGGCACTGTTAATTACAAGCTGTAATACCTACCAAAACGTATTAAGTATCTATGATGTTTTAATTTAGAATTAAATGATACAGGAACCATAAGGAAAATGCAAGTATATTTAAGGAGAAAAAAAACAAATGTTTGCGATGTCATACTGACCCTAAAACCATTAGAGTTGAAACATCGCAAGTATTTGTATGTATATCATCTGTTATGTCATTGTCGCCCAAAAACAAAACAAAACTATATCCGGACAAAGAAAACAAATGTAAGACATGGTCGAACTTCATCACTTTCTAAAATGTTCTTCCTCAAATATCAGGCAACTTTACCGAAGCGTCGTTTCTCAAAATAAAGGCGAACGTCCGTGACAGATGAAAGATGACAAGATATCAATTTATTAATATAGTGGCCCATAACTACAGAAAGAGGCATATCCAAAGTAGTAGTGAAAAACAAATGTGTAAAAGTAAATTTGTACTCACGTAATAAATAACACAAAAGCTGTAAAGCACAGTGACAACTAGTATGGCAAATCAAGTCGAGGCGGAAGTGGGACTTAATTCCACACAAAATATTTTCTCAAACATCGGAATTTAAGCGTACGTAGGCAATGTCGCTTTTGACACCAATAAATATTGCATATTAAGGAGTTTTACAATGCATGCATTTTATTTTATTCTACCATACAGCTAGTATCATTTCAAATCATTTAAAATTACCATTTTGCGTTTATACTTCTTTGTTTACACACCTTTAATTTTCTGCCCTTTGGCACGTTATAGTATTGTTACACGCACAGGGGTATTCACTTGACCGAGCGGTGTCAAAACCCGGCGCGAGTCACGCTGGAAGTCATAAGTTTCCCCAAATTTTCAAAGACTTCCATACAACTTGAGTTGTAAAAGGGAAAGAAAGACGTGTCTGCTATATTTAATAACCTTTGCTCTAATCAATTGGCGACCCAGATGAGACAACTTGCCCAGGAGTTCATTAACCGCACCTTTGCATGGTTTTTCTTCATTATCATCCTATTTCCGTACCGCCAGCCCGTCATGCCATAGCAATTCCACTAGTATTCCCTTACTAACTGGGAAATATTTAACTGCGCGACCCTTGGCCAGTCAATCCACAGAATTTCCGGCGTATTACGCTCATATACATACGCCCATTTTCCACTATGGACACATAAACGGTACCTACCAAGTTCCAACTTATTGATTCCATTATATAATTTACTGATTTCCAACCATAAATGCTGCCATTTCAATCAAAACACTTTTATACACCGCGGAATTTTAATATGGACTATGTTACTAAACCAGGGACAGTCATTCGGCTTGTACCTAAATTCACTACTAACGACCCCAGCATGGTTCAAATTAACTAACACTCGACTCTGTGATGTTTGCTCCTACTCACTGGCTAACTATTTCGGGCTAGTAATGTTTCCATGGCACCGAAGACCAAATACTCACACAAATAAATCGAAGAATTGCTTAAAAACGGGATGCTGTCAAATACACATACTCCAAATTTATTACATTACCCCCGCCTTTAAAAGATCACTCGTCCACGAGTGTCACAAACGTCACATTTCTGTGGTCTAAATCACAATTTGATGGGTTTCTTTTTGTTTTTTCTTTTAAATTTAACCCCACACCCGATAAGCGATTACCAATATGATTATATACAACAACAAAAACTAAAAAAAGTTTAATCAAATTGAATCAAGCATGAAATAATGTTTCAACCAGTTAGTCGGTTTCAAACTCCCTCACGAACTCTTCGAAATTGACTGTAGTAAACACACTTCTCTACGCATAGGTCTCTAACAACAGACAACAAATGTGACACAGAACCATTCCTTTTCATATTACAACTCTGATCTGGAGATTGAGTTTCCACCAGGACACACGTTCTCCCAATAGACCTTGGTACACCTGTACACATCACGAGGTTAGAGACTGCGTTCATCAGAGACATCTTCTCTTACTAACCTCCAACAAGTCAACCACGACTTCAATGCCCGAATATTTTTCAACTCAGTCTGTGCCAGACGATCTTATTTTCTCACTGTTAATTCACTACTAATTCCACACTTATTGTGACCTAAAACCCTAAGAAAACCTATCCCCAAACTCAAAAGTTTGGAACACTATCACATAACGATTCAACTATAATTGCGGTGTGCACCACCATTTCTTCATGCTGCTAAATAATTAGCACGTGCTTTGAATTGTCCTTCACAATTTTCCAAATTGACACCATTCCATTCATGCAGACAAGTCAAACTATGCATGATGAAAACAGCACTGGACCATGTATGATCATAAAGATGCGTGTAGAGGATCTTTTTTTTTTCTTTCTTAATGTACTCTGTATAAATCAATTCTCAACTGGCAAGTCGCTAACAGTTCAATGACAAACAAAATACAGGATCCTTACTGTACTCCCCACGAGGTTAGAGAATGCGTTCTTCAAATGAACCACGTCCTCTTAAGAACCTCAAAAATAAGTCAACCATGACTTCAACGCCCAACTGGCGCGACCCTATTGTCACTAACAGAACGCAAGACTTGACACTGCCTTTTCAATCATCTTTTCACCACTTAACCGTACCCTACAGCAACAAAAAAATAAAAAAAAACAAAACACAGTCCACCAACCTCCAAACAACCATACATAATACCCTTTTCTCTCCTTAAATTTAGCCATGTTTCGCTCCAAGCACATTCAAACAACTAGACCTAATTTACCACCTGGTTTCTTGCAGCAAACAACTTCTATAACTTTCCTGCTCTAACACCACATGATACAAATTTATCCAACTAATACATACAAAAATAAAACACGAAGCAAGACCGACATCTGTCGTCACAGAATTTGAAAATATAAAACAAATAATCACACTATTTACTTAGCCTTTGGGCGCATTCTGATTTAATTCTAACTGCGCGGCTTTTGATGTCACCCGTTGACAATATGTCTCAACCCATCCATGTAACAATCACGGGGGAAAATTATTACACACCCATTTATAACTTTTGTTTGTCGCTTCTACCGGCGTATTACGCTTATATCAAATTTTGGAGTTTTACTCATTGTCAGTGCTACTAGCACATGGCATATCTGAACTCATTTACAATTTATGTGTGTACCTTAGTACAACACAGCAGCGTTTCTTCGTCGCGCCCTTCTTTGTTCCATTAACTTGGCCCTTTGGGTTGTAATTGGATATGGTGATTCCTCTTCTTCCTTCTCGGTTTCATCACCTCTATCGTGCATATTTTCCTGGTCATCGGTGTTTTGGTGTTCACTCTCAGGTCGCACCAAGCATGGTTTTAGTCGGTTGAAGTGAACAATCTGAGTCGCCTTATGATTGGTTGGTGTAATCAGGTATGTAACATCCGTTATCTTTTTTACAATTCACCACGGTCCAGTCCATTTGACCATAAGTTTAGGTGATTTCCATTTCTTTCTTAGTGTCTGGTGCAACCACACCATGTCACCATCACTAAAAGACTGGCCGTGAACCTTGAGATCATAGGCGACTTTCTGATGCCGAATAGCTGTGCCTAATTGTTTTCGTACTTCTTCGTTGGCCTCCCACATTGCATTTCTATAATTTGCCACAAATCGAGGCAGATTCTTTGGGGCCTCGTCTGGTGTTTTGCCAACTATAAGATCTGTAGGGAGAATCACTTCTCTACCTGGCATCAGCTTGTTTGGGGTGAATCCAGAGGAATTGTGCTCAGATGTACGATAGGCCATGCTCGTAAGAGAAAGGTACTGGTCCCAGTTTTCTGGTTTATCATCTACATATGCTGCAAGCATCTGGCATAGATTTATTTTAATGGTTAGATGTATTAACATGGATGCAACTCAAACATTTCACCTACTGCGAATGGGCCACAATTTCAGACATTTTAACCGTTAACCACACTCCTAATCAATGATTCTGACAACATTATCTATTAGGTGACAATGCTAACTATGCAATTCTCCAATCAAAACCAAAAGCATACATGTACCTCTATTTAATCAATTCCTTTGACAATCACAACGTTTAGATGCAACCTGAGGGAACATTATGCTATCATATGTAACATTATAAGCATGTGTTATCACTAAAACGGAAGCTAGTTTTCATTGTAAACCCAGGGGAACGGAATATAGAGCACATTTAGGGAAGAAAACGAACCTGTGCAGATACAAAAGAGGTTTTGTTTCTCAAAACAATATAAAATAAATAACCTTGAAAATTCATTCCCTTCGATATGATATTGCAATGTATTACAACTACTAATATTCTTGCGGACTTAGTTAAGTGATTACAAATATTTGTATTCAGACGACTTGGCACTATTTTGATGTTTGGTGATTTAAGAAAATGTATTACGATGAATTGTCCTATTTTAAAGTTTAGTGATTAGAAATATTTATATTAAAAAGAATTGGCAGATTTTGAAGTTTAGTGATTATACATATCTGTAATAAGATAAAATTGACGATCTTGAAGTTAAGCGAGTGTATTGAGAACAACTGGTCCATTTTGAGCGAAATATATTTTGTTGGTGCGATGACTTATTTTTTTCTTACATTATTGTGTATGATTCCATAGCACCGATTTAATCAGAGCAAAATGTGTATCACCGCCTAGACTGTGCAGGAATCGTGCATTCTTCATTACTATTCATAAAATATACTACCCACGGTTAAAAGACGTTATAAATATTTGTATTAGTTATTCTAAACTGCCGTTAGATATATTGACTGCTGGTATCGGTCTATAGTTGTCTGTCATTAGATGTATTGCCTGATTGTGTCGAAATAACGTGTCCTGTCGAATTACTCATAATAGAAACCAATGTTTTACATACTACAATTATGCCGCTATATGATAGAAACTTAATCCAAACTGCCAATTATATTTTGAGAACAGAAATTCTTCGCCAAGGTTGAGATATGTTACTTGGTAAAATTCGCACATTAATGTATTGTATTTTAAATATGCGAACGTTAGCAACTAGATGAGTTTGGCATATCTCTATATTTGGAATATTTCTACTTGCGTACCGTTGACCAATACAACTGCAGGCTTAAATGGACAATACATTTTCTCATTTTATTTCTAACATTATCTGTTCGTAACTTCTACAACTACATACGGCTGCGTGATTTTTACAACATACAAAACACGATGACCTTAAAAATGCACAATATGCCGAGGAAGCAGGAAATACTATGAGAATAAAATAAAAAGCATAACGTTAGTTATGGGGAAGTGAAGAGGGACACAATGGGAAAAGAATATAAGAGTTCACCAGTGTCAGGTGTAAGCAATTTTTATTTATGTTAATCAGTTATAGAGAGCTAGAAGGGTTGCAAAGGATTGAAAAAGATAAAGGTTATATAATTATGAAGAGTCCATTAATATTCTTCCTTGTTTGTTTTATATAGGATGAAATCGTATGATTTAAACGTGAATTTAAGTCACATATAAATCCCATAATATCTTATATATTGTTAATTGTAATGTCAGCCTCGTAAGAATGTGAACCGGTTTCAAACTTTGCTTTACAACTGTTAGTTCCTTTGTATGTATGTATGTATGTATGTATGTATGTATGTATGTATGTATGTATGTATGTATGTATGTATGTATGTGTATGTGTGTGTGTGTGCGTGCGTGCGTGCGTGCGTGGGGGGTGGGGTTGGTGGTGTACGCACGCATGCACGCATTGCATGCTTGTATGTATGTATCCATGCTTTCACATACGCACGTTCGCACACATGCACGAATTACATGCATCCATGTATGTATGTATGTATGTATGTATGTATGTATGTATGTATGTATGTATGTATGTGTGTGTGTGTGTGTGTGTGTGTGTGTGTGTGTATGTATGTATGTATGTATGTATGTATGTATGCTTCCAACATCGCATATTTTATGGTTGTTTATTCTAATTGTATTTGTCTAGATATTTCTTTATCTCATTATGTTATAATGTGAAACTGGTATTACATGATTTATCTTACCCTCTGCGTATTGTTATTATATATTCATATGTTAGGACGCTTTATATATTATCAGGTTCTGAGACTAACCACAAGGCATACTCGGCTTTAAAAAAATATGCTTCATTCGCATAACATATAATTCAGAGACATGTTTGTGTACAGTATCAGATGTATTTGGCATCCGTGTGTGAACCCACTGGAGATACATTTTCTAAAGTGTCACGTGCTGACAAATCGAGATAATTTAGGAACTTGCTGTTTTAAGTCAGGTTCTATAGAAAACCCTATGGGAACACCAGGGTATCATGAAACCTAGAGAAAACCCATCGAATAATCATGGCATCAGGATCCCATAGTATTATACATGGAAACATCATGGTATAAAATATTCAATAACGTCAGCCTATATATATTAGTGGATACATGATGTAAACGGTAATGTAGATAAAGCCATATTAGCGGCAATAATTTCTGGATTTAAATGTGTTTGAATGTTGCGTTTCCAAATCAGCATTATAGTCTCAGGCGTTAATTTAGATAATGATTTTTTTTCTTCAAAGGCATGTCAATAAAAAATCCACTGATAAAAGGATTTTCGAATGGTTGTCAGTGTGAACTCGAAAAAGAAAACATTACTATTATTCTTATGCTTATTAGGAAACAGTCCTGCCCACAGAAACGCATCTTTCTACTTTGTATGTTATTTCATATTTAGACTGCTTTCGATTTGGTCATATCTAAAGTGTCACGTGCTGACAAATCGAGATAATTTAGGAACTTGCTGTTTTAAGTCAGGTTCTATAGAAAACCCTATGGGAACACCAGGGTATCATGAAACCTAGAGAAAACCCATCGAATAATCATGGCATCAGGATCCCATAGTATTATACATGGAAACATCATGGTATAAAATATTCAATAACGTCAGCCTATATATATTAGTGGATATATGATGTAAACGGTAATGTAGATAAAGCCATATTAGCGGCAATAATTTCTGGATTTAAATGTGTTTGAATGTTGCGTTTACAAATCAGCATTATATACTCAGGCGTTAATTTAGATAATGATTTTTTTTCTTCAAAGGCATGTCAATAAAAAATCCACTGATAAAAGGGTTTTCGAATGGTTGTCAGTGTGAACTCGAAAAAGAAAACCTTACTATTATTCTTATGCTTATTAGGAAACAGTCCTGCCCACAGAAACGCATCTTTCTACTTTGTATGTTATTTCATATTTAGACTGCTTTCGACTTGGTCATATCGGTAGTAACTTGAGTCCTTAAAGCACTATATTCCACTCTATCCATGTATCATTCTTGTAGAAATTGCAGTAAATTATACTCAGGTACGTCAAGTGTACTACGTTGTGATCAGACAATGGAAGATATTTATATATAAGATCAATGCCAAATATTGTTTCTTGTAAAGTCTCACTATGAAGAGAGTTTACAAGGTCTCGTAATCTGTTTTGACAGTGATGTGATTCCCTCATAAAATGAAGGTTACCAATGCCATTGTGTCCAGTGAGTAGCACATGCGAATATCATGAAACATGAAGAGCACTTTTTTTCCGTTTAGAAATAATGCCTGATGAAGTGTGTATTAATTTCAAAATGCTTTTGCAATCAAGATTGAGACCTCTAAACAACAATGTTGAACACGTTAGTAAAGTTATGGGAAATGTATATTAAAATTCTCATCAACGCAACAAAGAAAATTAGAGTGCAAAAATTCGTCCAGGTCTATTATGTATGACAGTTCGTATTTAATTGTGATGGAAATAAAGGTACGATCCTCGTCCTGGTTCGGAAACTGTCTGAATTTGTGTGAAATGTCTTAAGTTCTTATATATGATGTGATGAGTATCAAACTTATATGTTCCTATCTTAAACATCTGAACTAAAGGCCGCGATGACGTCGTTTTGAATTATTTCTTGAGCGGATTTATTTATTTGAATTAATAGTTAGAATTAAAAAGTGCTGTTACACTATGCGACTGCGAATTCCTTTAAAGTCAGTATAGATTATATAATTGTGTAACATCAACACTATAGACACATAATCACATTCAAGGCTACTGCTAGGTAATTACCTTCAAAAGTTGGCCTCATGCTGAACACCAATATAACGCATTTAAGATATCATAGTTCGCAGAAGAAAGTAATAAGTATTACTGAACTTAGTTCTGACAATACTGAGAGTAGATTGATTACTTTCCTCGCCTTTGATTTTTACCGTATGTAGTATAATGTTTTTGACCGTATTATCTCTGACATTTTAATAATATATAAATGGGAAAATGCTGTCTACGCTGTATGGTATTGCTTTGTTAGGTTTGCTTTCAAACGCTTATTGCAATCATGCCGCTTTCGCTACAACATTTGATTATATAGAAATTAGAATGATATTGCAGGTGATTATAATATTTAAATTCAATTATTTAAAGTTCAAATGTTGTACATTGATACTTATCTATATAATAACATATAACTTCATTAAAAGGTCCATAGTTCCATTTGCCTTAATGTTATAGATTGCGACTAATGTTTGTTACTTTTGTCCAGATAACAAACTTTGCCATCTAGAGTCAATACAACTATGTTTTCTAACAGAGCATCGTTTAACTACTCCTGAAGATTCAAGTTGCAATCGCCAGCGAGTTGCAAAAAGAATAGATAGCATTATAGAACATGGTTTAATATTAAATTGTTAGGAGAAATTCTTGGAATGTCAATTTGGATATTAAATGAAACGTTTTGTATCTTCATTGTACACACTTGTATAACCCTTTCTTTTTTGTCTAAAGACTGCTGTAATTTATATATATATATATATATATATATATATATATATATATATATATATATATATATATATATATATATATATATAGATATATATATATATATATATATATATATATATATATATATATATATCTATATGGATGGATGGATGGATGGATGGATGGATGGATGGATAGATAGATAGATAGATAGATAGATATAGCTATAGATAATGATATTCGATCAACTCTTCTTTAGTGTATATGTCATATAATTCTACTTTAATTCCATTTTAAGGACTGCTCACTTTAAGAGGAACATTCCAATCGCTGATGTCGAGTCTTTTTATGTATACTTGAATTAAAAGACTATTTCAAGAAAGTAGAATAATTTATGTCATATATATATATATATATATATATATATATATATATATATATATATATATATATATATATATATATATATATTCAAACACCAAATGTCTACCGCATCGTTTACAGATTAAATTATCATTGTTGCGAGTTTGATTCCAATTAAGTTTTAAATATTTTGCAGTTCGCAGGCAACTGGATGTAGTAACCATCCCGAATCGCCTTATCTTGATCTTAATCGCGGTATTTGCATATCGTTACAGTCTTTAGACGGTGCCCCGAGTGGCCGAGCGGTCTAAAGCGCTCACCGATACAGATTACTGCCATCGTACCTCTGTCTCCGCTGGTTCGCGTCTCGTGTTCGTCGAATGTGGGTATTTGAGAAAGTGTGCAAAAATATTCTCAAGGATTGGTTTTTCTTTCTGATGTTGTCCCGCCTTCTTCTCATTTATTCTTATTCATGTCTTCTGATGCAAAATGGAGCTAAGCCTTACGACAACAAAACAAACAACATTATATAGACTAATATGTTTATCATCCTAGCCAGGGTACTTTAGGATGCATCAACTAGTGCAGTCTTTAGACTAATACCTTAGTCACCATATCCGGGCACATATGAACTTACCTATTAAAGCAGTCTTGAGACAACGACATTCTTTACTTATAGAGCAATTGCAATGAGAGAGGTATAGAGTGATGTAAATTAACTTTGAGTATAATAGTGAAGTCAATGACAACAATTTTAATATTGTCCCTTGAGTACTGCTTCAACACTGACAATTTTTACAGTTAAATTTTCAAGTTAAGTATTCTTCAGTTGTAAATTTTTAAATACGTTAGAGACTAAACCTATATCTGGCAATACAAAAGTTAACTAAACACTGGACTATGTCTTAGATGTATGTAGCATTTAATTTATAACATTGAATTTTTGTGTATGTTATACTAAACTAAATATTTTCCCTTAACTGTGACCAGTTACAAATGTTACTATACGCTGCTCATTTTTGTACACAAAATACTTTAATCTTACTAGTTGCATGTTGTATCAAATTTGTATATAATAAATCGATTGGAATATGCTGAAACTCTGTAATCGAATATATAGTTATGTTGAATTTTGCACTCTTTTGTCTCTGTAGGATTGAATTAAGCACATATCATTCAATGCTGTCATACCCCGTAGTAGGAAAATGCTGGAGTAACTACTTTTTGGAGTGCATGTAATGTAATAATTAACTTAATTAAGGTGGTAGTTTTCCCGTTGTTTGTGTGTATGTATATATATATATATATATATATATATATATATATATATATATATATATATATGTATGTGTGTGTGTGTGTGTGCGTGTGTGTGTGTGTGTGTATTTATATCATCAGTGTCATTATGTAGGGCCGTATTTGCGTCCCTTTCCTTCCTTAAGTTTGACTTCTACCACAGACATGTGTTTCTGCAGGTGCCTATTTCTTTTTGTATCACTTTGTAACGTAACGGTTTTTTAAAGCTATTTGCACAAAATGAATCTCTTGTTCAACATATGTATATAATCTGAAAATTAGTAGGTGGTTGCATCTGGGGTTTTTGGCACTTGTAATAATTAGGGATATTTTTATCTTGCACTTTAATGCACAATTCCGCAAATGTTAATTTAGCATTAACATTTTCTTTTCATAGTTTTATATATTTTGAAATTATTGACTCCACACGTCATATGTTTTTGGTATCGAAACCTTGAATAGCTCCGGTAGACTTTTATATTGAGCGAAAAACATTTTAATTTGCTCAAGTTGAGCCAACTACTCATGGGGTATTATGACGAGATATGCAATTGCAGTACCATTTTAAATATATTTTTTTAGTTATAAGTATTAATGTGGATATTTCAAATATTCATCCTATCTGTAGTTGCTTACATTAATAACCAATATCATAAGAGATGAATAATATCACGGTAAATATCTGTTTGTCTGGTAGGGAATAGAAACTAATACAATTACACATGGAAATAATCTTAGCATCGTATTGCACTATTTACGTACACTACAAATAACACAACACTATATTTCATAATATCTTATTTACTTGAAACAATGTGATGATCCAGTTGATGCAGACAATGTAACTGTTTATGGAATGTCGCCTCACAACATTTCTCAATCCTTATGTGTCCTGATTATAACACACATATCTCAATAGTTTTATAACACATGAAAACATATTTTAAACGGATCCTTCAAGCGCAGAAATACGATTTTGTCAACAAGAATTCGTTTCGAGTACAATGGTGTCAATATAATGCAATATACCTACGAGTCATCCAGTCTTAATATTCTTCTAATGACTAAAATGTTGGAGTCCACTCAAATATGTTTGTATGCGACAGGGCAGCTATATCAGAGTTTATTTTGTAATACTTCACTTATATGGCACAGCCGCAATTAAATCAATGTCTTGCGTATTTTTCATAATTCAACAACTGGCTACCGTTTGAACTATCAACCTTGTTAATGTCAAGGTCGATTCGTATTAGGTATATTTAATATTAATATATGTAAAAAGGTATATTTAATATTAATATATGTCATTCAAATTTCGATAATGTAATAAGGTTTTCCTTTTTTAACTTCACTATTAATATATAATAAAGAAACATTTTATTATAGAAACCTATTAATTGTTATTAATTGTATGATTTATATAACTTTCAAAATGTATTCAGATTTATATGCAATTTGTTGGGAATATACTATGATGAAAATTGTTAATACAATTTATAGTAAACCTAAAATCTGATCTAGTGAACCTAAGTGAATGAAGCAATAGAATCGAACCCAATCAGTTAATACTATAATATCAAATATCCGGTGAAAGATGTTGCAGATACTGAGTCAAAGCTTATGGTTTCTGATAACACATTATTCGCCAGTGTTAACTCAAAATTTGTTTCTATTTTAAGGTTCGGATAAGCCATGTCAGTTCTACCTACTATAACTGTGCCGCTTTATGATATATTCAAGCTTGAGCTAAAACGCTAATTATCCTTTGAGTGCGGAAATTCATCGATTTGCTTAAAAAATACGTGCCCTTCTGTCCAAACAAAGTAAAGAGAATATATTTTCCTTTACAACATTTGCCAACTAATCAATTTCCTTAAGAGATGAGAAAGTTAGCAACCGCCGTAAATACTCGCGTGTAAACGGAATTGTTTAAAAAGCATATAAAGCCTGGAAGCGCGGTTGGGGGTGGGGTCGGCTTATCTGCGGGCTAATTTTTAATTCTGACAATTAAAAACTTTTTTCTTGATTACCAGTATTTATTATTGTTACTGTCAATCGCCGAAGATAAGACCACATGCCTAAGGATGCTACATGGCTCATATGATACGTGCTGTCGTGAAGTAAAACAAAAGATAATGAATGAAAAACATGAATTACCTTACTTGATGTATATTTGGCTGATGTTAATCCGCTACTAATTACAGTTATACATGTTATTCAAGCCACTGGTGGTAAGTGTATTTTCCAAACGAACCTACTTAGTTAAATATTTAATCCACAGCTAATCAGTAATAATTAAACTCTACCGTACTGTACAAAAGCAAGCTAGCATATTTTAGTGTAAATATGAAAATAATCTACATTACAAAAGTAGAATTACGATAATAAATATATTTACCACACAAACATTTTTTTCATCTAGAGTATAAATATATGTATGATATTCTCTATAGAACAAGAGGCTCCGTAGAGGCTTGTTGCACGTACGCAATGTATCTTCACCTGTTGTTTAGTTGTTTGTAAAGCAAAGGATATTGTTAGCGGTATAGTTCTGTACAGTAACATCCTGTATGCATAATGTGTGTTAAATGGCTCAGGGATAATACAGTCTATAGACAAGCCCCAAGTCCGAAATCTGTAGATCCCTAGGTTTGGATGCCTGTGTTTGCTTTATCTGTCATCACCTTGTTATCAGCAAGTGTGAATTTCACTCATGTCAGATATAATTGCTTTTAGACTCCCAGCTAACTGTCCAGTTATAATGCCCCTATTTCAGTTCCCAGTGTTTGAAAGCTAGCTTTAAATATGGGATTTCTATATAGTATTATGCATAATAGATTGTACCAAAATAAGATTAGCTGACGTTTTTTGTGATGTATTTGCTTGACAGGTGCTCCAAATACATTGTCTGAATAGTTTTGTGACTTTTTACAAAGATACTTAGAGTTTTATCTTGAAGACATGGAGTGTGTAATATCATCAAGAATTTGAAGATGAAGAAATGGTAAGATTTCAATATTACTTGTATTCAGTAATTTGTAATATCACTTACTCAGTGTATCACATACATACACAGTCTATTGTGAGCTTCTATTTGATACGGATACATGTAGACGAAATTGTACAAATATAATAGCTTTTTACCACAACAATTTGCAACTGTTTATATAATCAATGTATCAATTCAGTTTAAGTTCATTGATAGTTCAATAATAACAAGTTAAGTTCATTAACAGTGCTCTCTCCAAAATCCACAAATCAAGAAGCACATAGGTCATTTTGCTTGAATTCTCATGTTGGTCATTTATTGGTCTAATTGCAGCAAGAAGTACTTAAGGCATCATATTGTTTATGTAGGTATATTATAATTGTATTATCATTAGATAGTAGTACATTATTACTCAATGTATATTAAAAGTAACATAGATATAGACTATGGTAATTAGCGCATATATATTGTAAATGAACATGGAAATATATCAAAGCATTGAGTCATACAGTTGATCATAATTGACACAAGCCTTTTGTAAATGCCATTCAAGCAACAAGTTGAAGTACTTTATATAATGGTCCTATATGTTTTATAGTTTATATTTATGTCCATCTCGCATCTCCTTGGTCAGTCATACTTGTAATCTTTTATCTTCCAATACATAAAATCTAGCACCAAATTCTAACTTTATATTTTATGTGAATATCTAGTTTGACTGAATTGTCGACATCAGATAGTTAAATAATTTCATTCTTCAACAGGTTTCCATTTGTATACCATCACTCGAATCTCTACCTTTCAATAAAATCGAAGATGGAACTTTCATAGCCATAGATGATCTTGTAAAGTTCCTTAAATCTAACCATTCGATTCATGACAGGAAAAAAACTGAAGAAAGAAAATATTTTACAAGAATTACAAAGACACGATACTGGGATAATCCAGAGAGAAGAAAATAAATTGGTTTCGTTGTCGTCTTTCTTTTGATATATGTTTCATCACTATGATGACTTCCAGGTTTGCAAATTGGTATGTGATGAACTCTTAGAACAACAAACACAGTCTATATCTTCCAAAAAATGGAATAAATCAACATGGAACCTTTATCAAGAACTAGCGTCTGTTGAAATTTTAAGTTTGGGTCTGTATGAAGAAACAATTAATAAGCTACAACTTGAAGGGCTGAAGATTCCATCTTTAATTATTGATTACAAAACACAGTTCACAGAGAGCAAATGGAATAAAATTAAATTGTTTGAATGGCATTATAGTTCCTTTTGTAAGAAAGAAGCGTCAGACTGAAGATGAACAGGAAAGTAAATGGAAATTCTTTGGATTATGTAAAGAGTTGGCAGAAAAAGGACAAGAGCTCAATCATTTGTGCTTGAAGGTCTGTCAACGGAATGTTGCTCGGAAGTTTGCTGCTGATGCAATAAATGGAATTACTATCCATCTGGAAAGTATCCATCGACCTGAGAAAATAGAAACTGACACAGAAAATGCTCTTAGAGATATACCTGCTCTTCAGTTTCAAAATATCATTTGTTTTCAGTGCACAAATGTGTGTACACATAAAACAGGAGTGCACATTGGTATCGAACTACAGCATTTGCGACATAATATTGAACTATATGATGATATCTCACTGATAGTTCGTGCCTCTCTGAAGAAAAGTCACAATCTTTATGTACCTGTCATACTCTTCTTTCCCAATGGCTGCCTTCTGCCTGGTGAGCGTTTTCTCGCAAGAAGTCATCTAAAATCTGGTGAACTCCATCCCCATTACGCATTTCTTTCATCTTGTCTGGATGACCAAGATCTCCCAGAGGAATTTGGAATTCTTGACTCCTTTTGTTTTCAATGTTTTAAGGAGGAGAAACATTGGCTTGCTGACCCCTTAGATATAAACCATTTTCAAATAATGAGAGAATGGCGCTTGCACGTTCCTTTACCATTCCAGTGTTTATTAGAACAAACACTACTGAACAAAGACAGCCTCAGGCGTCGATCATCTGATTAATTCTACACCTTAAAACTGTCCTCTTTATATTGCCTTTTTGATTCGTCACTGAACATACTTAACAGAAATTACAGTGGTCTAATACAAGATATTGTCACAGATGAGTTGTTCATCAACTACCATAACATCACATCTGTGTTTTCCATCACCTCAGCTACGAATACGAGTCAAAGTCTGCGAAATGGAGACAGACGACTCAAGAAAGCAGCAGATCCAGAGCTTTGTCACTTTAAAACTTATCTGAAATCATATCCACTTTGCTATATTTAAGCAAGCGATGTCTCAGCTTCTGAACATTTGGTTTGTCTCAGAGACTGCTATCTTATATTTTTCATGGACAATCTCGTCCTGCTCACCATGAAAACAGACCCACAACCTGGTGAAAGGAGAATAAGTCAACTATGCACCCTTCCCATCACAATCAAAGGAGTTCCAAAGGATTCGAACGATGTGTTAACATGGCATCTTCCACTGTGTGAAGAAAAAGAAAGGAAGTACCACAGTTGAAAAAAGAAGACATAGAATGGGTTCTCCTGAAGATGACCTCTGACGAAGAGTGTGCTTTTAAAAGTTTTCAGCGGCAAGCTACATGGGGCCTGAAACACATATGGACAAGACTTACATCATTACAGCCCTTCACAAAAATTCTCGACAAAGCGGCTTCGATGGAGAATTCGGGATTTCAGAAAAAAAATGTGGATCTAGATGAAAGCTTTTCATCTTTGGCCATTCATGATGTGGAGAAAATGGAAACTGTCAGTAATAATGAGAGAAATGAAAACTTCCCACTAAACATCTCCAATGAAGATATAGAGAGCATTAATGGAGCCACTACCTCCACTACAGCAGTTGACAATAATGGGGTAACAGTCGAGGATATGAAAAGCATCCAGGATTAACCAAATGTATCATGTGATATGTTGTCATATATTGACGTCAGTGATATAGATGAGGAGGATGTACAACCAATTAACGAGGATAAAATGAATGAAAACAGACAAGAAGAGGAAGATGAGGATGACGATTATTCAAATATTCGGTCAAAAGTAGATGCAAATCAAGATATTCTCCAAGATGTTCAAGCCCTCCTTGAAGAAATACAGATACCATTTATGACAAACAATGATGAAACTGAAGTCTGTGATACCGATAGTAGCATACAAGAGTAGCAAGATCTAAAAAAAAAACACCATCACCGCCACTATTATGCCGTCATCCTCCACCTTTCAGTGGTAGAGATAACGATATAGTCACATTGAAAGTGGTTCTTGATGATTTTTTGGAGAAACAAATGAAAAAGTTATATTTGTACCTGACTACAAGATAGCAAGAAATCTCTTTAAGCTTATAGATGGGAACAAAAAGTATGCAACATTTCTTCCAGAATTTCCAGTACTGCACTTGAGAAAATCCAAACTCATCAATTTAATATCAGCTTATGAAACATCAGGCCTCACTCATATACTGAACTATATGAGAGATGATGATATTGAAAAAGACTACAGTAAATTGGTAACCATTGAGAACATCGAGAAGGCCACGCGAAATGTTTGGCGATTGTCTGCAGCTTTGCATATCTCGGTTCTCGTCACGTTCATCAAATCGCTACCACAATCACATGCAAAGGAGCTGAAAAAAGATTTGTGTGATCAGGAGTTATCCATCAGCCACACTGAATTGAGATGGGGGCAAATGTTGAAAGAATTCATTAAGAAAACATCCACTGCGAATAAAACGTTTTCCCTGCATATTGATATAATGAGGCATTGTGACAAAATTGTAGCCATCACCGTAGCTGAAAGACTAGGAGGAAAAGATGGATACAGCTTGCTTCTGGCCAGTGTAAAGTCTTCACTCCCATTCTCGTTCTTAAATGGAGCTTCCAGTTATGCTGGATTTTGCACACGGCTTTTGATAGAACATTACAAATCAAGTCACTTTCACAGACAAATGAAACATGCTCTATTCAGTACCTCTTACAATGATAGTATTGTCCGGTTTGGATTAGACACTGCACGAGAGATTGACCACAGAGACGCAAAGAAATGTATTCGACCTGGGGCCACACTAGGCAATGTAATGATAAAGATGTCCACAGTAGACGAGCAGAGACAAGTGCATACTATAATCCAATCTGTCATCTCAGGAGAGGATGTTTCAAAGATTAAGTAAGATGAGACAAAAGATGAAGAGATAGCATCCAAAATTTCAGAAAGATACATGGGAAAAAAAGCCAGTGATAATGACTTGGGTCATATTGTAAGAACAGTTTGTCTGATACATCGAAGAAAGGGAATGTCATCAAGTTTTGACCACATTCTGCGAAATGTATATCACAAGGAGAATCCAGAGGTTGAGCAAGATATTTTAGATTCAACCACAGAAGAGATAGGAAAGTTCATGATTCACAGATATGCAGCAAGAGAGTGTCTGTTGGGTATGACACTTAGTGATTGTCCTAACATTGAATTGATAAACGGACCCAGACATCTCATTAACAGAATAAAAAGATCAAAAGGGTCAACAATCAAGAGGACTAAAGGTCTACCAAACAATACATCATGTAAAAGCAAGAAAGAAAAAAGCGAGGAGAAAAGAAAAAGGACAGTAAAGAAGATGTCAACGATTGTGGACTGTATAAGCTCTTCCATGAATACTTGTCAGTCAATCTTTTAGCCAGATGCAGGTTAAAAAAGGTCCCATAGGGTATCCATTTATCGTAACAGTATACAAGTTTTCTGCCAGTGCTTGCAAAGCCAGCACTCGCATTGTCTTCAAATTGACAATCCTTGTGATTGAGCCCTTAGTACGCATCCTTTTTATGTGGCAAGCAGAGGTCTGTCTTTTCCTGTAAATAATTGACCATATATATATATATATATATATATATATATATATATATATATATATATATATATATATATATATATATATATATATATATATATATATATATATATATAGGGATGGTCTTGTCTTTAAAAGTTGTCGCCAAAAAATCACCAACCTGAATATTTTGTCGCCAATTTTCAAAAAATGTTGCCAGAACAAGTAGTAAATATTTTTCCAAGTCTTATTAATGCTGTTGTTGTTGTTATAGGGGTTAACACCATTTTTCAGCACAAGATATAGGCTGTACGTAAATGGCATCTATGTCAGTATTAATTAAAAAAGATGGGATAGTTATTACTTTATTAACAACAAAGCAATACAGCCATATTACAAGATAAATCATTACATAACTGTTTTGCACTACTTCCATGGTCATTGTATCCCGCATCAGTGTATAGGTCTTACTGTTGTTACTTGAAATAAGTGTAATATCAAATGTAAAATATCTACTGGTACTCCAGATATTTACAGTCTCTCTCTCTCTCTCTCTCTCTCTCTCTCTCTCTCTCTCTCTCTCTCTCTCTCTCTCTCTCTCTTTTTTTTTAATAGAAACATCAGGTATTAAGCAACTCTGTTATACATATTATTTTCCAAATAATAGTTTTGCAAGGAACTTTAGTTAATGACATTTTAATACTAAAACCCTATGATCATACTTTCAAATATAAAATAAGTGACGTATAATGCGACCGTCGATTTCATGCATTCAGTAAATGCGCCTTCCCCCCCCCCACATTATATGACATTTGTCTAGATTCACAAAGTACATCTGCAACCAGGAGTTATATTAGTACCCTTATTCATACTTCGTGGACAACCACAACAAATCAAGTTGAGGCTACGACATCGTAGATACCACCATGCCAAATGCTAAAAATGAAGTAATAAGTCTGTATAGTAGACTGAAATGCTTATAAAATGACACTCATTATATTGTCACAAACACCTGAATCAATTGCATATTTGTTTGTTATGTGGACTTCTAACCGTATGCATACAGTATTTTATTATTGTATTAGGCTCACACAGGCATGGGCTTGGGATGTTGACAGCAGAGAGCCATTCAGCTGGGGTGTCATATTACCATGGATAGAAACTATCCACATTTTTGGGGCCTGTCTTTAGACTGAATAGGTTTGTTTTGTGGCACAATGCCAATGATTTTTCTAACACATACCGACTCTCAGAAATATTGTTTATTGAGATAAGGTAGTGGAAATGGTTTCTGCTCAACGTTATAACTGTCACAATACTTGAACAATATCACAGCTGCATTCAATCATATTTTGCTGCACTGAGTCACGCTACCGATAGTTGAAAAAACCCACAAAACAAAACAAAATCAAAACAAAACTATGATAATTATTTATCTAATAGAAGTTAATGACCATCCACGCAGTAGGCATGTATGTATGTATGTATGTATGTATGTATGTATGTATGTATGTATGTATGTATGTATGTATGTATGTATGTATGTATGTATGTACGTATGTATATATGTATGTATATGCATCTATTTATCCATATATCGATGTCTGTCTAATTATATATCCATCAAACGCCTACAAAACACGCCTAGTCAACAAAATAAGATCAATGTGTATTTGACAATGAAGAACGACCCTATGCTTTGACATCACAAAGTTCACTCATCACCAAGGGAGGGACTTGAGACTCTTAAACTGCTCTTTCGGTCTACGGATAGAGCATTGCTGTGTTCTTAATATTAGAACCTGAGGCTGCAATATTCCTTTTTTTATTTTACTGATTTAAAACTATCTGCATATATACGCCTAGTCAACAAAATAAGATCAATGAGTATATACGGCAGCTGTAATGCATGGTATATTATTATACATTTGGAGGCCACATTATAATTTATAGCTGTTGTGAATGTCATTCGACCTCAGGCATTATATAAATAAGGGATCAGTGAAACGTATTTTGAATTAGCATTCGATATACTTACTAATCTTGTGGGTAAAACGGCATTGATATTGTTGCACATTATGTTGCGTCATAGGCAATCAATCCAGAATAACGTAGGAGTTTAGTGTCATCATAGTATACGCCTGGAAAATCCCTTTCTCTTTGTTATTATCTATAAGCATCGCCAAGTGTATTGATCCAATTCTCCGTTTTATATATTTTGTATATATTCGTCAAAGTAAAATCAAAAAAACATGTTTACCACGTGTGTGATCCTAATGACATAATTATTACAATTTATTTTGTTAAAGATCATAATATTTGTATAATTAGGAATGTGGTACAGTAGAAATTAAATGAATTTTAAATAGTATAAGAATGACACGAATTTTAATAAGAGGCGATGCTACTAATTCTGAGCAGGGTAAATGAGAACATCTTTGGTAGAGTAGAAATGACACGAATTTGGTACAACAGAAGATTACAAAAATGGTACAAAATGCACTGAACTTGCAACATTATGTCATTCAGTAACCAGAAACAAAGAATTATGTGGTGTCTCGTACACGATGATACATGCTTTACAAATGGTTGTCACTTTCATGCTGAAAATCAAACTTCATCAAGAGAGTTTCTGAAAATATCAGAACACACATGTGCACTCCATAAGGATCATTACTTACACTTTTTTTTCTAGAAAAATCAGCATGTATGTATGTATGTATGTATGTATGTATGTATGTATGTATGTATGTATGTATGTATGTATGTGTGTGTGTGTGTGTGTGTGTGTGTGTGTGTGTGTGTGTGTGTGTGTGTGTGTGTGTGTATGTATGTATGTATGTATGTATGTATGTACGGATGGATTAATGTATTAGGTATTTTCAACGTTTTTACAAAACGCGCATAAAAGAGTATTTTATACATGTATTGTTTCAAAGCAATACTGTAATGTTCTGTATGTATTCGCAATTCAGGTATGCGAATAAGAAGACAGCACATGTGTGTTTTAATCGTCAGATGTACTTTTTTGGTGCATACATTAATTCATCTTGTACTGCATTTTATTTTGTATTTCAATTAATGTTTCAGTAATCTTATGATAATATTTTTTAAAATACATATAAACAAGAGATAACTACGTTTACCCGGTGTCCATTTGCGTATTGTGATGTCCGTCAATTGAATGCCGATTGTCAGCATTTGTTACAGCAAATTAAACATCATCTTATGGTAGTGCGTATAAATAACGATATTATATTAATTGCATTTTTTCTTTTCTTTTTCAGGCTACGGTAAGTATTTACATTCACCAAGAACATGCATCATGACGTTACGTAAGTAGATACAGCTAAGTTTTTTAAGGTTCATCAGGCTTAATTTGTTTTGCAAATATGATTGCTGTGTTAGATGACGTATCATCTATGTAGTTATCTGTGACGTAAATCATTACATATTGAGACAACATTTGCTACCTGTTAATTAGATAATGAGACAATCAGTGGCACTAATATGATGACAATTACTGTCTCTTCTTTTTCAGGCGATTACTCAAAAGCTAGATTTAACAACTTAGTTCGGTAGCGATTATTAAATTAAGCAAAGATTATTCCATGCTAAAACAGTATTAATGAGTATCCTAATGAATGGCCTAAATTAAATGTTTGCTTCTTAAAATACCCGTTATAGACACATTTAAGTTCAATTATAATTGGCCTAATATAGTATAAGTGTGCGTGGCCACACACCACACCTAATAAAATAGTTGACGACAAAACTGATTGGAATAATGCTATGCTTTTCAACTTGTACTATTGCATTTTAGTCCCTTACATTTGAACCTCTCTCTCTCTCTCTCTCTCTCTCTCTCTCTCTCTCTCTCTCTCTCTCTCTCTCTCTCTCTCTCTCTCCACACACACACACACACACACACACTGTATATATATATATATATATATATATATATATATATATATATATATATCATATCATATGCATAACAAATTCGCCTAGTCAGATACATAACATAGATTTGGCAATGAAGAAATAATTGAAGAGATTCGTACCCAACGCCCTTGAAAACACAACAGGAATTATGGGACAAGTTATTGACCTATGACTCTTAATCTGCTCTTTCGATCTACTCATATATCATAGCTCTGTTCTTAATACCGAACATTTGAAATTACAATATTACTTTTCATATTAAATCTATTACTCTATCTATTAATTAGGAACATCCTCAAGTGTTTTGATCCACTTTCATTTTGAAAACAAATGGGATATATTTGTCAAGGCTAAGGACAAGGAACGGAATAAAAATATAAACACAACATTGGGAAAAGAGGAAATTTGCATTATTACACTTAACGTTGTTAAAGATGATAATATTTGGATCATTATGAATTTGGTACAGTATAAATTGGTATAAAAACGACAAGAATTTTGTATAACAGAAGTTATTACGAATTCTGAGAAGAAAACACTATGAATTTTGAGACAGTATACATGACACGAATTTGGAACATCACAAGAACACACGAATGGATCGCTTCTACACCAGAAATAAATATTCTGAGAATTAAATTAAACTCTAAATTCGGAAACAAAATGCAGTATAATTAATTATAACGAGATTTTAGTACAGTAGAATGTCAGATATTCCTTTGCTAGTTGAAATAATGGTGTGAGTTCAATATAATTGATAGATACTTTATCGAGATGGATGTGTATTTGCATTCCACTTCATTACTGGTCGATATGTGCATGTTGTTCCGATTTGATCTAATGGTCCGACCATGTATCTGCAATATCAAGAACATGTGGCTGTTCAGAATCCATCACGTATATATAATGGTAAATCTGAAATATTAAACACGAAGACAGTTTAATGCCAGACGTTAAGTACTTCAAAAAAGATTAATAGCATTGATGTTGTGGGTTGAAAGGTTGGTGGAACATCGATGTACTTTCCAAAACTCAATTATGTTGCACCAAATCACAGGCTAACTTTGTCTCGCTAGTGATATTGAAACCTAACCTACATCCGGTTAAGATGAAATTTACGATCTTGACGTAAAATGTGAAGTTTACTTTCATCGAGCCCATTCCAGATAATAAAAAATGACGGTCATTGTTGAGGCGTCATTTCATTATCGTCCTTGGTTGGTCATTGTTTTTAAAGCTAGTCCTATTAAAGCTAGTCCTATTAAAGTTAATACTCGTATTGATGATGGTAAGGCCACTTGAGCATAGGATGCGCCGTACTTTAGGTTTGTATTTACTTTGACATTTTAATTTATCAATGCAAACGATACACACGAGTCTCTGCTTTCATCGTACTCATCTTATGTATGTTTGGTTTCTAGCTAAGGCAACAAGTCCAAATGAAACTTTTTGTCCTAATGATGTTTCTTGAAGAAATTGACTACATTTTAGTTTTCTTTTATAACATAATGAAACAGTCGAAAGGTCAATGTAGTATGCGTTTTCTCCATTTGCCATCGTACATTGAGTTTTTCATGCTTTTAATCATTTTTGTTTGTGCCTGGTCATTCATAGCTCATACCTGTATTCATCATCATCATCATTAGTCTCTTGACCTACTGTGATCGTTGAGGCACCTTGATCCTCAATATATGAGCAGTTTCCTCAACTTTTCTCGATCATGTGCCAATGCCTGTGTCTCCGCAAAACGTGCCCTGGTCCATTCTGTGATGTTGTCAGTCCACTGTTTTCTCTGTCAAACTCTCCTTCTGCCACCTTGTACGATACTCTGCATTACTGTTGTGGATAGACTGTTGGCTCTAGTGACATTGCCATACCATTTCAGCCTGATGTGCCTGATGGTGCCTTTGTGCCTGATGGTGTTGCGCACTTCTTCATTTGTGATGTGGTCCATTTAGAGATGTCAAGGATGGTTATGTAGCATCATATTTCAAGTGCCTGGATTCTTCGTTGTAATTCTGCAGTCAATGTCCAGGCCTCACATGAATACAGAAAATTTGAGATGACTAGTGCTCTCAATAGTATGATCTTAATTTTCAGACATATATTTTTGCCACTCCAGATGGGTCTCATCTTTGACATAGCTGCCGTTGTTTGTGCTGCTTGTGACAACATTTCTGCTCTTGATCCCTCTTCGGTGATTATGGAACCACGAAATTTGAATTGCCCACTGTTTCATGTTCCTGTCCTCTGACTTTAATCTTCGTTGGGATTTGTTTGCTATTATTTGTCGTCAGCTTTGTCTTCTAGGCGCTTATCTCCATGTCAAATCAGGAAGATGTTTCATCCAGGTTCTTCACTAAGGTGGCCAACTCATCTTCACTGCCTGCCAGCCCACCGATGTCGTCTGTAAAGAGTAGATTGGTGATGTTGCGCCCTCCAGTGCTGACAGTCACACAGAGTTCTTCCCGGGCTTCACTCATAATGCGCTCTAAGTAGATGTTTAAAAGAGTGGGTGTCAGGAGACAGCCTTGCCGTACTCCAACTGTTGTCGTGAATCAGTCCCCCACAGAACTTTGAGCAATAACTGCACTTGTAGCTTTGGCGAATAGCTGCTTGATGGTATTGGGCAACGTTTGACCCATCTTGTACCTCTTCATTGTGGTCCACAATGCCTCATGCCACACTCTGTCAAAAGCCTTTTTGAAATGTATGAACACGTGATTGATGTCTTGTTGATATTGTGAGTACATTTCACAGAGAACCCTAAGTTTGAATATTTGTTATGCTGTGGTTCTTTCTCTCCGGAACCCTGCTGTTCTTCAGCGATTATTTCTTCGGAGTTTGGGTTCAGTCTGTTCAAGATGATCTTCAGCATCACCTTACTAGCATGGCTGATCACACTAATAGTTCTGTAAGTTTTGGCAAAGCTGGAGATTGCCCTCTTTTGGGAGTGTTATAATCAGTGATTATGCCCACTGTCTGTTAGATCTTGTTGCAGATTTGTGTTAGTAGCTCTATCACCGATTCCCCATCATTTTTTATACGTTCAGTTGGGACGTTGTTTACTCCAGCTGCTTTCCCATTCTTCAGTGCTATTATTGCTGAATCAGCCTCTTCTTTTAGACTGGGTTAATAATCATCATATGTGGAGTTTGAAACTTTAATTACCTCTGGGTCTCCTGTGGACGGATTATTGTAGAGTTCGTTACAATACTCAATCCATCTTTCTTCAATGTCACTTGCTTCTGTGAGGCCTTTTCAATTTTCGTCTTGAATGGTACTGACTCTTGGAAGCTTCTGTCTGGTGAGGTCTTTCACAATTTGGAATGCCTTTTGGCTGTTATTATTTATCAGACTGTTTTATATTTATATGCACTTTTGTTCAATCCAATATTATTTTGCTTTCTTCAAGTGTTTTCTGATATTCTTGTTTATTCTCGGTACTCCACTGCCCCGGTTGTGTCTGGTGTTTTTGAGATCTCTTCGAGCATCACACGGATTCAGAATCTCGTCTGTAACCCAGGGTTTTGTCTTTGGTCGATGGAGGCCAATGATATCCTTGGCAGTTTTTATCATGACTGTTTAAAGGGTCTGTAATCAAAAATATGTTTACAAAGCAAAGTTGATTTTTATTCTTAACAATAAGTGTTTTTCATATGCATCAAAAACAATATTCATTCACGATGATTTTGATGTTAGTATGGCATTATCAGATACATCAAATACTATCGCTTGTTATAAAATACATCACGCGCACAAAATCACCACACTTAATTAAATGTAGCAAACTTTGATCCGCCGTCTTTTGAGCGCAGCATGAAAGCTGAATATATTTGGGTCATGTTTAATCAGCATTTTTTTATATCAAACTTTAAACGTTTAGTGAAATGATTAAACTGAGCAAACATCTAAAACATGTCCGCTGAAATGAAAAAGCTAATATTTTTAATTTTGCGTCATTATTATTGATGAATATTTTAACTGAAACGTTTTAAACAAATTTGGATGGTATTACCGACAACATGTTTATTTATATCCATGTAGACATTACATCAAATTATATATATTAGTATCCTGTTCATACTGAATTGTGATTGTATTGTACGATTAATGGTCTATTATAACTTGTAAATATTACTATTTACATTGAAACTGCATATGCCCTATACATATTACAGCAAATTATTAGCTGAATGTGTATACATTAGGTAGAATATGACCATAGGATCACAATGCAAGATATCACAACTGAATTCAAATAACTACAATCTAGACGGCATATCCCTCTAGTAAACATAACGAAGGTATTACTGATTATGAAACAAACTGACAGACACTGAAATAACCTTGGAAAAATACAGCAAATTAATTGAATACTAAGTAAGAAAAAAATGAAATTTATTTGTATAGATGGCATATTTAGATTTTAGTAAGACTTCTTTTCTGGATATTTATACAGAATATGTTTCCCTTCCATATGCATGGATTAATCTCATTGGGTTGCCTTACTTAGTGAACATCATATGCCATTATTTGAGTATAAGTCTGTATCATGCATTTTTAAAGTTAAATGGTTTAAATCGGGGCACTCAGACATCTACAATATGTAGTTATTGGATTATTTAATGGATATTTATTATACTATTTGGTCTTAATCTGCATTGCTCTTCAAATATACTGGTGTATAAACGCAAATGTACCAAATATTAAACAAAGCAAAACAATACTGCTATTAAAAGTGCACCACCCATAACACATTAATATTACATGGCATCTATTTAAACACGTTCCTTTAAATTTGAACAGAAAAGTTGCTCTCTCTCTCTCTGTCTCTCTGTCTCTGTCTCTCTCTCTCTCTCTCTCTCTCTGTCTCTCTCGGGCGAGAAAGCACATGCACAACACACGGTCGCTTTAGCTACAGATGATATCTTTTACGTACAGATAACAAGTGTCATCAATATACTTGACCTATATGCTCTACATAACGATACAAACTCCGGTAATCCGATTCATATTTGACAGCATGGCATTGTCCTTTTAATCTACACAGTCTGTTAGATATATGATCAAGCTGATACATACAAATTGAAGGTATTGTTTTTATGTTTAATCTCCATTTCTCAGCGCAAGATTGGCTATTAATGGCGGACAGTACAATTTGCGAGGAAGTAATCACAGTAAGAATCGCTGAGCCTGATGAAGCTACTAGCAGCTTTCTCATATATATACAATGGGCGATCCCGAGACTCGAACCCACTCATATTGAAATGAAATGCTGATGATCTGACCTCTTTAGACTACTCGGTCACCCGCTTTGCGAAATGAAATGTTACTGATCTGTCAAACGACCTGTTTCGAAAGTTACAGACTGAAATTGTTTACTTCATTAATTTAAACGTTTTAAAAGATGACACATCTCTATGTAAGAACTACCAGTCTCAACTTAAGGTTGTTTGAGGTATTCGTTATATCTTTCTTTTGTTCAGTCGAGCTTTAGTTAATAAGTAAATTTGTTTATTCCATTTCCATGTCCATCATAAAAGAATCAGTCAGATATGCGCTACATTAGCGCATGCCATTTGTTTTATTACTATCGTTAGAAGATGATGCACAACTATTATTGATTATATAAACAATTTGAATTGCATTACAATAATGTGAAGGTTAGATATAGTCATTCTTATATCTTAGTAATGTTAGTATAAGCAAACCCTTCTTCTGTCTACATAGTGTTCCTCAAAAGTGTTCCAATTAAACGGATGTATAAGTATATTCATATCAATTATTTTAAAACAACCTCCATGTAAAATTTGAATGGTTTTAATTAAAATCAATACTTTTAGCATCAACAAATGTTTAAATAACAAAAATATAGCTCATTTAGTCATTGAAACAGTATCGGGTCTTTTCAATATTTTGTGATTTTTGTCAATCATCTAACGCGTAGCATTCATATCTAAACTGAACGAATACTTTTTAAAACAATTTATGCGGTACAGTAGTTTTAAATGTATCACAATAATAAGAGGGATATGGTCTTTTTTCGATAGTCATTGCTGAAAAAGTATTATAAACTCAAGGAACATTTTACGGACCTCACTTTCTTGTAATCCATGTGCCTGCTATTGCCACTAACACGATGTCTCCCATCCATCTGTTTACATCATTATTATGGTGAAATATAAATAATGAATCAATATTGAAAAAGATACATGAAGCAGACCAATCAATGCTATGTGTAGTCCTACACCATCCCAAACAGGAACAAGGACAATATTTTATACGATGAAGAAAGTAGTAGGCAATATTAAACTTATTTCTAACAATACTGACTGGAACTTGATTCTTATCCTTATCTTTGTGAAATTCAGAATGACACACATACACAGTCATGCAAAATAAAACTGAGTGTAACAGTTTAGTCAATGCGATATGTGCATGTTAGAAAGCTTCCCGGCAGCGTATTGTATGACGATTGTTCTTAGTTCTGAGTTCTTCCTCCACCATTTAAACTGACTGATACATATAGCCGGTCTTGTTCTATAAAATAGTTTTAAGCTTTATAACAACAACAGTATTCTTTTGACTAATATGTTATTCATCTTAACCAGAGTTCTTTACCATTTATCGATTATTGCAGTCTCTAGACTAATACTTTAGTCACCCTATTAGGGCACCGAGGGATTTATATAGCACTGCAGTATTTAGACTTCGATATTCTTCACTCAGAAAGAAATTGCAAATGACAAACATATAGTGATGTAAAGTAAAACTGAGTATAATTATTTAGTCAATGACAACTAATGTATTGATGCCTCTGGATTACTGTTTCAACAATGACGTTATATTGCAGTTAAACTTTAAATTCAGTATATATTCCTAATTAGCAAGTTATTAAATATGTTAGACAATATAACGATATATGGAATTACAACAGTTAACTAAACACTGGCTTATGTCATTGACGTATGTCACATGTGATATTATTTATACAATGTTCACTCAATAAGAGTATTTATATAATGAGAATTTGTATAAACGAGATACGTAATGCAAGCATGATTATATTTACAGTCATTAAAGGTCATCATCAAATTTTGCACCAAAGTAAGACCAAGGGCTAATCACTTAAGATATCTTTAGGTATCCTTCAAATTAATTTATAACATTCAATTCCAATTTATGATTTACTAAATTATTTTTTCCTATCAACTATGACCAATGACACGATACGCTACTCATTTTAGTACAGACAAGTATATAATATTACCAGTTGTATCTTGTATCAAATCTCGATAAGAAAAGGGAGCGTGGAAACTATGTAATCTAATCTATTTTTATGTTTTGGTCTCTATACATTTCTCTCTGATGATGAAATTTCACACCTATTAGTAAATACTGTCATCGCCAATATAAGGAGAATTCTGGAACAACTATTGCTTGGAGTGCAATGATTCATTTGATAAGGATGGTAGTTTACAGACTTACTGTGGTTAAAGTCTTACTTAGTCAACATGACGCACATTGTATATGGAAATGGCATGGATGTGTGGTGTTCAACAGGGGTATGTTCTTGGACATTTTCCCTTCATGGTATACATTAAGCCGCTATCAAGTGGCATATACCATCATTCAGTGTCTTACCAATTGTATGCATATTACACCCAAACATAACAATCTAGCCAACCAAGTTGATGCTACTATCCAAGGAGTAGAGAGGCGCTTTTTAGATGAGAAATCATAGTTAACATGTAACGAGCTGTATAATAATGGTGATAAAACTGAGGCCATTCGCACCACAACACAAAGACTTTATTATTCAGATTCTTTACAAGAAACAATAAATATCAGCAACAACAATATTAAATTCACACAGTCAGTACGTAACCTAGGAGTTAATCTCGACAGTGTGATTGTGACTGGGACTTTTAACGTAGCTTTAAAAACAAAATTCAGTCATGTCGCTAAAACGCCTGCAGTGTGGCAGTTTATACTGATGTCTGGCACTGGGACATCAAGTCTCAGACATGTACTATGCTCTCTCTCACCCAGCCACATTATTCTGGCACCAGGCCGACCTGTCCTAACACTAACCTCTTAATGCTGAGCGCCAAATGAGGCAGCTGTTAGTACCATTTTTGTATTTTGGTATGACGCGGCCAAGGCTCAAACCCACGACCACAAGCTTCCATGGCGGACGTTCTTACCACTTTGCCACCAGCGGTCTAATCTAGACAATATTCTCGCATTGAACCAACAGGTCATAAACATATTCAAGGCTGCATATCTGGAGCTGAGATGCATCAGCTCCTTTTTGGAAATATATTTCCGTTGATGCCACTATAACACTTGTGCGCTCATTAGTACTCTCAAGACTGGATTGTTGTAACTCGGGTCTGTTTCGTCTCAATATCTACTCCAGAAAAGTCTAAAAGTTCAAAACTGTTCAGATCATCCTTGATCGTACCATGATCAGAGTACACATCCCCGCTGTACTGTACCCTACATTGGTTATCCATTCGATCCTGAATCAAACACAGAATGTGTTCTCTGTGCCACGTTTCACTAACTTACACCAGTCCAACATACTTATCTGGCCTCACCCATGTGTACACACGAGCAGATACTTACGCTCCTTTTCTGACAATCATATACTCCTTATTCTCATCTTGATAACGTAGCCGTATTATGGACAACGTTCTTTTGTAAACTAGAGCCATTCAACGTTTAATACATTTTTCCATTGCAAATAGACACAAAGGAACAGTGTCACTTTCAAGAGTGTCTTTCAACCTACACTGTATTGACTGCAAAAACAAACTTAAAGACATACTCATGTTTACTACCTTACATTTTTGTTAGCACTTTTATGTTTTCTAATTTCATTTTTTTTATTATTTTTGTATTTTTTTGTAATCATTTAATTATTGATCTTGTGAAACGCTTAGTGCTTCTAAATAGTATGAGCTATACACAGTCCTCATTAGTATTATTAATGACAAGATCTTGTGAAGATAATTAATGGATTGATTCTGTTATTGGTCATTGATGATTGCTTACAGACGCCTTGAAGTTAATTTCGATCAAAGACAGCTAGAACATGGCTGAAATCTGAAAGGATATACATTGGGTGGAACGTGGCGTAGTATTTCTGAGAAATATGCTGGTGCGACATTATTATTTTAAAGACAAGCAAACCTTATTCTGAGGTTTTCTGGCAACCGATTAACTGCAGTGTAATTTGAGACACTCTAATATGTTTGTCTTACAACACAAAACTAGTTGTATGTCTGCTACCCACTATGGTTGACAATACTAAATACATGTGGTTTTGATCTTTGACACTGTGCGGTTTATTTAATTCCCATGATAACTCGAGTACTTTGCTGTAAATTGCGCGTGTGATGACTTCAATAAACGATAACGTCGGTGTGCATACAGCTGATAAACGACAACACATGTAGTTATTTTAAAAGAGTTCTAAAATAGAACCATTACACTCAAAGTCTGTCAACACCATTAGTATGTCCTTTCTGTTTAATATTACTGTGCTATTAGCTCCAACAATACGTTTGCTGATAAAGCTCCAATACCCGAATAATTGTATGTTACCTCAAAGCTGCGCGAATCCTGTGTTAAACTTGTATGTGATGACAGTTAATCGAATACTACATATTGTCTGCATGGTCAGCACAACAATAGCGTTGGGAGAGCCCATCACATAAAATCAGATTGACCGCTGTAATTGTATTGTCTTCGGTCAAACCAAGAACTGGTCTTAGCTATTGCCACCACGACATCAGCCCAGTGTAAGCAGACACTGTACTCATAACAGCAAGCTGGCTTTTAGGCAACAGTCCTGGAGACATATAGCACATTGTACAAATTTAAAAGCAGGAAAGGCAAACAAAACAACAAACAAAACAAGATAGGAAAGTAATATATGCACTTCAAATTTAGTTATGCTGTCACATCACCTGACGCTGACTATCCTTGTCCAACAGGATCTAACTATTCACTTGAGCAATGCCATCCGAAATCCCGAGGGTAACTTGGGACAATGCTTTTTCATCCTTTGTTTAATTTGCAGTACATGTTCATACAAAGAATGTTATCGCTTTGTTGTGCATGAATTTATCAAGCATTTTAATAACGTTTACTAAACCTGTGTCGACTTCATTACATTATACGTTTTCAAAAGAAAGGTTTTGTTTTACCCCAACAATAAATGTTTACATATACATCAAGACAATAATTATTCACGATGATTTTAAAGTTGGCATAGGGTCATCGAATATATCAATGAATGTCACTTGTTATAAACGACATCACCTACACAAAAAAACCTCATTTGATCAAAACGACGTAAAATACGATTTACCGCTTAGTTTATTTTCTATCATTAAATTAGTTTAAAACCTCAAAGTCGTAAAACCATTTCTAATATTTCCTTATGGTTTGCAGATTGAAAAGTGTACTATCTCACATGCATAAAAAAGAACATTTTTTTCGTAATTTGGTGTGTGTCTTGTACCATTGTCAAATGTACATCATCAAGCTAGAGTAATTTCAGTCAATTGTATCAGAGTTTATTGGTGTTGTGTGACATATCAACATGAAAACTATATTGTACATTGGTAATGGGAGTAATATGCCTTGACCATGGATACGGTGAGAAAGACACAAAGCAAACATCTTGGTGACCAAGACTAGGGAAGTATGAGATGTCATTCATTAGTACCAACTTTTGTATCTTTTGATAAAACAGTAATTTGTTAAAAATATATGAAATTGGTAAAGTGCTAGGTTACTTTGTTAAAATAGTTATTGGCTGTTACACGTAATGAGTGGAACAGAGAATTAAATTACATGATAAACCAAGATGGTCTCTGATCACATAACAGGTGTGCCAAAGAAATTATGTGATATTGTCATGGGTGCACTGTCACTATAAACCTCTGAACAGGATAAAATATTCACAAATAAAATACAACAGCATTTGCAAGCTGGCAACTCTAACAGTTATAAAATAACAAGTATCACAAGATCTTAAAACCGTAATCACTTACTTCCGGGGTAAATCTTGCGCGTTTCCTGTTAAGCTTTATTTCACAATAGGAAGCAACACATTTATATAATTCAGTTATATTCAATATACTTTAAATCGAAATTAAACTTGAATAAAACAACAACCTGTGTAGTAAATAAGTGTGTATAGGTGATATATAATCTAGAAATGAGTATATATGGGTATGTTTTTTTTAAATTTGTAATAACAGTGAAGATAAGTATGACGTGGATTGCGGGCAGTTCCATATCTGCCCACAACACTTTCAACTGTCCACAACATGAGTATGAGGACAACAATTCTGCCTACAACCCATCTGCTATGAACAATTGAAGTTAGTAAACAAAGTTATGTGTTTTATAGCAAAGTATAGATGATTGCATTGGCCCGTTTTAATAAGACAAATCACCTACGCAAAAAAGTCACTGCTATTTAACCCTACCATTCCTAATTCCTAGTTTCAGATAATAATCTATCATGCAACTCACTGACCTGACATGATGATTGCTTTGTATGAATGCGTGTTGACCAGACATTGTATATGGCATCACATCACATTGTATATTCGAGTTTTATTTAATATTAGTTTTAATTTGATTATACTATTCATACAGTAACATATTAAAACCAGGTGTAAATGAAGGTTCTATTACAAACGGAACAGATGTATTGTCCTAACTAAATTAGTATGCTAATTATATATACTTTTTCAATCCTATCCAAATATATTAGAATAGAGAAACCTCTTCATATTATATTAGTTTCGTATGATGTATTTTAATATATAGTGAAGACGAATATCATACGTTCGCACCAATATATTGTTTTGACCATCATAATGGTAAGTATTGGTTTAAATAAATATAACATAATGATACAAACAAATATGACTAATCCAGCCAAACATGATACAGGTAATAAGCACGATAAATCAATTCAAGGAAGATAAATCCATACACGTATAATAAATAAAAACAAACAGGATAAATTAATTCATTGCATAATTAAAGAGGCTAAATGAAATGTCATACTGTTCTACATAATATTTGCATGCAATTTATATTTGAGATAAATTTAAGCTATTCGGGCAAGTGCAGTCTAGTATACTATATTGAACTCACTAGGCAAACGTTCGTTTTCTGCATATGCTTATTGTTTAAATAATTATATTAGATGTGGCATCCGATACATGTATCCACAATTAGTCTTACAAGACTTGATCCAATCTTCTAGCACTGCCACTTCGTCACAAGTCACGCAAATTGCACAAATCACAAGTAGATGTGAGTGGATCTCGTTTTGCTAAACATGACCCTTACCAACAAGTGAGAAACTAAACTGTAAACAATCCGCTTTTTATTGAAAAAATACAAAGGCTAATATATGTATCACGTGTCCTTGTGCCATGGATGTGTGATTAGGATTTGGAACAAAGGTGGACTAACAAGGTAACATTAATAGTTAAGATCTGACCTTTATATCGGCAGCATGGGGGGTTGCGCACCAAGCTATTTTACATGTACAAAAATAATGATTTCGAATACGAAAAATAAAATCAAAGTCGAATTGCTGTTTTGGCTTCTTCGCGCACTAATTTGCTGCTATGAATTAACCAAATATGTTATCAGGTCCAATCCGATATCTTGTTCGAGGATTATGTAAATTTATCATTACAAAACCATGAGGGGTAGTCTGAGCACGACTAAAGAAATTTCTGAAGAGATTATAATCCATGTCACTACTGCACAAGGTTCCGTTAATATTTGTTAACGTGTGAGTATCAACTCCATTAAACATAGCGATAATATTACAAATTGTCTCTAATCACCTTAGGGATTTGGGTATACCGCTGGGTAACATAAATCACGTCAGTGTTTTTGTGTCTACCACGTGAAAATATACTGGCAGGGTTTGTTTGTTTGTCCAGCATCACATCATCGTACACTACTAAATTGTTATTACTCCCATCAATATCCTCAACACTCAGAGCTTGATCGATATCGGTGATAAATTCAATAACATCTTCGATGTTCATCATCTTCGCGCTCTCGTTAAAATCTTTTATCACCTCATAACATTGTAGATCGTCTACGCTCGGAGCTACCAAACATAATTTCTCCCATCGCATCCATTTCATTATCAAATTAAGTCAACATTGTGTCTTACCGCTTCCAGATGGACCCATTATAATCATCCGAACAGAATTTGGTGGCATTGCATAATGCTTAACAGGTTTTCGTTGTTTTGTTGAAGAAACGTCAGTGATTTCCATATTATATCAAAGACTAAGTAAATATGGATATATATTTTGTGAAATGTAAGATGCGTACCACAACAGACACATTAGCACCTGTTTTAACAAAAACTAACAGAGTTGCGATCACTGGTAAGTGTACACGATGCGGTATAAATAAAAATTTGGTATGACAAAAAACGGGGATATGATATTGCCTCCAGGTTAAAAAATATTCCGGGAGCTCCTTGGTTTTAAATACCCAGGGGAAGAAACATCATCCAGGATATAGTTACTGCGATCCTTTAACTCGACTCGATATCCGACTTGATAATCAAGGTCAACCTAAGCCGGGTGAATATCCAGTAAACCATATCGATAAAGCTTGTCATGCTCACGATATTGCATATAACAGTAGGGATCTTCAGCAACGACATATTGATTCACGCGTTAAATAATATCAGCGATTAAACCTTCAAAGAAAATTTAGCTAGTTTTCTAATAAAATCCGCTATGAGAGGTAAATTCGTATTTGGTAGCGGAGCTTCACGAGTTTTTACTTAATATTATATGGAATCGATTAATTATTCTCCAACCGGATACTGGAAAGGTAACGCCGGGATTGGTAAACTCGCCAGCGTGGCAAAAGTCAAAAGTGTTACCGCGGCAGATTGGTTATCGCGGCAAGCGATATGAAAAATTTATTTACCGCCTCCTAAGAAAATTCAGTTTGCGTCTTTTGATGTTAGCGTCCCTAATGAAGTTTGCGAGGCTGATACATTATTTCTCCCGCACGATACTGCCAATACACGTACCTACAAAGACGCGTTAACTGGCGTTGATATTCTGAGTAAATATAAAGAAGCAGAGCCGCTATTGACTAAGACTTCAGCTTATGTAGCCTCTGCTTTAAAAGGAATTTATCGACAAGGACCTCTACGGTAGCCAAATCTATTACAGGTTTATCACGGTAAAGAATTTCAAGGTGAGGTATCATCAACGATGAAACAACATAACGCCGCTATCAGACAAGGACATATTGAAAGTCATCGCGATCAGGCAATCGTCAAACGATTTAATCGAACACTTGCATACCGGTTATTTGGATATCACTACGCGAGAGAATTTATCGAAGACAAACGATCACGAGAATGGGTTGTAAGATTACCGAGTGTGCAAACCGCGCAGAATAATGAAATTACTCGAATGATCAAAATGAAACCTGTTAACGCGATTACCAAAAAAAAAAGTGTACAACGGCGTGTTTTTTAACATAACCGGTATTAGGTAATGTCATTGTGAGGTATTTATATGAACCTGGTGAACTTGAAGGTGGTAAAAAAGGTCAACCGATCCTATTTAAAGTGTAACCGTACATAATATATCTAACGTTGTTACATAAAAAGATAGACCAGCAATCTATAGATTAGATTCAACCGCTCTTCAACGTGAATTTACACGTAAACAACTACATTTGATTCCCGATGATACTCAATTCCCACCGCGGGATCTTAATTACCAGCACGACGTCGATTACACTCAAGACTGGTCAACATTTAATTTTCTCGTGTGTGACCACGACAACTATATTTTCTATCTACGGTAAATTGTTATGGATCTTTATCCGACCATAGCATTATATAATTACAGCTCGCGAAGTGGTAATCTTGTTTTTGTTTTAAACGCAATACAAATTCAACCTCGAGATCAAATCATCTCTTAATTTTTGTAACATTTGTTATACCCGGCGAGTTTTTTTTTCTTATCATGGTATCGTTGACAATATCAATAATAATAATATTATTATTGTAAAACTTTACGAAAACTCTTTCAAGTTGATTTATTCTTCTTACTGGAGATACCGCTAAGTAAACTAATTTCGACCATTAAATGTAATCATCGATGATCCAAACAATTACATCAGAAATGGTTAATCCTTGAGATGAGTGAATCGTCATTACGTATCCTAACTTCCATGGAGATTTTGCAGCGTTTATTGCATCAATAGAGGTTATATAAAACTTAATGTCGACGGATTCCCATATTACGCTCATTGATTTATTTATGAATGTTTTATTGGTTTATCGATAAAGGTCTCGTTGTTGAGCACCTTAATGGAAATCCTCTTGACAATCGCGTACACAAATTGAGAGCCGTTACTCAAGGTGAAAATTGTCTGATTTCGAAGCAAAAAATATAAACTCAACAACGAAGACCCGTATCTATCGACAGTGAGAGTATCGAATTTCCATCAGCGTACTAAGCAGGTAAATATTTTGATATTTGTCCAGCAACTATAAAATTTGTCGCAAAAGGTACAAGTTTAACAACCCTTTCAAAATATACAAGCGGGTATCATTTATTTACACGTGATTGTTTGTCTGATAGATACAATCATTTAGATAATCGATTATAGTATATGGACTACAAATCGCACGCATAGTTAATTAACGCAGCGAGACAAAATATTAGAAATCGCTTCGATGTATTCACTCAAAAAATTAGTCATCTGCCACCATTTCTCCGAAATGAACGATGGCTCGTAAACCATTATCATCGATGCGCTTTAGAATTCGAGCGGGATGTTAAACACCAGCTTGATATCCTCGCTGAAAATTCAATCGAGGTTATGTCGTCTAACGATTTTAATGATGAATAGAGAAACGCGGTTTATCAAATTTATGATGAGAAAATAATTTTTTTCGACATCATTATCCGATGTATTTGGCGATGGGGTTCACGCTTATCAAATTTATAGTAAATTGTTTAAGAGATACAATCATTTAGACAAAAGAATTTCTATAGTATATGAACGAAGAAAATATGGCCGAATTGAAAATCGAATTTGATCGAGTAAAAGATTTAGTCGGTGACAGCACAATATTTACCAGTAAATTCATCACCGATGAATATGAAGGTGTTAAATCGATTCGAGATAATGGTATATCATCACATACAAATGAATACTGGATAATGAAAGTCATTACTTAAGAGCAAAATAAAGTTGTTTATCGAAGCTATAATAGATTAAAATAACTTATCTCAGCTTCAAAGCTTATCAAAAGAATTTCTGATGACATCAACAAATATTTTGAAGATCGACGACGAGAAAAAGTTAAAATGGCAAAATTCGAAAGATGCTGCTTGATTAAGAAAATTTAAATATATCTTCGGAATTTATTATAGCGCTGTTGAATTCCTGATCATATTTACGATCTTGTTGAATTTTCTCGATTCCACTTTTAATTTTTAATTCTTGATTAAATTATCATGATATCGTGTTGATAATTTCAAATTCTCGGTCGTTAATTGCTCAATCGCCGTGTTGTGTTTGATATTTAATATTTGTTGTTTTTGTAATTCGGTTTGATTTTCTTCTATCGTGGTTTGAAATTGCCCTCGCTGGTTTTTCTCACGTTGATCTCTTGGTCGTATTAAGCTTGTGTTCTTTCGTACACTGATTGCAGTTGATCTCGCTGGATTTTCAAATTGGCAATTTTTTTTTATGGCGGTGATATCCTCTCGTAGTATTTGTTTAGTAGCTCGATATTCTTGTCGAGCTACACGTATGTGCTCAGAGTTGCCTTGTGTAACCGCGCTCATCGGTTCACTAGCCCATATTTTAAATAATCGCGATAATCCGATTTTGTTTTCGTTGGCGACTTCACGAGCTCTTTTAACGTCTTGCAAAGCAATGATTTTTTCGTCGTCCGCGGACAAATAAGTTGGAATCTTCATTATACTACAAGCCCAAAAAATATGATAAAATATAATAGTATAAAACATAACGCGGTAATCATAGCAATACAAAATCATAGTAATAATGTTGGAGGTAATCATGCCAATTTATTTTTAAAGATTTCATTTATGATCTATTGACATTATTCTCGGATTTTCCTTTGAAGTTTTATGACTTTAATATCTCATTAAGGCGATTGCAGGAAATACACGAGTGAGCATAATTTACAATTTGATCACGTCCGCATGAAATCATAGTAATATGTTCTTATTGAAGTCTATCTAGTCTATGTTGTGTCAGCAAGAAATTCTCATCGCCGAATTCATTAATGATTATATTAAAATTTCCAGTGAGGGAATTTGTAAATGAATCTCTGATCGCGAGCTCGATCTGTTGTTTATCAACTACGGATATCTTCACATGGTTAGTCATTATATATAAAGTCTTGTAAAATGTCAATTGCGGTTGATGTTTTAAGATTTTACATCGAGACTAATCTGTAATTGCTCCCCGGATAAATCGATCTAGTTACAATTTTGGTCGACAAGTTTAAAATGTATTTTTTTATATCCAAGGAATATGACACCGTAAATACACTACATTGACCGGTACTTGCACTATTAAACTTAAAGGAGATACTTCAGGAGGGAAGGTATATAGAATATATCCCTGTTGTGCTTGATTTGATAATTCTGTGTTCGTGCTATAACTTCCAACAATTGCATAACAGGGAAGATTTACAGCGATCACCAAAACTATATCGAAGTTGCCAGGTAATATATGTCTACCGGTTCCATCTGGATCATTCTTGTGTCTGAGAATAGTTGCTCGTGGTGACATTTTCTTCACGCGTTAAGTATCAAGGGAAAATATTCATCGATAAGATCAATAACGGATTTTCTTAATTGTTCTGCGTTATATCCAGAAAACTTGAAATTTGGCAGTGTAGTTACTATTAATGAGTATGTATCTATTCAATTTTATTTAATGTCTAAGTTATATCGATTTTTAACAATTGCTTAAGTCTCTCGTTGATATACGCCGTGTCGGATACAATTTGTTTTAACGATTCAATTTGTGAAATGATTTTGTTACGTGAATATTTTATATCAGAGAGATGTTATTGAAAATTGTGTGGTAGTTTTGTTTCATATATTTTATGTAATTCATTGATTTATTTTTAAAAAATCAGCAAGATCATATAAACTAAATGATATACGAACAGGATGTTTACGTCCAGGATTTCCGAGATCTAAAAACTAACTATCTAATAAATAGCATCCTTGCTTATATAATCAAAGGTGTCATCTACTGAATTTTATAAAATGTGAAGTGAATTTCGTTTATATTCTAAGTCAATATCACTGTATGATTGTTTATCCGTTAGATAATCCGATTGTTTTTGTTCAGGTGGACGCGGTTTTTCCGATGGTGGGCTTTCAGGCCATCCTATTATAGTTTTGATCGAAGATTTATACATATACACGGTGTAATCCGGTGATGTAATCACGATCACGGTAGACAATGATGGTTCGTGAACCGTTATATCAATTTTAGATTCTTCCCCGGTGAGAGGTTTTATTTTACGTTGAATTTCATTGTCGATATCCTCGATTTCATAACTCCTTTTGGAAAGATATATAGTTTGCCAATCAGTGTTAGTTTTATTCGCTACTACAAATGTACTAATAGGCTGCTTACTCGCAAATGATTCCGAGCGGATATTCGGCCATCTGTAATATACCCGCAATTGAGTAAGCGCGGTTTCCTTTGCTTGAATCGGTGTTGGAAAATCTACACTGAATTCAGGTTTGTTTGATGTTATTGTTATCGTCATTTTTCTCGGCGGGTTTGTGTTTGTGACTATCTGTTGAAATAATTATTGTGGCGATGTCATCGGCATTGCCATTATTCTCAATATTATGTTTATCTAATTTTGACATCGCGGTGTTAAATATTAGTCATCGTCGTGAATTCGCTATCGGATATTACTGTGTCATCGAGGCTGGAAATTATCAACGAAGATATTTGAAATTACGCGTTTGACGCTGTGTGTAACTTAACTGCATAATCATGTAATTTATTTTGACTAAACGAGGATTTTTTTTTGTGATGATGCTGAGAATCATATGATTGTTGTCGCCGTTGAAATGCAAATAGTAACAACTACAGGGTCGATCATCGTTATCATCAAAAATAATACACCGGTTCCAGCTATAACACCTGAAACCGAATATACTATTATATCAATGCACCTGCAATATTTTTTTAAGTTCGTGTGATACATATCAACGAGATTTTTTAGTTTAGTTTGTAGCTCGCGGATTTGATCGTATCGATACTGCTGGGGTGAGGTAATTTAACTATATTGTTTACTTAAATCAATTGCAAATTCTGTATACCATGTAATCGACGATCAAGCTAATTTATCATCAGCGGAAGCTACCATAAATCTTTCAGTGGATCCTTTTTATATCACCGTGCTTGTAGTATTAACCCCGGTAGATGAACTCGATTATACGGTAAATTGTATAGGTGAAACCACAGTTAATCTATAAATTCCATTGACACCCGCGGCAACATGAATATTATTATTTTGAGGTGTCCAGGCAAAATATCCGTGACGTATCGAATACAAGTTATTGATATTTTTATCATGCGGTATTTTAACTTTATCGAGTCGAGCAACGATATCAGGAAAATCAGTGACGATATCGTCATGAGTTTTTTTAATCGTGTCGACAGCTGTTTTAATATCAGAAAGTTTCATAGGAAGCACTGGTTTTCCAAAGAAATGATCAACAATTTCATCAGTCTTTCTAACATTTCTTTGAAGATGTCCAAATTGATTTTTTACGTGAACACGGCCCGCAGAGTTGTTAGTTTATCACCAGTAGTTTTACATTTATCGTCTACGTAACTTTTTGTTGTCGCGTCGTTGTCCGATGTTGGATTACCAGGCACGGTTATTTTATTTGAGTTCATGTCAAGCTCACCTCGTATTGTATCGCAGGATTTCTTTACTCGGCTGTTAATATTATCTAGCACGGATTAAAAAAAGAACACCATCTTTAATTTTACCATTGGAATCAAACAACGCGATATAATTTTCTGCTGCCTCGTTAAGTTTAACTGTAATATATTTCAGAGAAATATTACTCGTTTTAAACTAACCCTGTCGGTCTTGAAATATAACAATTTCATCAGGCTCCACGCTTGTCAGGTTTAATTTTTCAGATAGTTTACCATTGATAGTTTCTCAACAACTTCGAGTGAAACTCAGTGTTTTTTTCCTCGTGATAGAGATCTTCCCCATATATCTACCATCATACACTTAAGATCTCTTTAAAACGTTATTCCTGGAATTTTCATGTACGGTTTAATGGGGTGGTGCGGTTGATGTTGATATAGCTCTAAGAACATTATTACTTCTTGACCGCATATCGGAAAATTAGTCATTGTCTGTGTTGGCAAAGTCGATTACCAACGAAGACCATTTAATCGATTTATATATTTTAAAAATTCCCTAGGCGGTGCTAGCCAATAAGAATCAATATATATATATAATTCCGCGGGACAAATTCGCGTATGCGACCCAATGAGTTCGAGGTCTAGTGTTATTATCAAGACTAATAATACCGGTTTCAATGCTGTTTGGTTTTTGTGGTGATTTATCTCGCATAAAAACTCCTCTAAAGTTTTTTTTCTATTATATTTTTGGCGGCTTCAGTTAAATCAAACCTTGACAACCTAGGTTATGTATTAACGTTCCATGAGAGTCTCAAGTCGGCTCCATATATCGTGAAACGACAGCTCGGTAGTCTTAGACACCTTCCCATTTTTATACCCTTTTCCAGTAATTTTCTTTACTGCCATTCCAGCAGCTGTTCTAACAGCACCTATCGTGGCAGCTTTGGCGTCTGCGTGATCCGCGGCGGCGATCAATGGTGGTAACGCGCGAGTAGAGGAAAAATTTAACCTGATTTAATCATATTTTTTACCGCGAAGGGGGCAAAATTAAATTGAACACTGGTTTATGAATTTAGTGCTTTATTATTGAAATGATTAAGTTGAGTTTTAGTCATTGATAGTTTATTTGGTCCACCACAAGGAATCTGATTTTGTTTAAATGTTATTTTCGCCCCACATGTAATCGCGTTTATAGATTGTAATTTCTTCGCCTGATCAGGAGTCAAAGTGATATTAACATGATTATATAATATTTTATTTAATACGATATTTATCGAATTGTCTACATGTTTTCTACCGGCGCGTCAACTACTTTCATTCGTCCACCCACCGGCACCTTCTAGTAACATCGATTTATCACTGAAAATGACAACAATTGCTCTCTATGTACCATCACCACCTCCGACAGCAATAGGAACTTATGTTATACGAGTTCGGAAATGTATCTCAACGAAACTCTGCCTGGTTAAATCGAGGTGTTACAACGAAAAGAAATAAATCGGATATAAACTTTTAAAATTAGCTTGTGATACTTGTAGATCGATATCAACATTTTGATCGCGTCCCATAAACGTCAATAAACGATCATATACGCGTGCTATTTAATTATCGGTGTAATTAAGTAAATTATCCTCAGATAGTTCTTGCTGACCATTTATAATCAATAAGATTTCATTAACTCCTAGTTTGTCAAATATCACATAGCAAAGTTCTTGTTTATTAGTTGGGTCTAACGCGCATTATTCTGTAACGCAATCAATATATGCCTTTGAGCAGAAACACTTTGTGTTGATGCTATATGCCATGTAAATACACCAGTGAGATAATTCTTCATCGAATCCGTCGAAACCGACAACCATGATAGTAATGATTTACCACTCTTGTCCATAAACGAAAACAAATTCGATTTCTCTTCCATGAATCATATATAGCACTACTAAACAACGCCATAATTCCATTATTGACAAAACCAACCGGGATATTTGCAGGGTTACCATTACGTGTAGAAGCTGCAACATTTTGTAAAAGTAGACCTTCTACTTCGATGAAAGTTGCAGCGGGTAAAACATATTTGCTTGTATCTTAAACCTGAAGTTCTGTTCTTGATCGGGATTCGGCTTGTATCACGGGATAGGAATAAAAATGATAATCGCGTATAAAATCAGCTTTGAGAACCGGTGCGTCTACATCAAATGCAGAGTCTGGTGAAGATTTGAACATTTTATTATATATTTCTCGATCGAAATCGCGATCTCGCGCTGGATTTCAGACCACTCAACCGCTATTACATTTGCTGTAATAATCCCCAACGCGTTGTCATTCGGATTTATCATCTCTGCTAATTTTCGATCCATTGCTGGTTTCTTTTTTTACCGATACTCGTGGGCATAAGTTCAGTTGACGGTAATTTGACTGGTGGTGGTTTTTTTCGTCGTCGAATCAAGGTTACTAATCTTTCTTTACCCGCATTAAACCCTTTACCAACAACATCACCAACAGCGCTAATACCTTTATAACGAATAACATCTATCGCTTTCATCGATAATTGGTTTGCTATTCGTTCTATTTGTGGAGCCATTCTTGTGAATAATCCTTGAACAACATGACCTAGCCCGTCTGGATAATATACTTTATAAACAGTCAATCGTGAATTTACTACATAATTCATAGCTGGTTTATGATGGTGGTTAGTGTATTGTGAGCTTATATAATTATTATGTATCTAATCGATGTGATAATCATCAACGAGTTCGTCGATAAACTCTCTATATACACCAATACCCATGATAACACTTGAAATAATCGTCTAGAGATATCAGCGGCTTCATTAATTATTTCCGGTTAGTTATTTCTGGCTTGTTTATCCGATATAAGAATTTCTAATCTTGCTATATCTGAGAGAATATTATTAGGACAGGCAACAAGACCACTACCATGAGATAATCCACTACCACTAATATAACCAAATGCGCCTTGCGTATCATAAGATTATTCTTCAGATCCCAATTCCAAAGGTTTTAAAACATCACCCTCATCTGTTATTCTTTCTTGCTTGGAGTTTGGGTTTTTATGGTCTTCTCTTTTGCTGTGTCCGCTGTTTTTGTTTTAATTCTTCATATTGATCATATACTTTATTTACGGTATCGAGATATCCTATATACGATACACTTTTTGTATCAACTCGACTGTTTTAGTTTTGATTTTATTGAATACATCAGCCCATTGTTGTCTATTTCTAATATGTTCTTTTTTTTGGTTTCAATATTTTCTTTTTGTTTTTATAAGTCGTAGCAACAAGAGCTGGAAGTACCTTTGCATCACTTGTATCGATTACTTTTAAAACCTCATCAATAAATTCATTACGTAATTCTTCGACTATTTCTTCACCGGTTTATTTCGGACTAGATCGAGGTCTTGCCGGTTTTTGTATTACACGAGGAAGATTTTGTAACAGTCTAGATGTTTCTTCAGTTCTCTCAGTGATTCTTTCAAGCTCAGGGATAATAGCCTTCTTTCCCGTATCTTCGTCTTTAATATATCCCAATATAGCTATTTCAGTAGCAGTTCCAGATTTCTCAGTAGCTGTTGTAATAGGTTTAAATAATTGTTCAGTGTCTGTGACAAAATCAACATGAGATTCCTGTCGTTGTTGTAATTTTTGTCTGAACAAACCTCTCACCGGGATAAATCTTTTAATAGCGGCGAGTCGCTCTCAAGTTAGTTTAGTTGTTAACGATTCTCCTACCATTATTGTTATAACGACGATTTGATTCATAGCAGCCAATTAGTGCGGGACGACGCCAAAACAACAATTGGATTTCGAATGTTTTTCATATTCAAAATAATTATTTTTTATATGTAAAATAAGCTCGTTTTTATCTAAAAACTTGTTGGATAAACACCCCATTCTGCTACATATTTATCAGAGACCAAAATGCACCCACAAATGACAGAACCTAATTTGCACATCGTTAATATGGGTTTAGGCTGTTTCAACAAATGATCAATATATATATATATATATATATATATATATATATATATATATATATATATATATATATATATCATTATATATATATATATATATATATATATATATATATATATATATATATATATATATATATATATATATATATATATATATATATATATATATATATATATATTTGCGAGGATATTTGGTTTTTAATTAAGAATGAAGATCTGACAGAGCGGTAATATATCCGCTTACATTGCAATGATACAATTATTCCATATTTTAATGGTTGTCATCGGGTCACTGATATTTTGTCTGCCAATTCCTAAATTCTTGAGTAGGGCTGAGAATAGTTTCGGCATGCGTTTACTTGCGTCAAGTTATTTGGCAACATAAAATAAATGTTCGGTTTCAGCTGAGTATTATTAAAATGGTAATCAATGACATACAATAGCACAATCAACTTTCAAATTAAAATATTACATTTACTGCTTAGCTTTGAAGGAGTGTTACCGTTGTTGACATGAAATCCTTATGGTGAGTATTCAGCTAAAAGTCTGAAAACTGAGACCAGAATAGCAACTAGAACAACAAAGAGCAAAGTTAAGAAACCGTATTTTCACTAGCGATTTAGATTTATTTTCTAAATCACGTTCCCCTCAGTTCATGTTTCCACCACGATTACATTTGACAAACAAAACAATAATAGACTACGTTTCTCTTTCCATGGCCTTGTAAAATATGCATAAATAAACATTCACAAAATATATGTGTTAAGTGGCGAAATGTTTATCATTATATGAAGTAGTTTAAAATTATCACCAAATAAAGACAATGTGATGGATAAGCATATTACTCATATTGAAATAAGAAAAGGAGGTTGATTTATATTATGCGTACAAAAGAGAAGAATTCTAGTTATGATCAGTCTAGGGATATAGAAAACATAAGTGAAAAAGACCTAGCGCCTGAATTTAAATAAGTCATCAAAACAATGTATATGCCAAAAAAGAGTGTTTTTTATGTTTGTCAGCAACTGCTTAAATTATCCGCTGTAGCAGAAAACCGTCATTTATAAGATAATGTTTGTCAATAGTAACACAATGTGTATCAATAATAATACATAGCAGTATAATATGGGAATGTGCTTACAGACGGGGTTATTATTATGGTTATAATGGTAATGGGATTGTGCGTACCATCTACCAGTAGAAGATAGTTCGATTTTTCGTAAAGTATCCATTACACAGTAATCTATCAGCATCATGTACAATCCAATCATAACAATTTCCACTGTGTTTCGGTGCATATTTGCAAACTCCTATTGGAACTGATACATGGACGGATTTCTGTATTAGGACTCCATCATGACTGTGTATAGATCGTAATTGATACTAGGTCGACACCTGGGTGTGTTTTTGCTACGAAACTATGCCTATACCAAATACCCTAAAGATTTTGGTTATGTGTGCATGAAGCAGATGATAAGCAATGCATTGATGATGATGTGTCTAAGATTAATTATTAAGAAACGAAATAATAAAAAATTATGTCGACGATACTAATGTCATTTTCCTTATGTTCGTTTCAGGATGAAGGAATCAAGACCTTGGTAAGTAATATTTCTAAAAGGAATGTTATGTTCTGAGTAAATAATTATGCAATATGCATTTTATAAATCATTGATATGATACATGTGTCAAGGGCATGTATTACAGTATGATTAAACTTTATATTTCGTTTGACTTTCTTTCTGTTCTTTTGATGGAAACGTGATGCTAACGTTCTTGTCTGTGGGTATTATGACCCTAATTAATGCAATACGAGGGAACATACAATTTGAGATTGGAACATGTAATACATCCTTGGACAATTAACAATATACAATGGTTTATTTGACACTATAACTCAGCTTAAATGTAAAGCTATAAGAGAAAACAATCAAACTGTTATAGAAGGAAAAACAAATAAACGGCAGACATTACGTAGTACTGAATGTATAATTATATATCTTACATTCCGACACTTTTTCTCTTAATGAGATGTACACTAATCATCGTTTGAACCTCACATTTTACCGTACTGTTAAAATGACACATACAGTTAAGTCAGAAATACTAATAATGTTAGTGGTGGCTACTCCATTTTATTTAAATGCTAGTAACTTGTTTCGTCTTAATCCAACTCATGATTGTACTTTCTACACTTCTTTTCTAAGTTGATTTAAATGTTTTCCTAAAGTTTCATTCAAATGAATTTATGTTTCCTTGCTGTACAGTCTAATTAGTGTTTCTTTCTACATGACATCCTCCTGTTTGTATTTCTGTAGATAAATTTAAAATCCTAACTGGACAACTCAACGTTTAATTTTGATATGTACTGTGTAGAATCCATTGATGTTGTGGTTCCTCAATACTTTTCGCGTACGTGTTGAAAATACTATCAATTCATGTCCGAGTTGCTCTAAATTGTTCCATTAATATCATGTCTTTTCCAGGTTGTGGGCAAATGTCTTGTCTATTACTTGTGTGGTTTCTTTAGAATATGCATGTAAGTGATGAAATGGCTTAATTCATTACGGTCATGGTTTCTGTACATTCTTCATGTAAGTGTTTGAAAGCCGTTATCCATCGATGTCGTGGTGTATCTAGGTTGTACATATACGTGCTACAACGGCCTTATTAGTCATGGTTGTGGCATCGCTATGTTATTTTAGGCAAGTGTTGAAAAGGTGTTACCTGTTAACACCTGTTAATTTGGTCATGTTAGACGGAGAGCCGATGTTGCCTGACAAGTCACTATCAAACAGACATTTTGCTAATACCAACATAAAATGCATTAAATACAATATAATATTGTTTTGATCTTCATATATACACATTATTCTATACCTATATAGACGTATCGTGTTTGTGAGGATAAAGAAAACAAACAGTTTAGTTGCCTATGCGAAACGATTAAGATAATATCCACCTTCCAAAACCAATGTGATGCGGTGTTTATGTTATTTATATCATTTTGGGATTAACTGTATAACATGGTTAATACCTTTGTAAATGTGATCATTTCTGAAAATAGTTAAGTCCTTACATTCACATTAATGTAGACTATCTTTTTGTTTACATATTCTAGTTTATTTGATATGTTCTGCTTTGAATGAAATCACGCCATTCTAATACTTGTTGTTGATGTCAAGTAAGTGTTTATAATCAAAATGGCGCGCATGAAACAGAAGATATAACGGAACGGAATATAACAAGGGGAGTATCAAATAGATGAAAATTTAAATAAAGGGAATACAGAACAAGAATTAGCAAAGTGGAAGGAGAAATGGCAGCAAGCAGGACTGAAAACATCAGAGAAATCAGGACCTTTGGAAACTATTTAAAGGTCAAACATGTAGAACACGATGGCGAGAGTTACGTTCAATGTGCATACAAAGAATGATGCACATTTTATCAATATGCCCAGAATCTCAAGGGAAAACTTCCCAAGTACATCACAGGTGATGGTAGCGATACAAAATGTTGGACACAGGATATACTAAAAAACTCTATTCCATAAACCCGCAGGGTGTAAGGGCTTCATTATTAGACCCAAAGGGAAATAGCCCGTACTACCATACGGGGAAATGACGAAATCTCAAGGGTTAATAATTGTGGAAAACCCAGATACTATAGAACGTAAGATCAAAAAGAGAACCGGACAGCTGAGCATATCCGATATTCCCTTAGAGATACCACTAGAAGCTGTGGTAAAACACTTTGAGGAACAATTTGCAGTAAAAGTAATACCATCAAGAATGGCGACTATCCCGACAGCAAAAATCTACGAAGGAATGAGGATGATTGAAGTAGATGAAATACATCTCAAAACCATTAAAAGGTCATAATTTATGCACGGATTTCTTGCAAACACATTGTATAAAGGAGTTATCTATGACAGAAAATGCAACAAGTGTAATGAGACCGGTCATACGCATTTCAAATGTCAACAAAATAATGACGAGCAAAGAGGGAGAACACAACAAAAGTAACAACAACCCGAACAGAAACTACAACAAGGACATAACAAAGTGATATTAAGGAAACATAAACAGGCACAACAAAAACAGGACCAAGGCAGACTGTAATAACAACAGTAACAACAACAGGACCACGTTAAACAACAACAAAATAAGGATAAACCAATCATTTAAATAATGACGAGTTGCCCCCGAAAACTGAAATAAACAATGAAGAACATTACGCAACACAAAGAACATTCCAACAGGAAAAACACACGGACACAGTGCATGTAGCAGGGACTAACGGGGAACAAGCTAAAGAAAAACGAGTAAAGCATGCGGAAAGATCAGAATGGCAAAAGGCACCCTTTCCACCCCCCCCCCCCACCCTCCCCCAAAAAAGAAATAATAATAATGTATTTGATAGCATCCACAGTCCGAGTGTTCGTGTAGTGGGACTTGCTAGAATAATTGTTGATTTTTCTGACGCTAAATACAAAAAACTTAGCACATTTGTCAAATTGGTGCTTGGGTTTTTCTTTCTTGCGGGGGGGGGGGGGAGAGAGGGAACAGACAAAACCCCCATTTTCAAAAAAAGTATAAAAAATCTTTATATGTGGGTGTATTCCCGCTGAGGTGTAGCTTCGTATTTTTATTTTTTCCATTTAATTCTCCATTTAATTTAATTTTGTCCCATCGTGATTATAAAAAATTGTTAAATATCTCTTTGTAGCTATAATATTTCCGTAATGTATATATAGGGAGGTTTGTCCGAGAAGGTTTTATGTACCAATCATCGGAGTCCCGAACCCAGTTCATACAGGTGACCCTGGCTAGAGGTCGCCTGTATCTTGTGTGTGTTATTTGTGTTAGTGCTATATGTCTGTGTGCTTTATGTACACACACACACACATATATATATATATATATATATATATATATATAATAGATAGATAGATAGATAGATAGATAGATAGATAGATAGATAGATAGATAGATAGATAGATAGATAGATAGATTCTTTCTTTGTACGGATAGCCATTTTATGTCAAATTTGTTCCAGCTGTACTATTTGGTGATATCGAAATACAAGCAGATCAACACCCGTTGTATTATTCCATACGTTTAATTTTAGTTTGAAAATTTGAATTTTTCGCAAAGTCCGGTGTATTAATTTTCATAAACAGTACTCATTGGTTTTCTGATTGTTTTCTTATTTCGTGACGTTCTTTGCCTTCTGTATATTTAATTCTCTTGAGTAAGACTAGTTCGAGTCGGAGTCCGTACATATTTTATTTTTAAATTGTATTTCTCCCGGCTTGAGTTGTCTCTAATTGTTTATTTTATTTTTAAGTTAATAAATGTCCAAAATTAGTTAAGATACCCACACATTTGGATTCTCTGTGCAATACGGGGGCTGCACATAAGAAGTGGTGTGGATAATATATATCCAAATTTCAGTAGTTGATGACCTTTCATTTCCAAACTCATCCACAGTCCTGTCCACCACGCGTAGTGCCATGTGATATTGCCCCATGACGTGCTCATAATGTACTTTCCCCATTAACAAGCGTCGTGCTTATCGGGGTTCTTATCGTGCCTTCTTCATGCCACTTCACATGTTGGAGGTACCTAAAAAATATAATTTGAACCTTTGGTGATGTTATATTGGACAGATGCATCCAAACTCTAAGTTTACATACACGAATTCTTCTTCTACATTTTTCCTAATTATTTTCTCTAATCCATTCGTACGTTTTACTAGTATCTAGTTCCCACAGTTATTTGTGGTCCCTAAAGTTATATAGTAGATCTTTAATGTTTCTAATATTTCTCGGTTTTTCTAATTTCATACTCAATGTGTTGTGTGTGTATATGTCTTGTCTGTTTCTCATCCGGAATCGGAACAAAAAATGTATAATGCTTCCCGTGCTGTTTGTGGTGTGCATCCTTCCTTTTTGAACATAGTGATGATGGTTTTGCATTTAGTTACGACTGGGCTGGGTAAGGCCAGTCCATCTCTTGATTTGGACTGTATAAAGATGGTTTCTTTATATAGTGTGTCTTGAAATTCCATTTGTAGTCTACTAATTCATTATTTAATGTTTCTAGCGTTTTGTTTGTTATGTCCACAGAGTTTATTCAATATATCAGATTTGAGCAAATGCATATTTGCAACTTACGAACGCTATATTCAGCTAAGTGGCGTAAGTACCCAGATTTGGATAATTTGTTTTATATTTTGTTTACTTTTATACAGTTTTCGTTTTCTTTGTTTGCCCCAAAGAATAATTACAGGCTTTTACTCTGTTTTTAGTTAATTTTGGAGGTAATCCTGAGTAATCCCCCTTTCCTTTTTTTTATGGTTTTTGTTTTGTCATGATTTATTTATGACCTAGACCAGCGAAAGTTTTTCTCTAAACCTTTTTTTATTAGTCAAAATAAAAAAAGGTTTAGAGAAAAACTTTCGCTGGTCTATTTATGACCCTGAAGCTTTTCCTAATGCTCCATATTTCTTCTCCAAGCTTTCAAAGGACATCGAGTCTCTAATAAAGTTCGAACAATCATCAGCGTAATAAAGCGTCTTGAATTCCTCCATGAAGTTTGGTGTTTTTATTCCTTTTATATTGCTGTTGTTTCTAATTGTTATAGTCAGAATTTATATCGCTATTACGGATAATAGCATCAATAGTGGGCATCCTTGCCTCACGGATCGTAGTATTTCAAACTTTTCCGTTATCGCCCCATAAGCCTGTACGCTTGCAGTTATATTTACTGTACATAATATTAGTCTATTTTTGGAAGTTTGATCCAAATCAAAAGTTTACAGTACCTTTTGCGTATAATTATTTTCTAATCAGTTAAGTACTTTTTACTGGGCGAAAAGGACCTTACACATTTCGCGCCTGTACCGTTTATAAAGTCTATATTTGTCCTAATGTTATGTATGCTGTTACGATGTTGCTACTTTTACCTCCACATGTTTGATTAGTGCTTACTATTGTGTTTATCCAGTGTTTTACCCTATTCGCTAAACTTCTAATCAGTATGCTGTAATCAGTGTTCAGGATGGAGATTGACCTCCATTATTTTACGTCAGTTCTGTCGCCTTTCCCTTTGTATTCAGACATCCCATATTGAATTCATCATTAAGTTATTTTTTAGATGTATAATATTAAAAAAGTTTTCAAGAATTGGTGTCAACTCACCTTGGATTTTATTTTGTATAAAACTCCGCAGTGAGGCCATCTCTTCCTGTGTATTTTCCTTTTACAAGTTCTTGTATTGCGGTTTGCATTTCCTGCACAGAAATGAAGTAAACACACAATTGGTTGTGTTCTGACGATATCATTTCGCATTGTGTTTTTTCTAGGTATTCAATTTTTGTTTTGTATGTCTATTTTTTAGATGTAAAGTGTTTTGTGTATTCGTTTTGTATTCCTTCCATAACTTTCTTACTTATTTATCATTTTCCCATTTAGTGTTAGTATGTCTAATGTTCCCTACCCCATTTCCTTAATTCATCCCGTTTATATAATCCCTCTGCTTGTTTGTAGATGTGATTATATTTCCCCGCCAGTATTTCGTTTCCGTTTGTCTCCCTTTCTACTAATTGCTCTAATTGTTTTAAATATTTATTCTTTTCCCCTCTTTGTGTTGTGTTACTATTTATCCTAATTTTTATTTGTTTTATTTCCATTTTTTAAATTTGTTTTCGCTTATTTGAGTGAAATAATGCCAACTGTTCTACCTTTTTTTATATATATAATCTGCTATTATGTCAGTTTTTTGATCTCCTTTTTATCTTTATTTTTACCTAGTTCTTTATTTTTTACCTAGTTCTTTAATTTATTTTTCTGTAATCAGGTGTTTATCACCTAGGATTGAATTGTTTAGTTGCCATGTCCCCTTTCGGCATTTCATTTTTTTTTTGTTATCACCTTTTCCATTTTTTTTAGTTTATGATCTGAAATTTTAAACTCTATAATTTCTTATTTTTTTATGTATTAAAGTCGAAGTTTGTTACGTAAAACTTATCTGTTCTACTCACCTATTTTTATTTATTCCTTTTTTATGCGTGCATGTGTATATTCTGTTCTTAATATCGTTAGTCGTCTATTCACATCTATATATTTATGTTCCCTTAATAATATCCCCTGAACTGAGATCCTGTGTTGTAAAATTCCCTATTCGATCGATGTCTTCTCCCACCCATTTAAAGTCTCCTCCGATCATTAGGAGTTCTGTTGTATAGTTGTTTTCAGGAGTTCTGTTGTATAGTTGTTTACATGTTTACTTAAGTTTTGTATGAATTCATGTTTTTGTTCCTAGTTGAAGGCCTATGCATCTTGATGTTGCGCAACATGTATATTTTTATATGTAGTAGTAGCATACCTTTTAAATATACCCCTTCATTAATTTTTCCCCATTTTGTCCTTTTTATATTCATGCTTATTGTGGCAACTCCCGCTTTGGTGTCAGTGTTCCTACTATCATTGGTAACATATTTTGCGTCCATTTTGTCTTCTAATTTGCCAATCATTAATTTGTTAAGTTGTTTGTGTGTTTCATGTACTAAAACAATGTCGTTGTGTTTTAATGTTTCTAGTCGTGGTATTTTGTCGTTATCCATTAGTGTTGATCGATGCGATTCACTTTTTGCTCTGTCCTTCCATGTGGCTGTTGTACTATTGTGTTCTTATGTAAGTATTTATTGTATATTATTATTATACGAGTTTAATCAAATTTTTGAATTTTGGGGCACTGGCTGTTTGTACCAATTCGTCGTAGCGTGGCTTATTGTCATTGGTTTGTGTCGTTTCATTAGTTAGTTCGCTCGTTTGTTCGTTATCGTTGGTTTTTGTAGTTTCTGTTTCTTTCTCTTTGTCTTTGTTATCATCCTGTATCATTTGGGTTTCTCTCTACTGTATGATCTCTCATTTTCTTTTTGGTATTCCTTTGTGGGTGCAAAATGTACTTGTTTCTTCCCCCACACTGGATGTCCTGGATATGGTTTATATCTATCCATATTACCTTCATGGCAGTAAGAACCTATGCCTGTCTGTGGAAGTTTTCGGACTCTCCGAAGTCCAGAGTGTGGCACCACTCCATATGGTACGCTTTCATCGTTTGGATTCCAGGTTCGCCTTCCAACACCGTATTGAATTATGTGGTGAAGCGTGTTTTGTATTGTCCTCCATTGTTTTCTGCTTATCTGTCATCATCGTTTCGTACAGTTTGTCGTTTTATAAGTCAGGAAACAAATTGATAATTATCAAGAAATATCTTTAGTAGATTAATTGCGTCTCAGAAATCCCTGAGACGTTATGAAAATAGTAATATGGACCAAATTACACAAAAGATCAAGAAATGTTTGACAATTACATGGTATGAATTACAATTACAAGTAAATAAAAAATTGCGAGAACTAATATGTATACTAAACAGTAGTATACATATATTTGGGGTTATATCCCAACCTAGCCCTGAAACGTTTGACCCAAACTAATAATATCGTTCACATTTTCTAATAATTACCCAATTATAATCCTTAGGTTGACTTTTCGCGGTCTTTTTCGTGCGAGCCATTGCACTTACTTTGCATCTCAAAAGTATTAGAATAGATGCGTAATTGCTAGCAATTTGAAGTAATTGTCCTGGTTTTGGGAGTAACGTCATCTCTAACCCCAACAATAGTCCACACATGGCGACAAGGTCAACTGATCAAATAAAACTCTGGGTGCATCCTCGGTAAGGACCACCAACCAACGGTAAACCTCTTGCAGAAGCGCCATATAACCGCCTTGCTCGAGTGCAATACTCCAATATGTTGGAAGTGAGATAGATGTGATTGGGAACGGCAATTGCTTTAAACCACTCATTCACTAGGGGTCCATTGAAGTAACTGCAGATATTTACCTAGTAATGTTTGCAACAAGTAAAAATCTATATATTTGCAACTGCAAAAAATATATGTGAACAATGTAACTTTGAAAAAAAAGTCTTTGGCAGCAAAATGGAGGACAGTGGAGCAGCAGCACTGCGGAGAAAGCATTGTAATCCTTCTCCACTGGTTTCTGCTTCGATACCGGACCATGCCAACCAGACGTGGCTACGTATTAGTATGCATTATGTATGTGCCACCACTTTTAGGTATACGGGTCCTTATACTTCTGACATTTATATTGCATGGCATGTATTACATTGCAAATTTAAACCTTTTAGGATGCATCATTGCATTATGGGTCGCTTACCTAAATTACTGAAATAAGCAATGCTGAATGTTAATAAAAATATTACATTGGGCAACTGCTTGCGTTGCATTTCAGAGACAGATATGTGCATGGATGAATCTATGGATAGATAGATGTACCAAATGTACCAAACATCTGCACAGGTCATACACACGAAATACGTCTTTTGGACCATAAGACATAGGCTTTATGTCATATTTATTGGCGATTATGCATGGGAGATGTATTGGGGATTATGACGTTAACCTAGTTTAGAGTCAACAGGATAATTGTCAAAGGTACTTTAACCGAACAAAATCGTATCTGAATCAAACGAAATTTCAGTTACCTGCATAATTATTAATTCAACAATTAGCGAACACATAGAGGATAGTAATGAAAATATGTGTATATTAAGTGATCGCTTTGAATGTCGATCAATTCAGGGATACGGAACTATGTTGTGCCAAGTACAACATATATATTGCACCATTATTACAATCTTAACTGTGTCCGGAAGTGCAGGCCTAGACAGAAAGTCGTGGCATTGATTTTATAACAACTTTAACGGTGATTGTAAATTTAATGCGAAATTTTTGCTTTAGGCCTTATTACGTGAAATGAGAGTATAAATAAGATGAAGGCTTCAAATCTCATCGTGTCGGTCATCATAAGGCATGGGTAGTAAGTGCTACCTTTCCAAAAGAAGGAACGATGTTTGACATTCATATCGGACAGCCTTTCTATGCAATGTAACATGCACTCAAACCGCGAAGCACGTCCAACATAATACTTGAAACGTATTCCTAATTAATTTACACAAAAATGATGTATGGCATGGCGAATTAAGCCATGATGCAAAAAAGGATCAAGATGATATTTATCCACGACCTTACAATTATCATACCATCTAACTGCTCAGACAGTGTCTAAACCAGTCTTGACATATAATATTTTGGCATAATCGAAAGCCAGATCATATATTGCATGCATTTAAGAAGACCATTTCTCTATAAGAATCATTGGATATGTTGTCATGTATATGGCTGCTACTAAATAATTCATCGTGATAATAATATGTATTTTCGACAGAGCTACGAAATTCAATCCATTGTATTAATAGGATTTTATGTTATAAACATCTTATATGCTGTTATTTTAATTTTGTCCCAATGACCTCAAACCAGTCTCATTGTTTTGGTCATGTTTTTGGACACATTGTATCTCCCCATTTGTCGCATTCGCACCACCTTCAAAAGCAGAGCGAGAGCTGCATGACCCCAAATGCTTTTTGATGGTCTACATTATAATTATCGCGTCAGAATGTAAAATAGGTTTAAAAAAACAAACAGTTAAATGCTTTGGATGAAGCTCGTACTTACAAGACTAGTGCAGATAGTTTAAACCCATACTATCAATCCGACACGCAGTACCATTCACATTGGTAACACCAGCCGGTCGGAATCTCTCAGCATTAAACTGTCATCTCGGCAACCAACATTGCTAAACCCTATTTATATCGAATGTGTGTTGCGATTTGGCAATCTTCTTTTTTCGTGTTTATCAATATATGGGTGCCCATGTGGTTAAGCAACCTCGTGTGGTTAAAACGTGTATTATTCAATTAATGTAGTGGGTGTATTCCACCTGGATTTCGTTGAGTTATTGCTGTTGATATTGTTCCCATTTGTCACTGATCGGCACACACATTGATGTAAAGTATGTCTCATCTCAGAGCAAATTAGTAATCTTGGTGTACGTCACCGAAAACAATAATATAATATCAAGAGCAAACAGTCGCGTACTGTACTGAATATCAATGGCAATCAGAATATAGTATACCACTATATGCAAAAAAGCGTCTGAATAATGACGCCACGCTATTTGTATGTCTCCTTCCTTTCATATGGTAAATACCTACATTAATGTTACAACCTTAATCGTATGCTTCATTTCATATTGTGAGTGCCTAAATTGAAGATACAGCACTAATTGTAAACTTTCTTTCATTTCAGATGGTAAGTGTCTACCTTCATTATGAACATCCCTCCTAACATTATGTAAGTAAATATCCCTGATCATCTCGTATATTCTGCAAGTGTTGGACCATAGCAAGTAAGTAAATATAACATATCATCTCAGGAATTATGCTAGATGTTGAGCTAAATGTTTAACATATAATGAGTATATATTCTGTGTGGTACCTTTGCACTTAAAACGTTAAGAAATAACTATAAATATAAAGATATATCGGACCTTAAAACTCATAAGGCAGACATATGATCATGCGAATTGAAATTGACGAATAACCTCTGAAACGATGACAACTAAACATTGTTACATATTTGACGAAAATGTTGACATATGATAGGTTCATAGTTTAATCATAAGTAAAATTCTAATATCACATATATTGCAACCTATTGTACTTCAGTACAAAAATACAACATAAATGCCACTTTGCAAAGTTGTTATATTGACTTTGTTATTAGTCGCATAATTAAAATGTCATCTGTGTGAATCATAACTGACAATGAATCGACAATTAATAATGGCGATACATATTTATTTAAAATAAAATGCTGTAAAGGTTTTAATAATGCATATATAAGATTACACATCTTATTTTAAAAAGCTGAGACATTAAATTGTAAATTTGAATACTAAATATGTGCATTAACACAATATTACTTGGTCCACACAACACATATAATTATAGGTAATTAGATTCACGAGCATGTGCATTTGGCATATCATTTTCATTGCAGATACAGACATATATTATTATCTCTCCAGATGGGTCTTTGATTTGACATAGCTGCCGTTGTTTGTGCTGCTCGTGACAAGCTTTTAGCTCTTGGTCCCTCTTTACTAATTTAGTGGCCAATGTATTTGAACTGGCCTACAGTTTCCAGTTCCTGTCCCCTGACGTTAATCTTGGTTGAGATTTGTTTGCCACTATTTGTCATCAGCATTGTCGTCCTAGCGCATATCTCCGTGTCAAATATTTAAGATGTTTCATCCCGGTTGTTCAATAAGGTGGCCAAGAACCATGCTGCTAAGGATATACTATGTGCACAAACGTTACGTTATTGTGGCTTTGGACGGTGTAAATAATCTTGTTTAGGAATTTGATTTCTTGTTATTCGATAGTCCTGATTGACTGTCGAAGCGAGAAAAATGTTACACCTTACTTAAAAGCGTCGAATGGCTATGTTCAATTGCTTCGAGAGGATTCATCTTACCATTCCATACAATTGAAGAATTGCTCATAAACAATGGATTAAGTAACTAGTTTATATTTACTGTGAATTTAATGATACCATTATAATACATCAATACTATTGACACATCAGCACATTATACTGAATCTTATTCGCTTCGTACTCCTCTGGAACCCATTTGGAAAGCTCGATACTTCTGTACTTGTCATTTTAATGATATGGCCATTTTCAATTTCATTCACTATCATATAAGTTGTTTCCAACTCTATACTCTGTATTGAGGTAAGTTAATTATGTTTTTCATTTATAGTTCTTGTTCCTTTCACTATGTCACTTAAATTGGAGATATTTACCTCCTACACTTGAGAGTGATTAATTATTGGATATTCATTTTTGAGTTATGGTACCTATGTGTTAAATTTAATTTAATGTTAGCTTCTATATAATATTATTATGTACCCAAACAATGGGACAAAACTAATCAGTATGGCTCTATGTAATATTATTATGTACCCAAACAATGGGACAAAACTAATCAGTATGGCTCAGAATTCCTATTCAGTGAAACCTAAAATGTGAATTATGTCTTGAAAACCATAATCTTCCTTCTTCCATACATACATACATGCATGCATACATACATACATACATACATACATACATACATACATACATACATACATACATACATACATACATACATACATACTTTCACATATACATACAAACATTGATACATACATACATACATGCATCAATTTATCACCTAAAATTTGATATTCCTGAAAATATATATTTCCATCCAAGATTGAATTGATGAAAATATTTTATCATAAGCACTTTCGAGCGAGTGTATAGGAATGGATATAGCGAACAGCAATCAAACGGACGCAACAGCTTTCAATTTAAAAGTTAGTGGTCTCAATGGATATGGCCAATATTAAAAGATAAAATGAATAATCAATTATTCAATCATTGATAGCGGCTATCCCTCACGCAGAACGGACAATGCATATTTGTAGAAATGAGATGGTAATTATATTCAATAATATGAACAATATATGGCCAGCCAATATTCGCGGTAGACGGTCTATGCAGTTAATCATTATTTATTTTAATGAGAGCGGTTGTTTTATTCAATCAGTACCATTGCGTTTATGTCTTCCACTTTAACTTGCAATCAAATACATTTAAACAAACTGGTGGGTCTTAGTAAAAGCATGCAATCCATTTTGATGTCATGGGTAAGTTTACATTTAATACATATCAATAGTACGCCATGGCCGCATTACATCCGCCCCATTCATAGTTTATTTATATTCACTGTCGATTGTATTCCTTGACTGAAATCATTTGTAACAAGAGTTAATAGTTACGACGTGCTTATAATTTACAGAAGAAATGCAGACATATGTGTCAATCCTGCTTAAGAAGTTCATTTATGAGAAGATAAATTTTACAAGGGACAAAATACACACTTACAGAATAATTACATGTTCACATGTCGACAGAAAGTGGAATAAAGATATCATTATACGATATCCACATGGAACGTTACAATTAGATGAACCACAACCTTATATCCAGATACGTTATTGCCTAGCAAGAAAGTAACACCCTCAATAGGCAACAATTACACAGCGTCAAAAATCACTGCTCCGGAAACTAAGTATAATGATAAATTACTAGTATGAGGAGGCATTTAATATTTTACACAGTCTGCGTCCTGACGAAACACCTTTAGAAAAGGGATTATTCAGAGACAAATAACAAGTATGACCTGATAATAAAGGATTCTTATACGTTCCTGTGTCCCTAAATACGGTAATAGGGATAGGATTGGTAAAACATCCAACACGTGATATGTAAAAGGTTCATACTTTTCTATGATATAATCAGGCTGAGGATTGTTTGATCCCACAAATGTATTGTGTCCTATACTCAACCATTGCCATTGTATGCGAAACAAGATCAGGTGTAACTGCTGTGTCTTTTTTGCCTTGTTTATCTTGTAACCCAAAATAATCATATATATATATATATATATATATATATATATATATATATATATATATATATATATATATATATATATATATATATATATATATATCGTGTCCCATTTGAATGCGTCCGGTAGGGACGTTGGATAATTAATAGTTGTACCAAATTGAAAGTTATAAGTACTCGCACGAGACTGATTTTGGTTTCCTTCAAAGTATCTGTTGCGACGAAAACTTACTGACAAATTTGAGGAAATAAATATTCGTCAGTTGTGTGGATATGATTTTCTGACGTATATATATATTGGGTTAATTCATGTAAATTTTGAGGTCAGTATGGACACTGTTATTGAACTTGTCGATGATATAAGTTGTTTAAGTTTGTCCATAAAGTTTATTATTTCTTTGATTAAGATCACCTGTCAAACCTTTCTTATTGTTCCTAGTACACTAGACAACAATGTTATTATGTTTTACTTGTTGCAATTCTGAAACCTCGTTATATATGCCTAAATTACCAACTCATAACCCGGCAAGATACATTCTGTGACCAACCGATAATCAGCAATTAATACTACTGACAATACATTATACACCTCAAGAGCTTTGCCAAGAGATATTTTCTGTAATAAAGGAATGCAATGGTATAAAGGCCATTTAACATATCAAACATAATATGGATCTACATCTTGTTCTTTAAAAGGGGTTACTATTCGAATATGTATTCCTACCGTTAATCTAAACTTTCATGACTCAGATGATTTCAATTTGTCATTTCTAATTACTTACTTTTAACTATAGTTATACCTCTATTAGTTTTTAGATTCAATTTTATTTCAAAATGTGTTTATCTTGTTTTTCTTTATGAACCTGAAATTGTATTTGCATGTTTTTTCATGTTTGAATTTTCTCTCTCTCTTGTTCTTACATTTGCATTTCTTTCTTTTTCTGCATTTACATTTTAATTAACATATCGTCACAAAATTCAGAGATGACGTAAATGCAAAACAGGGTGGACTATTTTATTCGTTGAGTAGATTATAACGTTCTCGTGGTTCAGGCACTTGAAAAGCTACATTTGGAAGGATAGGTAGATGCGCCCGGGATGACTCTGAAACAGGGGTTGGATGCCGGCGGTTGCCGTAGATGAGAAATGAGAATAATCTACCTAAATGTAAACGATATTCAATGATCCAGTCGTAAGAGCATAATATATATGTTGTCTGCCCAGTTTTTCTTTCATATTCATTACAAGATCAACCCAGCGTTATCGTCGCATTTTTTATATGGAATAAGGTTTGAATCGTCTTGTGAATTTGAAAGGTTTTGCTCCTCGCGACCATCGACGAAATGATATAATATCGCTATTCTATTCAACGCAAAATGATACTGGCAGTGCTATATGCGGATGTATCGACTACACAAAATTTTCGCGTTTTTGTCCGTTCACCTAAATCAAAATTGTTTTTGAAGTTGCTTTGCAGTTAGAAACTACGCTACTAAGTATGTCAAGCCTATGATCCTTACCGTTTGTGCGAGCACAGCGAAACGACATGGTGTGGATATGTCTAACCCTGCTACAACAATTGATTTGTATGCGTTTCTTGATCGAGTTGTTGGATGTATCTACCCGAGAAAACCTGTGATTTGTCTAACTCTAACGGGAGAACTGCAACGGTGTTTTTAAGTTGTAGAGACACTTCCCTTAAGTCACTGAGAACCTGGCAATGAGAAACATTGAAGTCTTGGTGGAATGCATGCAAAGCTATGTGTACCCAGAAACAGATTCCTAAAAAAAATGACGGCAATAAATGGAGTGAGAATAATATTCAGAGATATACGACCAAGTAAAGCTCTTATTCGTTTAAAAGTATGGTTTCGCTTGGGAAGGTCAGCTAGATGGTACGTACAATCAATGTCGTCGCAGGCAGATTTAAATTGACACGAACATTGTATAACTTTGAAAAGGCGTTGGCTTATTCAGAACAGGTACAAGTATTTCGTGCACATATATGAGCCAGCAGCGCTAGAAAGCAGACAGGATATAAATTGGATTTAGTTTGATTGTGGTCCAAGTCGAGGAAACGACCGCAGGAACTCCTCCCAAGAGTTCTATGTATAGATAATAATCACATGATTTCGTCTGGGTTTGATATCAAAGCAATGAAGATCTACATTTGAAAAACTGGTGCGCGTATTTGTACGCTGTGTGAACCTAGTAGCGCTAACTTGTGCTCACCGTAAGATGAAAGAGCCGATAAATATCTAAATTCTGAGTGAACAGGAACATAAAATCCAAATATTCCAAATACCCGAGTACATATGTATACTTTTAAATGTTGTTAACAATTCACTAACCAAGGAAAATGAAATCATACAACCGCAATGTTACTATATGATAATATGATACAAATGATACACTATGTACTTCATATTATATATATGTGTTTCATGTATTTGGCAATTAAATACTTAGTGTATAAGTATTCACTCTGGCATGCATGGAGCTTTAATGTTATGAAGCCTGGGGTATGAAATGGTTTACGTACGTTTCTATCACTGGGATATAAGATGGTGTCATGGTGTTTCTATGACAGAACATGTCCTTGCAACTATTCGTTTTGGATATGTAAAATTGCCTGCCAACTTATTTACTGCTATAGAAGACTTGAACATTAAAATATCATTCCATATCTTCTGCCTTCAATCTAACAGCAAAACCATAGGACCATTGTAAGAATTCACAGTCGTGGAGATATTTAGATATGTATTTGTTTTCATTAATATCATGGGTATTTTTGGAATTTCGGTACTTTAAATTTCAATTAAGAGTTTTGGTATCTTAAACGTAGATTAATAATTTTTGGTTCCTACCCAACATTCATGTTCTTCTCAGGAAATACGAGGCAATACTTTGGTCGACACTATGCAGTGTAGGATTACAGAATAAAGGAATAATATCTACCTATCCCTGCTTTAGTATATTTAAAGAGAAACCAAGGAAGCGGAATAAACACTTTGATGTTAAAGTGGCAAATCCTTCAACCCGTGACTCAAGCAAAAAATAAACACAACTTTGATGTTTCTTGGACATACATGCATTTTCATTGAGGATACTTGATTCAATGTATTTGTGATGATCAAGTTAGATAGTGATGTTTATAAAGATTTTTTTTTCGAACATATATATATATATATATATATATATATATATATATATATATATATATATATATATATATATATATATATATATATATATATATATATATATATATATACGATGCGCATTACACGACGAAAGGAAAAAAGGTCAACAAATGGATTATATTTTTAAAAAGTGTCAGTTCATTTTCGTAGCAATTTCAATTAACGTGCAAGGTGAACGTTAGAGGATACACTTGATAATTCTGTATCACAGTTTCGAGCTGATTACCGGATAAAACCTACCATTTTGACATCTGAAATTACAGCTATGCCGAAATATATTGCAATCTGCAGAGAGAAAGAGGAAACTTACGTTTTTTGAAGTATAATTATTCTACGCAGTTATATTATGATTTTTCAATCAACTAATTAAGTAGGTTTGCCGTTAGATCTGCTTGGGTTTTGTCTTAAATCTAACATGCTTGTGTCTGACTAATGCAAAAAGATTTACGAAAATCTTGAACTTGGTATGTAACGCAAATTTATCGTACTGAGAAATGATTATAGATGATTGGACATGTGTTAAGGTATTAATCATGATCGTGGCTTATAATTATCTTTCGGCATCTGTGAACACAGAGGCTTGTCTATGATTAATATAATCTTGTTTAGTTATTGGTCACTAACTAGCAAACCCGATGTATCAATCGAAAAGGTTTTCCTATAAACCCTCCGTTTAACAAATGAAAACAATATAGATTTTCTCCATCAAAATATGCTGTTTCATCAATTAATTACAAAGTATTATCTTTTGCGGTAGCATATATTTATTGACATGACCCCCACCACTAGCATCATTTGATATCTATATATCTATATATATATATATATATATATATATATATATATATATATATATATATATATATATATATATATATATATTATATATATACATATATATACATATATATATTTATATATATATATATATATATATATATATATATATATTCACCATAACCCACACAAAAATAAACTCAAATTCATGAATACAATTTATCTATTTCCAGGTCGGAATATCGTATAAATATTATCTTTATCTCTCTCTCTCTCTCTCTCTCTCTCTCTCTCTCTCTCTCTCTCTCTCTCTCTCTCTCTCTCTCTGTATATATATATATATAAAGAGGTACAATACGCAATTAAGAATAAATTGATACAGCATGATTAACTATTTAAATTTTTTACATACAATATTGTAAAGTAATGAACAATACTGAATAAGTATTAAACATATTAATGCATGCTACTTGCATACATATGAACATCTGGGTTAAGACCAAAAACAGATTTCAACTTCAGATCCGATGTTATATGTGAAACTTTTCAATTTGCATACGATAATCACAGTGATCACTAATGCAGAGCATCATACTTACTAGATTGATCCCACATCGTCATAATCATACGAATATAATTCATTAATGGTTGTGGGTAATGTTGTATATTATGTGTATGTCCATTTACATGTGTTACTGTAATTAAAATCTAATAATCAAGAGATATCAGCAATATGATGTGGTACGACTATATTGTCTCAAACCAGTAAGCGATAATTTAAACATCACAGAGTTTAGTTAACTCCAACATATAAGTTTTTCTCCAATACTATAACGAGAGAATTTAAAATGTAATTACTTTATTGTGAAAAAGTCTCAAAATTATCGTAACAGTCCTATCACAAGTCCAAAAATATAGCGTTCCGAATAAATTCCATTATTTAATGTGTTGCTGAGTGAGAAATTTAGATTGTGACTCAATGATAATTATATTTGCAAATCAATTATTCATCTCAACTTATAATATCTTATTCAACTGAATGTAAAGCAGGAATTGCCAATTTTAATTAATTCAGAATTTTATTTAAAAACTTAATACAGATTCAGATGACCAAGATATGTCCATTTTCCAATCAACGTCTTAAACAATTTATCTTATAGTACTGTCTAGGGTCATATATCAAACTCAAACATCAGTAAATGGCTTATTTATATCTTGAAAACAAGACAAAACAGTCATGCCTTTAAAACATGCTGTGTTCAAAATGCCATGGCATCATACAAAGAGGACCATTAACTTAAAGCCAGTTTAGATTTTTTTTCATCCATAAAACAACTACTCCATCATATATAACATTTCGTTGCTAAACCATCAGTATAGACATTTCGTAGCAGTAGTGTGCATATAAATACTATATACATATAATTTACAGTTATCAACTTCTTTTTGGTTTCGTTTTCAACGAGATTAGACAAACGTCAATTGATACCACATACTCATTGATCATATAATTTGATTATATTTGATATATGTTCGTCGTTAGATAAAATAGTGTATCCCAGTTCACTAATGCAAATTTGTTTCATAGATTCAATTGATGCTTCGAAATTTTGAGATATGCGCTTTGATTACCTACTTTATTTGTGCCGGCACAATGGCATCCTGATAGCTTTTTGCTATCACTGCATGACAGGAATCCACGTCACAGCGCCGGTGCAAGGCGTTTTGGTGCCCTAGGCGAGATCAGATATATGGCGCCACCCTCCCACCCCACCCCCCTTCCACTCACTCCCTCTCCCACCCGCCCATCATATGAAATAAACCCTTAGCTTAGGCGATTGCCTTGTTCGCCTAGCGGAAGCGCCGGCCTTGCCACGTAATGCAAGTTACAATTTAATTTTACACATGGCACAGTATTAGTATGTTAGTACAATTATGAGGAGGAGATGTAATTAGAGTATTTCATGATGGCAATATGATTCGTTCATTTAATACTCTTGATACTTATTGAACTTTACATATTATTTCAAGTATGGTTTTAAATTATGAGTGCAATGTTGTGGAAAATGCATTTTGTTGTCATTTTATCAAATTTCTTTGTGCAAATTTAAACTGAACTTATTATCTTTTCATAGATAATGATTTTATACAGATTTGTATATAGTATGCTGTCCATGTTAGCCAGTTTATTATGTATGTGATTGTTTTTTTAAGACACTTGGATTACATCAGTTTTATTAAAAACAGTTTATTCTATTCTTTAAAACTACCGATTGCTATTTGAGGTCAAGTAGGTAACTATCTAATCTTGCTTTTATATAAATTACTAAGACGTGCTATACGTTCGGAGCATAACCAGTATTAATGTGTGCTAGTATTTTAATTTGGACTAGAATTTATTTATTTAAACTATTTAACTAGATGATACTTCTATGGAAATACAACTTGCTTAATATAACATTCATCGAACTGAAATATTTAGCTAATCGTGAAATAATAAATATACAAGTATACATTCTTCGTTTGTATTATTGAGGTCCAGCATAAAATTGGCACATCACCACGACAACGAAAATCACAGACACATCCCCACTTCAAGCTTACGACTTATTTTTTAATACCATTAATGTTTATTAAGAACATTGATAATTAAGACCTGTGTTAATAATTTAAGGAGTATTTGCGACCTAATCCACACTACCGTACAATTGTTAACATGTTTCACACTGCATTCCAAGGAAGAAATTGTTGCAAAATTTTACAAAACCTGTGACTTTTGCATTTGTTTTATACGTGTGTATGTGTGTGCATACATAGGTGTACATAGTGCGTTTATTTTGATTTTACAGTTCTCCGGATAAATTGCATTGACAATGTTATTTGAGTCGCTGTAGGTTTATGGGTTCATACAAATATATAATACAAATGTCAAAACAGAAAAATTGCACCTACTGTAGCTTTACTATTTTAGATTTGTATTTGCAATATGTATCAATTGTTCCCTTTCTGTTTCAGTGTTCTAAGTGTCAAGGATGGAATCATCCCAACTGGAATTGTGGTTTCCGCTGCCAATGTGGTTCGAAGAAGTGAAAGTAAGCATTTTAGAGGTTGTACAAATTGCATTAATATTAAAGAAAATTAGATTTAACATTGAATATCAATTTGCCAACGGTACACAATATCTTATGTGTAGATGTAATAGCCATACATGTTTAGCTGTAATGGCTATGCATATTGCTATGTGCCTAGGCTCGAATAAACAGTAACATAGAAAGAGTGAAAAAAATAAGCTTTTAAAAAATTAATAAAGAATATTTTGAGCACAAATATTTTCCAGAAAAGAAAAATAAACTTACGCTTTTAAGAATCAATTTCAAAATTAATCCAAAAATAATTCAAAATATAATCCACTAGAGATTTTGCAAAGGTCCTAGTAATAAAATGTCCAAATAATTCCCAGTTCGAATCTTAGTGAAGCATCCAAGATGGAAGACGATGTCACGTAATGAAGTCAGTTCTGGTCTTATGAAATTCAATGAGCACAATTATTGTCCAGATAAATAACAAAATAAATCCTATTAATTCAAACGAATTAAAATAATTTCCAATACAAGGTAATTTAAAACAATACAACTTAATTTTCTAACAGCCCAACTTCTACCAAATAGTTCCCTCCAGAACATAATTTATATACCTGTTTTTACGTAAACAAGGAAGGGGTCACACGATCTTCTAAAATCATAAGCTGGTATTAAGCTGAATACTTTTCTTCCAGAAGACTGTTGAGTAGAAGTCTTGTTAACAAAAGGAACTTTATGTGTCAAAGAATATTCGTCAGCAGTTCGAGTAGCATTCTCCAAGGTTTCAATCGTATGCTCATCAAGATAAGACTTAACTACACTATGGACAGTTTTTGAACTCTTCAATTAATATCATTTTCTTGAGATTTTCATAATCTTGTTCAACTTTCTTGGCTAAGCACCATCTATCAAACAACTGGTCTTTTTCTCTAGCAAATTCGACATGATTTTGTCCAGCTTCTTTTCTGTAATTTCTGAATTTTTGCCGATAAGCTTCAGGGACTAACACACAACCCCTTAGAACGTATTCTTTAACCACATCATAGTCACCACTTTGGTGAACAGACAGTGAAGTGTAAATCTCACTAGCCTTACCAGTGAGTACACATTGCAATAACTGAGTCCAATGGTCCCTTGACCACTTTAAATGTTTTGCAACTTTTGCAAAACGAATGAAGTATTTGTCTGCTTACTTTTCTCTGAAAAGGGACACTAATCTAATATTCTTTGCTAAATCAAAACTTAAATTTGGATTTGAAGTATGAAGGTATTTTTCACTTGCCAGCTCTATTTCTTTCATTTTACATTGATATTGTCTTTCTTCCTTCTCTCTCTCTCTTTATCAATTTGTTTCTCTTGTAACCGAATGTGCATCTGCTCTTTTTGTAATTCAAATTGTCTTTCCTTCTCCTCTTTGTGATGTTGTAATTGTCTTTCTCTCTCCTCTTTGTTATATTGTAATTGTTTTTCTTTCTCCCTTTCCTGTCTATCTCTCTCTCTTCTTTTTCATATTGTAATTCCTTCTTTCTCCTCTTTTTCATATTGTACTTGCCTTTCTTTCTCCCTAAGACTAACGGACCGAAATCAAAGCACTTTATTCCAAAACATTCTTTTCCACCAAATATTGGACCAAATCTTTTTGATATCATGTTTCATTAAAGAAGCCTTGACTTCAGCAAGATCATATTTTCTGGCAAGTTGAATCAACTCATCCTTTTTGAAACGATCTAATTGTTCCTGAGTAGGAATAGAAAGAAATATTTCTACTATAGATGTCATTTTAATACAAGCCTGTCAATATCACTAAAGATTTTTTTAAAAATTCAAAAACTAGGGTAATTCAAAATTAAAATAAAATTTTTCTGAAAAAATATTCTAGCCAAATTCCAATTGATCCCATTCTCAGACGATCTCACAATTTCTATGTTACGTGCTTAGGCACGAAAAAACAGTACCATAAAAAGAGTGAAAATAACAAGCTTTTAAAAAATTAATAAACAGTGTATTGAGCACAAATATATTCCAGAAAAGAAAAATAACATTACGGTTTTAAGAATCATTTCCAAAATTAATCCAAAAATAATTCAAAATATAATCCACCAGAGAAATTGCAAAAGTTCTGGTAATAAAATGTCCAAATAATTCCCAGTTCAAATCTTAGAGAAGCATCCAAGATGGAAGATGATGTCACGTAATGAAGTCAGTTCTGGTCTTATGAAATCCAATGAGCACAATTATTTTCCAGATAAATAACAAAATAAATCCTCTTGATCCAAACGAATTGAAATAAATTCCAATACAAGGTAATTTAAAATAACTCAAAACAATACAACTTAATATCCTAACAGCCCAACTTTTACTAAATAGTTTGCTCCAAAACATAATTTATATACCTGTTTTTATGTAAACAAGAAATGGGTCACCTGATCTTCATGAATCTTTTAGAACAAATTTACGTTCAAATGACCCAACTAAAAATAGAAAGATGTTTGTAACAAAGCTCCATAATGTCCATGGAATGAACCAGTCATTTTTGAAAGCACCTGGTGTTTACTTGTAAAGTACAGGTCATCTCCCAATGAATGAATCTTAAACTTAAAATGTCAAATTTGAATCTGACAAACAAACAATTAAAAAAAAAATAACCCAAATCAAATACACGGAACATATATATATATATATATATATATATATATATATATATATATATATATATATATATATATATATATATATATATATATATATATATATTATGTGGTAACAAAAGCGAGCAAGATTAAAGCAAACCAACATACGTGTGCCGACATGTGCGCGCAATGATAAACAACACGACAACTACGCGCAAGACAAAAGCGAGCATGTATATATAGATATGGCTGAGAAAACGATAAAAATGTTAACTAGGAAGACAAAACATAAATATTAACTGAAAGGACGTTACACACAAGAACATTGCTCGGTCTTCTTTATATTTGAACTGTGTTGAACAACTGACCTTTTATCATAGTACGTTTATTGTAAGCAATGCCTGGCATTGGTCCCAAAATATGGAACAGTTCCGATATAAAAATAATAAACCAACATTTCTTAACAAAATAAATTAACAATTGTCAACAGGTCGCCACAAGTGTGTATAGAGGGCCATTATAATTTCGACAATCTATATGTCTGTTTATTTAATGCATTACATCGTATTGTATAGCATATGTAAACACGTCAATAAGCGCTTATATATGTATATATATATATATATATATATATATATATATATATATATATATATATATATATATATATATATATATATAAGTAATTAAATAGTATTATAATAATAATGGCAACTGTGCATAGCGCCTAATCTTTAGAAGCCCTAAACACGCGACTACAAAATACAAACAATAAAACACCTTTCATGTTTAAACATAAAAAAATGCTGAAATATTTAAGGAAGGAAATATTATTAGGTCTTTAAGGTGAGTTTTAAGAGCTATGCTGAAACAGATTACTGTGCCTTTGTGTCTAATATCAATGGGTAATTATTTCCACATTGCTGGGCCCCGGTATGCAAAAGAACGTTGTCTATATCGATCAGTTAAACGCAGCACACTGAAAAATTGTGTGTCTTACTCTGACTCGAATGGATAGCCAGTGTATTTACAGAGCAACGGGCAGGTGTTTTCCGATTCGGGTACTCTAAGGATGATCTGAGCAGCTGTGCGTTGCACTGCTTGATATTTATGGAGTAGATATTAAAACGAACAAACCCACTGATTTACAGTAGTCCATTCTTGAAAGTTATAATCAACTCACAAGTGTTTTAGTGGCATCAACTGAAATACATGTGCGTATGTTAATCCGTCTCAGCTCCGGATAAACAGCCTTGCATATGTTTATGACACGTTGTAGCAATCATGGAGTAGAGCCCATGGTAGCACCTAGGTTTCGTACTGATTGTGTGAATTTAATGTTGGTGATGCTGATATTTATTGCGTGAGGTAAATGATGTCAATGAGGAGGTCTTTGTGTTGTGATCAGAATGGCTTCAGTTTTAGCATCATTCATCCGCATCTATGATTTCACATCAGAAATGTACCTCTCTACTGTTTAGAAGGTAGCATCAACTTCTTAGGGGTGGGTAGTATTGTATATTTGAGTGTCATTTGTTTACAATTGCTGAGACTCTGGATGATTCTATATAAAACGTGAGAGCGGCTTAGTGTATATTATGAAGGGACATGTCAATGAACATACACCTTTGGACCACCAGAACATAAATCAACTGGGTTGGAGTGCATTACATTCACAAATACAATGTATTTCCTGTTGCCCAAGTATGACCTGATCCACATCAAGGGTATATTTTGAACGTCGTATATATGATGCAGACGGTGCAGAGTAATATACAAGGGTATATTGTGTCACATTCTACAGACAAACGAAGAATGATGATGAAGGTAATCTTTCCGCTATCCAAAGCAGAGAGACTCTTATTAACTACTTTCAGACGACTAGTTTCAGTACTGTAGAAGGTGCGATGTGCCGACTGTACATTGCTAAAACAGAATGTTTGAATTTAAATGAGATACAATTTGGGTTAGGACAACTTTTTTAAAGATTTGTTATATGAACGGGCGATTAGAAACTGCGCAATAGTTATTTAAATCATTATGGTCAAAATTTGGTTCCTTCAGCAGAGGCTTTACGATGGCAGTTTTGAAAAATGATGGAAATTGCCACGATGCTTAACAGTACTTTTAAAGTGTTTATAGAAAGCAATTTGATATACCAACACT